>JAANYP010002628.1:0-13829 GCA_020465985.1 Centrapalus pauciflorus
TTTTGAATTATAAAATTCGGTATCTTTACGTTGATTTAAATATATAGTTTGATCTAATTGACCTCGTTTTATAAACTCATCTTCCAAAGATTTAATTTTCTCGTAAAGCTTTGTTCTTTCATCAAATATAGCATGATATTTCATTGAATAACTTGATACTTCTAATTCAGCTAAATTCAGTTTTTCTTTTAGGTCAGATATGTTGTTATTCAGTTTCTGAATTTGACTCTGAAGTTCATTTAATTAATCTTGTAAATCTGATACAGCTCTTAAAGCTAATGCCTTATCCTTGGAAAATTCTAACACTAAAGCATGTTCTTGACTCAATTTGTTTTCCAAGGAATGGACATTTTTCTTTTCGGCTTTTAGGGATTTTTCAAATTTCTTTAACATATAAGCCATTTGAGTCAGTTTTTGTTCAAGCATATAGGAGTTATTATCATCAGATTCAGAATTAGTTTGTACCTCTAGTGTCTGAACTTTCTGATGCATCTGAATCTGATTCATCATCATCCTTTTCCTTGCTGCATCCAGCATCTCCTGTTGCCATCAGTGCTATCTCTTCAGTATGATCCTGATCATCATCAGAGTCCTTTTTTTCTTCAGTATCCTCATCCGTCAAACCCACCCAAACTTCATCTTCAACTATCATTGCAGACTCACTATGTTCAGAATCATTAAAAACTTCAGACTTCAGACAGATGTGTGCATCTTCATCTAGATTATCTTCGTCTTCAGATAATTGAAGCCAGTGATCATCTTCAGCCATCAAAGCTTTACCGACCTCTTTTTCCTTTGCCAGCAGCACCTTGCGAGTGTAGTATTCTGAATTCTTAACTACAAGCAATTTGCATTCTCTGGCATAATGGTCTGGCTTGCCATAGTTATAGCATTTTTGCTCAGAATCCTTCTTGGCAGACTTATCAGATTTTTCATATTTGTCAGCTTTCTTGCCACTGCTCTCTCCTGATTTATCATATCCGTCCTTCTTCTCAAACTTCCGTGAGCCTGTTTTGTATCTCATCTTATTGTTGGTTGGTTTTCGGTAGAACTTCTTCTGAAATGCCTTCGTCAGTAAGGAAATTTGTTTCTTTATCTCTTCAATGTCAGAATCAGTTAAGGAATCAGATGAGTCTGAATCTGATGAACTGCTGCTCACTACTACCCTTTTATCCTTTTTTAGCTTGTCTTTATATTTCTTGTCTGTCAATAGAGCTAAAGGATCAACAGTTTCCTTTTCAGCCTTCTTCTTTCCTGACATCTTCCTTAAAACAACTTCTTGGTAGTTGTTAAGGTTTTCAAATACCATGTAAAAGTCCATGTCGTCAATCTCTTTGGTTTGCTGAATTATCATAGCATACTTATCCCATTCCGGATTCAGTACGTTCAGGAATTTGACATTAATGTCCAAATTTGACTTTGTCGCACCATTCTTCTTCATTTCACTGACTAGATTCACAAACCTCAGATACGTACTCTCCAGCAGTTCCCCTTCTCTTGCTCTGAGGTTTTCAAACGTCATTAAACTATTTCGGGCTCTGTTAGTTGTTGCTCTGTCTGAACCCCTCATCAATTTACAGACTTCGTCCCATATGGATTTGGCTGTTTTTGTGTTAGTCAGACAAGTATATATATCAGCAAGAGTTTTCTAGCAGTCTTGTCCCCCAGTTTTCTCCGTTTTTGTGCTTCAGTTAGGTTTGTGACCTCAACTGTTCTTTTAGGGATAGGAGGGTTGCTGCTGGGTACAGCAGGTATGGTCTCAAGGAAAACAACAGGTCCATCATTGAGTGATTTTAGTATTTCATCAGACAGATCATGGAAACTGATGAATTCAAGGAATCTCTCCCTCCATTGTACGTATTCACCCCTGTACAGAATTGGAGGTTTTGTTTTCGACCCCATGGCAAGTGCGTCTTTGGACATTTTGACCGATTAACAGGAATCTTCCAAGATCTTTTAAATGAAAATTGATTGAAATTGAAAAATTGATCAAACTTGATGATAAGTTGATCAAACTCGAATGATTGTGGAATAAAACTCGAAATGAATGGGATCCAACTCGATCAAAGAATGATAAAACTCGAACAATGAATGGAGTTAACTCGAATTGTAAAGCTAAAACTCGAATCTAGAAGGAATCAATCAACAGATTGGTAATGCAACTCGAATGCAAAGAATATAAAACTCGAATGATGCTTCTGTAAAACTCGGATGAAATGAGAAGGAACTCAAATGAATACGAAGTATGATTGATTAAACTCAAATCAAACTTAATTTTACTTACAGTTGTTTTATAAAACTCGAATAGAACTTCCTTTCAACTCGAATGGAATAGAATTCAACTCGATTGAATCTTCTATTCAACTCGATTGAAATAGAGTTCAACTCGATTGAATTGCAATGAGTATTACAACTCGAATAAAGCACTTGTTCAACATGAATTAATCAGTTTGCAACTCGATTGAAATAAGTGTCCAACTCGATTAGAACTTCTTTCAACTCGATTAAACTTCCTTTTCAACTCGATCCATAAAGCATTCAACTCGATTTAAATTGTTTTTCAACTCGATAAACATATGAACATAACTATATTCGAGTTTTATGATTTTTATGAAAAATCAAGTCCAGAATTCAATATTTTCACTAAAAATGCAAAAAATGATCCCAAATTGAAATCGAAGGTTAGGTTTTCACTTACAAACAATTTTTCTGAAAACACTTTGGATAATTGCAGATGAAACACCTTGTTTTTCACAAGAACAGTGAAGAACAATGGGTTTTCAAAAAAATCAGAAAAATCGATCAATTTGCTTGTGTTTTGAATTACAGAATGAAATTATAACCAATCTGTTCATTTTTCAATCCTTTTCCTTCGATCAAAATTTCACAATCAATCACTGAGTGGATCAAAAACCCTAAGGGTTTTTTGATTTTTCAAAATATTCTGATAAAACAGTGAAAAGTTTTCAAAAATTCAATAAAAACTCATTTCCATGCTCTGATACCAATTGTTATTCCAGTATAATCAATCAAACATTCAATTAAAACAATTAAGAACAGAATCAAACAACTAACCGAATGATTATATTGCCAAATATGATTACAAAGCAGATTGGAATGAGTCGAACACTGTAGCCCTAGTCTTTGTGAGAATCCGTGCAATCACAATAACAATTCCGTACACAACTAAGAATCTCAGATCTATGACTTTTACAAAAGACAATTCTATTTATATGTACGAGTCAACTATGTGATAATTACAAAATATACCCTAAACTTATTTAATTCATCAATCTAAATTATATTCTAACACAAGTTAGATTATTAAGATAAAATAATGCAAAGAACAGAATCTCATTATACAAGTGATGTGTCACAACTCACTAGCATTTAACAGAATCTGAAAATCATAAAGCCATGAAAATGAGGAAGACCACTCATCTTAAACCCAAGTCAAGACTCAAGAGAAATGAATGCATTATGAATAAACAAAAGTTTCAATGATGGTTTCAGATAAACCATTTCAAAAATATTCAAAGAGTCTCAAAAGATCAAAGCATAACAAATGTACCATAGCTAAGTAACTTTATATATCCAAGTTGTAACATATTATTTTTTTAATAAATTTCGGCATGTGTAAGACCCTAAATTTGCATCTAGAGTCTTACCATTAGGTCCCAGTTAGCAATGCAGTATCAATCATAGAACTAATATAACATTACGTAAAAGCGAATTTTAATTACAGGACAAGATTAAAACAAAGTTATTACAAGTGGGTATATGTTTATGGTCATCATCATTCTAGTCTATTACATCGTCTGTCATTATACTACAATATGGACTACCGAGTTGTCCCCAAAGTCTGTCTTCTATCAGTACCCAAAAGGTAGTCCGAATAGTAGTTAGGTGCCTCTTCAAGTTTTTGGTCTTGGTCACTTAGGTACTTGTTCACTTGGTCCCTTGTCTTTGCTTTTACCTGTAAAGAGAGATGCAACAATGGTAAGCTTTTGCTTAGTGAGTCAATAGATATTACAGTTAAACAAGCAATGGGAGCGGATTTCAATTATGTTCCAGGCATGTGAACTAGGTCAGCAGCCGCTCATCCTGCCATTCATGTGAGACATAATGTCCAGATAGGATAATGTCAACCTCAAGCTCACACGAATGTGGTGATCAACCACTAACTAGTATTTTCCACGTAAGGTGACATTAGAGTGTTCAACGTCACAAGTTCATTTGATTAGTGACGTGAAATAAGTCAAAGTCTAAGCCCAAGTGAAGTATAACAATTCAATGGTAGCAAGATGAATAATAAGTCACAATTGAAGCAATATGAATAAAAGTAGTCAAGAAATATCTGATAAACAAGTGTTATCATGATTCATAGGGCAACACCTTACCATGGTGTGCACAGTTTCTCTATCTAGCTATAGAATGGAAATTCAAAGACGTAATATAATTCAACATGTCTTAATTATAAGTCCGCGTGTATAACATGTAAATCTACAACTCACCTTGGCTATTTAGTTTCTGATTCTGCCTTTTCTGTGTCTTTTCTGATTATTCTGTCTTTATAGACTTTAAGTCATGTTCACAATCAGATTATGATAAATAGTAGTTTATCATGTCACCATGATGATTAATGATGGGTCGTCACGTTATTGATCATATTAAGTCATATTTGAGTCACATTGTTGTCATCATATTCAATTAGGTGTTTCCGAGTTATTAATGTTTTTAAGGGTTCTTAGTGCATTTCGTAGGTTCATGTGTCGACCCATGAATGATCATACAAGAACTTATATATGTAATGTTAACTTACATGGGGTGTATAGATGTATACATGATCACCCCATGGCTTATTTTGACTCCTATTTTATTTTCATAACTAATTCATGAACCCACATATTATTTAGATAAATTTTAAAAAATAATTGGTTATATAATATGTACGTAAAATTAAATTAAATCATATAATAATTAATTACGGCTGCTCGACTCGCATGCAAAATCACATGGCTTCATTCTAATGCGAAGCAACTTTTTTGAGGCGACCGGTGAGCATAATTTGACTTCCATTTTGGTTGTCTGGGAAACCAGTTTCAGACTTTCAGCACATCCCAAGCTTCAATGCTCCAAATATCATCAATCACAATCAAATATCTCTCACCCATAAGCCTTTTGTGCAACTTTTTCACGAAGTGGATAGTAATCATCTCTTACGATATTTTCTAGTTTTATTTATGGATTCCAGATTCTGAATTAACAAATCTTTTCTCTCAAGTGTATCAGAAACAGTGACCCACCCATGCACATGGAAAGGATACATAAAGCTGCCGTTGATCTTCAACAATTTTGTTACTAGGGGTGTCAATTTTGACCCAACAGACCAAACGACCCGAACAGTTAATTGGACCCGTTGTAAAAAACTATGATAGAATATAATTTTTTTTAAAAATGAAAATTTATAAAACGGTGTATTAAAAAAATTGTTCTTTGAAAAAAAATTTAAAATTATGTACAATTTATGACTTTTAGTCGTAAACGCGTTTGATCCGTTTGCTTGAACGGACTGAAATTGTCACCCCTATTTGTACAGTATAAGTTCCGCATGATGATCGAACCCCACAACGTCTTCGGATAATTTCTTCATTCCTAAAGGACTTTTAGTTTTTTAACATGTTTGGCAGTGCAGGATAGTGGTTAACTTTTTAGGTTGGGATTAAATTCATAAATGTGGTGGAAGGAGTGCCAAATTCCTGTAAAACAGGAATCTGACGACAAATGAATAAAACTCAACTCTTCATTTTTGTTATAAAATGTTATTGACAAAACCTAGCTAGGAATTGTCAATTGTCTATGATAATCATCTTCACTTTGCTAGCTAACTGTACATGGTTATGAATAATCATGGGCATGTATCTAAATAAGATTTGTATGTTTTTTTTTTAAAAACGATTAGGAGATCAAACATAATGGGATGAAACTTTATTTATTAACTTTTTTTTATGGTTTCGCCGACCAGCCGTCTTTCCTTCTCCGATGTCAGAATTAATCGGAAATTCATTATCCGTGAAGCCATCATCATCACTGAAGTCGGGCGACTCAAAAACTGAGTCCATATACTGAGTCCAACTAGGAAACACTCTTTGACACACTTTGTTGACACCATGGTTTAAATTATTCTCCTTATTTGAATACGAGTTTATGGTAGTTTCAACATAACTTTGTTGACACCAACAGGCCGGACCGATCCTGAGGGAGGGGGGGGGGGGGCACATGGGCTACCGCCAAAGGCATCAACCAATGTAGATTCATTACTTTTTTAGTCCGATAAGTACTAGTAATATATTAGGCAAAAATGTTTTTTTTTTTAATTTTCAGCCCAGTAACTGATAAAATCTTTAAAAATAGTATGTTGTATTATTAAAATGATATTATTTTTCTATGTTGGCCAAACCCATTTAGAAAAATATATATTGCAATTTTAAAAAGACATTTCATCTATACCGTACTGGGTATTAAAAATACACAAGACGGCCCAGGACACGAATTTGCACCATTTTGACTCGAGGGACTCCTCGTAAGCACTTTTACCTCATCCTCGTATCCTTCCTTATGCCAAATTTCATCTTTGCTTTGCTTCACTTCGTAGATCGATCTTCTATGAAACACTAAAAAGGAGCCACGTTTTGCAGCTTGCATCGGTACAAATGGAAGTTAATCAATCTTCTAGCACAAGCACAACCTGCAGCCTTGCTTGATTTTTGTTCTTGCAATTTAGATGTCGACAACAGTCCCCATATTTTCCAAACACATCGTTGCTTTTTCACGAAGGAAAACAGAAAGAAATGGAAGGGAAAAGATAGAAATGGAAGAATACAATGATAAATGAGTGTTATGTATTTAATTATTGGTTTTTTGGGGTGCGGGGGAATGATGGAAATCAGAGATGGATCTATGAAATTTCTTTTATGTAACATTATGATAAGGTGTTCAATGGTGGATTTTTTTTATTTTATTATTATTATTATTTTTTTTTTTGTGTTGCATTCTTTGTAGTCGTAACAAGATTTCGGATCATCTAAAATCTACTTTGAAAATTCTACTTGAGAGTTTAGGCATTTCAGTTATAAGATTAGGTGTTGATGACTTTTGTTGAAAAGAAAACCTTAATAAATTCCAAGTCTCCAATGCTAACAATTGACACTTTATTAATATCAAATAAATATATCAATTAACGAATTTTAGCAAGAATATGATAGATAAAACTAAAAAAACGTAACCAAAACATTAGGGTCTTCGACTGGTCTCACAACCAACATCGATGGATCACTTTTGATCCAAATCCGATCCAATCCAAATCCAATTTTATGTTTAATGGGTCAAAAAATCAATCCAATAATCCATTTGAAGATCCAATAAAATTGATCCATGGATCTGGATCAACAAATAGATCGATCCATGATCCATCTGGATCGATCCAATTAATTTTAAAAAAAAATACACATTAATTTATTTCACAACACCAAACCTTCAAACCCAACCCCACCTACCCCACCCTACTCTCAACCTACATACCCTACCTCACATACCCACCATACCACTACCCTACCCCTAACCTACCCTACCCTTACGTACCTTACCCCTACCCACCCGACAACCTACCTACCATACCCACTGCTTACACTATCCACCCACCTACCTCCTACCTACCCTACCCTTACCCCCTACCTACCACTACCCTACCCATCGCCACCACTTACCCTATCCACCCTCCTCGTACCCTACCCCTACCTACCCCCTGCCCCTACCCTGCCCCTAACCCTACCCCCACCGCCAACCCACTATCCACCCACCGCTACCCCACACCTACTTTACCTCCTTTACCCCTAGCTACCCTGCCCCTACCTAACCCTACCATACGCTTACCTCATACCTACCACTACCTTACTCCTACCTACTCTACCATCCACCTGCTGCTAACCCCTCCTACCTACCCTACTCCCTGCTCTACCCTACCCTACCCTACCAACTACCCCCATATCCACCGCTACCCTCGCCTCCTACCCTACCTAACCCCTTACCCTAAGGGGTAGGGTAGGATGTAAGGTTTTGGGGTAGCGGTGGGTGGATATGGAGGTGAGGGGGGTAGGGTAGGGTAGGTAGGAGGTAAGGTAGGTGGTAGGGGTAGGTTAGGGGGTAGGTGGGGTGGTGGTGGGTGGAATAGGGTAGGTAGGAGGTGAGGCGTGTAGGGGTGGGTAGGGTAGGTAAAGTGGGGGTAGGGTAGGGGTAGGTGGGGTGGTGTAGGGTAGGGGTAGGTAGGGTATGGTAGGTAGGGGGTAGGTAGGTAGGTGGGTAAGGTAGGGTAGGTAAGGTAGGTAGGGGGTAGGGTAATAAGGTAAGGTAGGGTAGGTAGGAGGTAAGGCATGGTAGGGGTGGGTAGATAGGAGGAAAGATGATTTGAGAAGGATAGGGGGTAGGGTAAGGTAGTGGTGGTGGTGGGTAGGGCAAGGTAGGGTAGGTAGGGTGTTAGGGGTGGGTAGGGTAGGTAGGGGGTAGGGTAGGTATGAGGTAAGGTAGGTGGGGTGGTGGTGGGTAGGGGTAGAGTAGGAGGGTAGGTAGGGGTATGGTAGGTAGGGGTAGGTAGGTAGGTGGGTAAGGTAGGGTAGGGTAAGGTAGGTAGGGGGTAGGATAATAAGGTAGGGGGTAGGTAGGGTAGGGTAGGTAGGAGGTAAGGCGTGGTAGGGGTGGGTGGGTAGGGTAGGGTAGGTAGGAGGAAAGATGATTGGAGAAGGATATGGGGTAGGTAGGGTAGGGGTGGGTAGGTTGAGGAGTGGGAATGAGCAGTGAGGGGTAGGTCAACGTGGGTCGTGGGGTAGGGTAGGATGGATCATAGCTGAAAATTGAAAAATTAAATGGGTTAATCTAGATCATGATCCATCTGTCAAAATAATTGGATCATAGATCAGATCATGATCCACTTAATTGGATCGGTGATCTGTTGGATCATGATCCAAATCCAATCCAATCCATCCATTGCCAGCCCTAAGGTCGATGATCGATTAATTAGGTTGATTAAATAAAAGATGGAGATTAATTAATTAAGATAAAGAATATATATTAGAGGAAGTCGTAGGTTTAGTTGAGGCACTCATGAGTGCTGATTAAACAGATTCCTTAATTTAATTATGCATATTGTAATTGTGCAGAATGACGTTACGTTACTCTTCAATTCAACCGACCCCAAACCAAATTAATTAAAACTGCACATTCTCATCTCATGCACATACATATAAACTGAAGATATTTATATTATATTCATATGGATTAATTTTTGTCTATATATATATAATTGGTTGAAAGAAATACATTTTATTCAATTATATAAGTCCTAACACAATCTAGGTAGGTATTATTTTAATCAATAAGTTGTGTTAAAATCTTACTTAAAACATTTATGGTATAGTGTTGGCAGTGTTTCAAATAAATAAAAAGGTAACTACACATACCAGACGAGACGAGAGGGAACCGAAAATATTAAACGAAAGCTCAACTCCACAAGACGAGAGGGAACCGAAAATATGGTACTTGGATCCCGAAAGTTAGAAACAACGGCATCAACTCTAAAAATGTCATCCATTCGTATATATGAAGGACCACCTTTTTGTTCCGTTATTCTTGTGTTAATTAACTTGGAAAGTCAATAAGTCAACTTATTCACTGATCCCAATTTCAAAATACACTATAAAATAGTTTTTATTTCCTTTAAAATTGATTCCGTAAGACGCCCCTTAAAAGTCATTTTATATAGAGCAAATTGCTAGCAGGGTAGTTGCACAAGGCCCAATCAATTTTTTATGGGTCCTCAAAATTTTTTAGCTTTTTATTATATATACTAAAATACATGTACGCGGCCCAATTTAAGTAACCAATTTTTTAAATAACCTGTCAAATTTTTTTATTTATTTATGTCTTCTACTCTCCTAGGTTGAAAAAAAATGATTATACGGCAAATATATAATATATAGAATTGAAGACTTTATTATAAATTTTTTGGGTTTAAAAAGTACTTTATGATTGTTGTACAGAACCCCCTAAATTAATGAGACGACCTTGATTGCTAGGAAAGGTAACATAAAATACAAACTTTGACATAAAGGTAATGTAAAAATTATTAGGCCAAAAGAAATTTACAAATGATTTTAACAAAAAAATGTATTGATAACCAATTAATAAGGTAAAATTTGGATTCCATAATCATTTCATGGCATAAAGTAAAATTTTATGATCTTTTTGTTAAAAAGTTGAATTTCATTACTTTTGTCATCAAAAATTGAATTTCATGTTTCTTTTTCGGTCTAAAAAATTCCACGATACATTTATTGTCAAAATTTGTCTTTTATGTTATATTTTTGACAATTTTTTCTTTTTATATAATAACACCAATTGAAATCTTATAATAATAATCATCAAATGTTGATATTAATTAGCTACTGAAATTTTTTTAATAAAAAGAATGGTTTATACATCGAAGTTGAGCAGGATGATACAAGGCTACAACGCATGCAACAATGAGCACGTAGGTGTGTTAATTAAGGAATATCACGGTTTAAGTAATAAGTATAATTAGCAGGTAGTCAAAGACAAAGTCAACAAGTTTAATCAGCAATTTCGAGCATTGATTCAATCATATATAATTATATTCATCTATTAATTTACTAAACAAAAACTTGATTCCCTTTTACTAAAGAAGGGTTTATTATGAAAAAAACCAACATGTTTTCATATTTTTTGCGTTTTCGTCCCTCCATGTTATTTTTTTCCATAAAAATCCTCAAGTTATTTTTTTCTTTTTGGTTTAGTGAAATTTGGACATTAGAACCCGGTTTTTTAGTTTTTTAAAACCCGGTTCACAAGTTATAACCGGTGTCTAATGTCCAAATTTCACTAAACCAAAAATAAAAGAATAACTTAAGATTTTTTATGAAAAAAAATAATATGGAGGGACGAAAGCGCAAAAAACATAAAAACATGTTAGTTTTTTTTCATAAAAAACCCTACTAAGAACCATCTAAGATAATTAATGTGTTTTCTTGCTCGCATACATATATAAACCATACGTCTAGGAAAGCTTGAAGATATATAATAGAAGTACGTATATATAATATCATCATTTAAACTAAAATAAGGGAAATAATCATCACGACTATGGCGTTCGTCTAGATTGTGACATTGATTCAGATAGAAAGTACTTGATATCGTATCTCTAAGCCAATTTGATCAGATATATAATGTAGTTGATGTCAAATCGTCTATCATCATACCAAAAATATACGATGAAATATGCTCTATGAAAGTAGTTCATTCCTTAATCTTGGTCTTTACATCAACCATCCTAATTTATCTATTTTATTAAAAAGGTAATTAGATTGCCACTTGTCACTTAATTACACTATCAATTGACGAACCTTTATTTAACACGTGTAATTATAACCTTTTTGTTTAAATAATTAATTTCAATTCATGTATAGTTACCGTGTTTTAGGAATTTTATTACCAATCTTAAGCTAATAGAATCACTTTTTAATTATTAATATACAACACTTGCAAAATGAAAATTTCTATTTTAAGGGTTGATATTAATTTTTAATAAAGCTAAGATATATTGTATCTCAATTATGTATTGTTACTAATCATAAATAATACTAAAGATTTTACTATAATTTTTTCATTCATTATTTGGAGGTTTCTTAAGTTATTTCAATTTCTTTTATTTATAATCTATAATATTTAAATAAATATTGAGCCATATCTCCTTCATAATATTCATGGGTTGTGCCGTTTATTATCAAGTTCGATCTATAATTATTCTAAAATATGTAATTTATTAAATAGATTATTATTCAAACAGATCCGTATATTATATGGGTAAATAAACTAGTTTCTATAATAATGGAGAACAGACACATGATGCCCATATATTATACGAGTATTTTTTTTATCGAACTTAAAATAGATAAATGATATATTCTTATATACAATATCCATTAGTTGTACCATCGTTAACATCACTTATTATCAATGTTATTGATTTTAGTATTATTTGTCTTGACTTGAGTTATTATATGATGCCCACATATTAATTTTGTTTGCTAATACATATCACACCTAATAATTAATATTTTTTTTATACGTGATTTAGTGTAAACATAACTCGTGTCTGTATGTCTGACATTATTTATATTATTTCCCATTAACATGCATGTTTTTTTAATAATTTATCATATATATTAAAAATCAGAAAATACAGGTTATTATCATGAATTCTATGTATAAATTAATTTCTGCAAGAAATTAAAATTTAACTCGGACACAATGTTTTTGAGATGTTATAGTACTTGAATTTGAGCATCCATTAAAACAATAAGTCGTTGAACTTGACTCGAAAACCCCCTGACGACATTTTCAACAAACATTTAATAGTTTGTAAAATTAAGATTAGGCTAAAAAACATGTTAGAACTTTAATCAAACAACTCAATTTCTTTTATTTTGAAATAGGATCAAATTTGTTTTAAAGCCAAACTATAATCTACAATCTACATGATTAAAAATTGGGAAAATCATGTAAAAACCAATGCACTTTCAGTATTTTCGAATAAGCCATTGCACCAAAAATGTTTCCACAAAAGTCACGCAACTTAAAAATACTTTTGTAAAAATCACTACACATAAAATGTTTTCACAAAAGTCCTTTAACTTGACAAAATCTTATGAAAAACTTCTAAAAATTACTTAAAAATCTCATAAAACAATACAATTCGTAAAAAACTTCAGAATAACTTTTATAGAAACATTTTTGGTACAGCGACTTAATCAAAAAATATCAAAAGTTTGCTTTAAAATTTTGAGCTCGAGAAAACCATGTCGTTTGAATATTTCATATTCGTGTATACATAGTTGCCTAAATAGTAAAAATAATTATCGTCTTGAGTTTTGGGTCCCAAATGAGTTTGATTTGGGACCAATTCTTGTTTTTTTAATAATATATATATATATATATATATATATATATATATATATATATATATATATATATATATATATATATATATATAATGGTGTGTTCAATGGAAAACCACTATGCACCTGAAAACTATGGAAACCTATGCACACCGTCCGATTGGATGCATTTCATGAAAAACACGGTGGCATGATCGTAAATAAGGTGATGCATCACGCGGGATTTTGATGCATCACGCGAGAAATTTGATGCATCACGCGGGATTTTGATGCATCACGCGGGGAATTTGATGCATTTGTGGTGGTGCAGTGCGGTTTTCACAAGTTTTCAGGTGCATTGTGGTTTTCCATTGAACCTCCCTATATATATATATATATATATATATATATATATATATATATATATATATATATATCTATATATATATATATATATATATATATATATATATATAGATTTAGGTTCAAGTGAGTACCACCTCTAATGCAGCGCACCAGAAGGTACCACCCTTAAAAGTAATTTTTTTGAAAATTTTTTTCATGAACATTTTCTAATTAACATTACACAGATCATATGTGAATTTCACGCAAATCCGAGCACTCTAAGTGCATGAAAACACGCACCACATAAATGCACGTTCACATACATTCAAAATTATGTAAGTGTGTGTTCACATCATTTTTTTAGGAGCTAGGAGATGTGAATGTATGTGAAATTTATATATGTTCTTCATAATGTTAATTAAAACATGTTTATGAAAAAAAATTTAAAAAAAAGTTTTTTTAAAGCTGGTACCTTCTGGT
>JAANYP010002628.1:14988-57488 GCA_020465985.1 Centrapalus pauciflorus
TATATATATATATATATATATATATATATATATATATATATATATATATATATATATATATATATATATATATATATAGGGAGAGGTTCTTTTAAGAACCTTAAAGATGGTGAGAACGTAGGAACCTTTTAGAGTCCTTGGATCAAAAGGGTATTTTTGAAATAAAAAAGTATTATCTTTCTCTCTCCACCTTTTTTATTATATGCATCTCTTTTTCACTTTCTCTCTCTTACTTTTTTTTTCATTTTCATATTATACTTTCTTTCATTAGAATTGATTTTAATATTAAAAAAATATTTTTTATAAAAAAATAAATTTTTTTCTATATAAAAAATTATTTGATTGCTAAAAAATTAATGTATTCTATATAAAAGTATTATAAGTCTATATAGAATGTTATATAATTTTATATCTTTTTATGTAGATTAACATTACTATTCATAATCTATGTTTCATATTTCATATATTTTTATGTTTATTATACAAATCTATATCTTTTTTGTAGATTACAATTACTATTCATTGTGTTTTTGGTATATTTTATATCAGTTGCATACCAAGTGTTCGATAAAATGTCTAAATGAAATCTTATTTTTTTTGTTTCAATGTGTTTTTGGTATATTTTATCATTTAACCTACGTAGAATATATGATACTTGACATTCTACATGACATTCTACGTAGAATGCATGTCATTCTACGTAGATTGAATGTCGTCATTCTACGTAGATTGAATGACATTCTACGTAGATTGCATGACATTCTACGTAGATTGTACATAGAATATGTTCGTCGATACTCTACGTAGATTGCATGCCATTCTACGTAGATTGCATGTCATTCTACGTAGATTGAATGTTATTCTACGTAGATTAACAGTTTTATTCTATGTATTTTTGGTATATTTTATATCAGTTGCATACCAAGTGTTTGATAAAATGTCTAAATGATATCTTCTTTTTTTGTTTCAATGTGTTTTTGATATATTTTATCATGTAATCTATGTAGAATATATGATATTTGACATTTTACACGACATTCTACGTAGATTGCATGACATTCTATGTAGATTGAATGTCATTCTACGTAGATTGAATGTCATTCTACGTAGATTGCATGCCATTCTACATAGATTGCATGTCATTCTACGTATATTGTACATAAAATATGTTCGTCGATACTCTACATAGAATATGACAGATTCATTTTCAATGTTTTATAATGAAGATTATTTGTAAAATATTAGATATATATGAACGTAATAGTTATTAGATGTTTTACATGACAATCTACGTAGATTACATGATAATCGACGTAGATTACATGATAATCGACGTAGATTACATGATAATCGACGTAGATTACATGATAATCTACATAGAATATATGATACAAGACTACTTGTAGAAAATCACACATAATCTATGTAGAATGTTAGGTTTCTTTTTATGTAAATGTACATTAACATTCAATGTGTTTTTTGTATATTTTATCATGTAATCTATGTAGAATATATGATACTTGACATTCTACATGATATTCTACGTAGATTGCATGTAATTCTACGTAGATTGCATGTCATTCTACGTAGATTGCATGTCATTCTACGTAGATTGCATTACATTCTACGTAGATTGTACATAGAATATGTTCGTCGATACTCTACGTAGATTGCATGTCATTCTACGTAGATTGAATGTCATTCTACGTAGATTGAATGTCATTCTATGTAGGTTGCGTGACATTCTATGTAGAGTATCGACGAACATATTCTATGTACAATCTACGTACATTGGACAGATTCATTTTTCATATTTTATAATTAAAATTATTTGTAAGATATTAGATTTATAATGAATGTAATAGTTATTAGATGTTTTACATGATAATCTATGCTGATTACATGACAATCTACGTAGATTACATGATAATCTACATAGAATATAATACAATACTACTTGTAAAAAATCACACATAATCTATGTAAAATGTAATGTTTCTTATATATTTAATATATTTTTATGTTTCTTATACATTTCTATATCTTTTTATGTAGATTAACATTACTATTCAATGTGTTTTTGGTATATTTTATTATGTAATAATCTACGTAGAATATATGATAATTGACATTCTACACGACATTCTACGTATATTGCATATCATTCTACGTATATTGCATATCATTCTACGTAGATTGCATGTTATTCTACGTAGATTGCATGCCATTCTACGTAGATCGAATGTCATTCTACGTAGATTGAATGTCATTCTACGTAGAATGCATAACATTCTACGTAGATTGTACATATAATATGTTCGTCGATACTCTACATAGAATATGACAGATTCATTTTTCATGTTTTATAATGAAGATTATTTGTAAGATATTAGATTTATAATGATTGTAATAGTTATTGGATGTTTTACATGATAGTCTACGTAGATTACATGATAATCTACGTAGATTAAATGATAATCTAAATAGAATATAATACAAGACTACTTGTAAAAAATCACACATAATCTATGTAGAATGTTATGATTCTTATATATTTCATATATTTTTATGTTTTTTATACATTTCTATATTTTTTTATGTAGACTAACATTATTATTCAATGTCTTTTTTGTATATTTTATATCAGCTGCATACCAAGTGTTTGATAAAATGTCTAAATAAAATCTTTTTTTTTTGTTTCAATGTGTTTTTGATATATTTTATCAGGTAATCTACGTAGAATATATGATATTTGACATTCTACACGACATTCTACGTAGAATGCATGACTAACAACGTAGATTGTACATAGAATATGTTCGTTAACATATTCTATACAGAATAAAAATATTCTATCTAAACATATAATATTTCCATATAAAATACGTTATTTTTTTAGCAATTAAATAATTTTCTATATAGAAAAAATAAATTTTTTTTATAAAAAACGTTTTTTTACTTTAAAAATCAATTATAATGAAAGAAAAATAAAATGAAAATGAAAAAAGTAAGAGAGAGAAAGAGAAAAAGGAGATTTTTTTCTTCCAAAAATACCCCTTTCACACATTTTCAAGATTCTCCACTATCAAAGTTCAAAATAATTACAAACTAGCCATCCAATATATCAACCATTGATTATCATTAATCCAATGGCCATAAAAGGTTCTTAGGTTCCCACATTTTTTATGGTTCTTAGAAGAACCCTCCCCTATATATATATATATATATATATATATATATATATATATATATATATATATATATATATATATATATATATATATATATATATATATATATATATATATATATATAGGGAGGTTCAATGAAAAACCACAATGTACCTGAAAACTTGTGAAAACCGCACTGCACCACCACAAATGCATCAAATTCTCTGCGTGATGCATCAAAATCCCGCGTGATGCATCAAATTTCCCGCGTGATGCATCAAAATCCCGCGTGATGCATCACTTTATTTACGATCATGCCACCGCGTTTTTCATGAAATGCACCAAATCGGACGGTATGCGTAGGTTTCCACAGTTTTCCGGTGCATAATGGTTTTCTATTGAACCCACCCCTATATATATATATATATATATATATATATATATATATATATATATATATATATATATATATATATGAGAATTTTCAATATTTGATAAATTAGTATTACTTTGAACAATTAAAAATAAGACGTTACTTGACTCTTTGAAAATCCGTTTATTTTATTTAGCCATTAAACTGTAACACCTCAAACGGCTTAACTTTGTTGTGAGCAATAGGGGTGAGCGGTGGGTACCATTTTCCGAACCCGAACCGGTACCGGTACCGACCGATACCGAATTAATATATTCGGTTCGGCATTCAGTTTTTAAATTAGCTAAAATTTGATATTCGGTACTCTCGGTTCGGTATTCGGTTTTTAATTAGGTAAAATTCGGTATTCGGAACCGAACGACACCATATAAAATTATACGGTTCGGTATTCGGTTCTTTCAAAACTAAGAATTCGGTTTCGGTATTTTCGGGATCGGTACCGGTACGGTACGGTACCGAGCTCACCCCTAGTGAGCAATTACGACTTAGTTTGAGAAGTCGAGACTATATTAAGCTAAACACAATGAGTTTTATGATTAATGTAAAATAATGATTGCATGTTAAATTGTTGTCTGTGCATTTGTTACTAACATGTTATCTGATCATGCATATTAATATACTAAATTAATTAGGCATATTGTTGCCATTTGTTGGACGTATTACCGTGTAATGTAAATTGAACAAGTATTGTCACACTCAACTATGCTAATTATGAATCACATCTTAATAATGGAAAAGGACATAAGTACTCAGTTATGTGAATGTTAGAAGCTTGATTATGTCATCGTATACTTGATAGCTTAATTTGAATATAGTTTGATCATTTACAAGACGTCCCTAGTGGGACTTGATGTCATTTATCATGACAACATAATCTATTGGGAATTGTCGATTAGGGATTGTTTAATTGGTAAGCATAAAGGGTGATAAACGAATGTCCGACGTGGAATTAGAACCAATAACTATTATTGATAGTCAGGCCATATACATGGCCATTCATGATTGATCGTTGAAATCATTATCATTGTTTTGAGGCACAATGGACATCACATTGTTTGTAGTTGACGGTCCAGACTTAAATGGATGTTCAAGGTTTATTCCTGGCCTAATTGGAGTGTTGGATGTCCGACGTACTTGAGTTGCCGAATGTTTTCCATACTTAGGACAATGAAATATGAAATAAACATATGCTTTGGGAGTGTGAGATAGGCAACGGGAGAATACGAAGCCGAACAATCACAGAGGCTTCTAGCAATGATAGCTGAACTAACCAGATGAGCCGTCCAACTGTGTAGGTAGAGTAGTCCAACTATGAATGTTATGAACCAGACAATGAAGAATCAAGGTCTAACCTGCCGTCGTTTCAGTGAGTCATAAGGCTTCCCTTCATTTGGCCTCTTGTTCCACCTACAAGTATTCTACGAAGATTAAAATATAAAGCTCTTCCCTATCTACACATATTTTTACAAACTAAATTGTCATTTGATTTTATTTAAATAAAATAGCAAGTAACAATAAAATGATTAAAAGGAGAAAAAAATCCAATAGCTAAAATGAACATTTTTAATAGTTCAATGACTAAAATGAATAATTTAATAGTTTAGTTGCTAAAATAAAACAAATCTAATAGTTGGTTGGTTAAGAAAAACACTAACTTTGTATACATGACGTCCATGTTAGTATAATGACCGGTTATGACCTATCATTTTTTCTAAAATAAAACGAGAAACAAAAGTTTAATAATTAAGTGTATAAAAAAATAGGTTACTTTTAAATCTAATAATTAAATAGTCGAATGTATTTGTACAAGATAAACGTTTATCTAATATTTAAAAATCTTAATCGTAGGCCTACTTATAACATATAAGGAGTTGTCTAATGTATAGTTTCACACTATTAATTCTTTAAATAAAACTAGATTATATACCTGAAATAAAAAATATATATTAATAAATATAATTATTCATAAAAATCTAAAAATTATTATAAAATATCAAGTTTATATATTTGAATTAATAAATTGTTAGATTAGATAGATCAAATGGAGTAATAGATTTGATTAGATTAATTTTAAATTCAAATTTAATAAATTACATGTGACAAAAGAAAGTTTTAACATGTGACAAACTAAATAAGAGTACTGACACAATGACACATTGGTTACCAAATAATATTTATTATATATTTACATTATAATTAAAATAAAAAAACAAAATCCATAAATTATGGGAAAATGGTATAAAAATAGATAAATAGTTTCCTTGGACCACAAAAATGAGAAAGAGAAACCAGAGCATTGGTCTTCCCTCCTCCTACTCTCCCTTCAAATAATATCTGCCTCTCAACGCACCCATTCTCTCTCTCTGCCATTCAATTCTCCGTCACCCTCTCTTCCCTTTCTCCGTCACCGTCACCGTCACAGTCTCTCACCGGAGAACATACGACTTGTTAGTTAATTATGGACATTGCTTGAATCTCAAATAATTAAAACAACAGCTCTTGTCTGCGTTAAAATGAAAGGTAATTGTTCTTCAATTTCGTGATTTTGTAATGTATATATATGTTTATCTCATTCGTTTAATCCTCTTTTCTATTGTGTTGTAGGATCTCGAAAACTCTCGAATAGTATAATGAAGAGAGATAGCACGAAGAAAACTAAAAAAAAGTTAGAAAAAGAAGCAGACGAAATATCGAAAAACAAACAGGAGAATGATAACGAGAGCGATGATCAATCATCTCCGCGAGGTGTATTGGAAGTCACTGGATCCTGTTCAGATTTCGATAACAGTAGCAACATAAGTAGAAGCATGAGCTTGACTGAAAAATCGGAGGCAACGACGAATGGAGATGGAGACGGGGATGGGGATGGGGATGGGGAAGGGGAAAACGAGAGCATCAGCCCGCCGGCGGAGATGGCACATTCGGTGCCGTGGAGGAATTTGATTGATAATCTGAAGTGGAAATCGTTCAGGAGGTTTTCGACGGGGCCGTTGGTGGCAGGGTACGAGCTTTCGAGAAAGAGTTTCATGAAGAAATTGGGGAGGAATAATAGCTCGGAGGAGGGTGACATGAACCAGTTTGATGTGCCGAAACCATCATGGCAGAATTTCACTTATCAACAACTTACTGCCGCTACTAATGGCTTCAGCGCCGGTAAGTTCTCATGCTCCCAACTCCAAAGCAACTTGGTCCAAACTTAGGGCTGCATTTAGTCACTGAAAATTTCTAAAATTTTCATTTCACTTTTCAAAAACAATGAAAACTTGTTTATTTTACAACAGTTTTATAAATTTTCATTTCACTTTTTAAAATATCATTTTTCATATTCTCTCTTACTTTTTTATTACCTAACCTATATATTCTTTATAATACTCTATTTCTCTCTCTTACTTTTTTATCACTTCACCTATTTTTCTTATATTATAATCACTTATCTTATTTTTCTTAAAACAAAACTTCATCATCTAAACAAGTTTCCACTTTTCATAAAAACCCTTATTTTTTAAGAATTAACTTCTGGAGTGCTTTTAGTTTATTTTTTAATTTAAATATAAAATAAAAGACAAAACATAGAAAATAGAACATACTTTCGTTCAACAAAAACGTTGTTGTCTACTTAATCAATATGCTCGAAAATAGTTCAAATCAAGTTATTAAAAGCTTTAGCTCGGTTATTGAAAGTATTAGATTGAACGAACTTAAGGTGCTCGATTAAAATATGACTTATCCAAAGTCATAACTATTCATTCAAAATACAATCATTTACTCGTAAATTATCGAACTTTTACTTGATGTTTAGTGGTGTTAATATACTATTTTATAATCATAATAAAATGTAACCGTGAGTACCTCGTTTAAAATCATTTTAATTTTTTTTAATAATAATGTATAAATTAATAATACAAGACTAGCTACTTGCAAAAAATCACACATAAACATATACTAGAATCATGTGAAACGTGCATATTCACATAAACATATGTTCACATTAAAAATATTACGCTCACATTACTTTTAAAATGCTAAAAAGTATTAATGCATACAATATTTTATGAATAGCGTTATATTATATGTATCTACATGAATATTAAAAAAAAAATTTATAGCATGTTCACACATGAAATTCGTGTGTTCAATTGAAAACTACTAGTTTTTCGGAGTACCAAAGGTACCATGTTTGAAACTATTTTTAAATTTTTTTCATAATTATGTTGAAGTTAATAAAACACATATTCAAAAGTGAATTATTAGTACACATTATTTGAAAATGTGCATATTGTTTAAATATTGCATTTTTGCTTAAAATATACATTTTTTTAATCGTAATGTACTTCAAACAATGTATAAATGTACGTGGTAATGCATTTAAACATGTATTTATAATATATAAATTTAACATTTACATGAAAAGAAAAATTTTATGTAATAAAATATACATCATGAATGTGAAGTGTCACTTCATTGGTATAAATAAAGAATTTGAAAGATGAATGGATAATTTAATTCAAAACTGTTACGAATGATAATTGTTATTGGTCATTTATATTGGATTTATTAGGATATATGATAAATACATATTTTCCTTTAAATTACATTTGAAAAAAAAAAAAAAAAAAAAAAAAAACAAACCCGAAGTACCATTCACTTAAATCGCGTTTAAAAGAAAGAATTATGATGGGAAATAATTAGACTTTCCAGTCTCGGTGCATGCGGAAAGTTGCATCAGGTTTTTATGATTGTCTATAACTTCTTCTACTAAATGCCACTTTATGACAATCAACTTTTATATCCTCTTATTACATCCATCAAATTTCATTTGCTCTTTGAATTTTATGTGTTATTATTATTATTATTTTTGTATTGGATTATATTTGTCAACCTTGTCTTCCTTAAATAGACAATTATTAATTTTCACCATTAATATTTGCATAAAACTAAAAGTATAAAACCTCCAAAAGAGTTAAGGAAAAAAGAAGGCCATATATAAATCTGGCCAGGGTCGGCCCTGAACAAGGTTAACATGCCCAATCTCAAAATATCTATTATATATTTATGTCAACGTTATTGACTAGTAAATTTTTTAGTTTTAACATTACATAATTATAAGTTTTTTTTATGTTAATTTATCATTTTTACTTGCTTATTTTGAACATACATATATGTTTATAGCGGCCATATTATGTTTTTGTCCGGCTTCCTGAAAATGATTGGACTGGCCTTGACAAAAAGGTCATAAACCTGATGGGGCAAAAGAACCTGACACTTGACCAAGTCGAAGCCCATATGTTGTTATCAAATTGGTGAAGTGTCCAACTGTCAATTCATACATTTACTCACAAGTCACATAAACTAGTTGCAAAGTCCTTTACTTTATAATAATTTAATCCACAGTCTTTTAATTAATTTGTATATATCTAATAAATAAAATTTCTTTTTCCAAAACTTAGTCAACTAAATATAAATCCCATAGTTACAAATATATTAAAATCAGTCATGGCACATGCCATTAGGACAATGCACCTGGACCATGAGTGTTCCAAAAAGCAAAACATGGGTTGTTTAATGGGTGCATTTCGGTCCGATTAGACTTGGCTCATGATCAGAGACATCTTCTGTAGGGATAACAATCCAAAAACCCCACATGTTCTTCAATTAATCATCTTCAATCCCATCACATTAATCTACATAACCAAGATCCACCACCATGTGATCATGTTCCAGTAATCATCGTCCATGAAAAAAGTCACCGACTTCGAAACACACTAAACTTATCATTGTTTTGTGATCTTTATGGCGTATTGCATAAGGTATTTATGGTTGTAAATAAAATGTTTTTTGTTTTGTAGACAATTTGCTCGGAAAAGGGGGGCATGCAGAAGTGTACAAAGGATGTTTACCCGATGGTCAAATTGTCGCGGTGAAAAAGATAACAAAGAAAGAGAAGAAAGACGAAGATAGAGTTGGGGAGTTCTTAACGGAGCTTGGGATAATTGCTCATATCAACCATCCGAATGCTGCTCGATTGATCGGTTTTAGCTCTGATAATGATTTGCACATTGTCCTACAATATGCACCTCATGGAAGCCTTGCAACTTTATTACATAGTAAGCTATCTTAATTTTTCTCTATAACTACCTACATAGTAATTTTTGATGCCTGTTGAATTGATTTATTTACAGGTTCTAAAGAGAATGTGAATTGGAAGATTAGGTTTAAGATTGCCATTGGAATCGCAGAAGGTTTGCAATATCTTCATTACGAATGTAATAAACGAATAATTCATCGGGATATCACAGCCTCAAACATTTTACTAACCGAGGACTATGAACCTCAGGTTAATTTCTTCAATTTGTAACTTAGATAATTGTTGAAGCTTCAATCTAAGATTTTGTTATTAATCTTTGACCAGATTTCGGATTTTGGGCTAGCAAAGTGGCTCCCTGAGAAATGGGCTCAACAAGTTGTATCCCCGGTTGAGGGCACTTTTGGGTACAAAATGTTTTATCTTTTTCAATTCTTCATCGGTTTGTAGTATATAATTATTTCGTTAATGTTTTTGCAAACTTCTTTCAAAGGTATATGGCTCCAGAATATTTCATGCATGGCGTAATTAATGAAAAGACCGATGTATTTGCTTTTGGGGTTCTTTTGCTTGAGCTTATCACTGGTCGTCGGGCAGTTGATTCACGTCGACAAAGTCTTGTAATCTGGGTATGTCAAATCATTTAAAATCTTTGAAATTTACTCTGAAATAGGGTTAAAATTCATGTGAAAGGAATATATATATACTTTAAGTTAATTTTCATTGTTGGAACAACTTGATTTTGGTTTTGTTAATTTACAGGCAAAACCGTTACTCGAGCAAAGTAATGTGAAAGGACTTGTGGATCCTGAATTAGGAAATGCGTATGAACTAATTGAAGTAAAGCGTAGCATGGTGATTGCTTCGTCATGCATTCATCACATGCCTGACATGAGACCAAACATGAAACGAATTGTACAAATGCTAAGAGGAGAGAGCGCAATCGTGGAGTTAAGACGTAACACATTTGATGGAAGAGCAATGATCTTAGATGCCTATGACTTGGACGATTACACGTGTACAACTTATCTCAAGGACCTCAATCGTCATAGGGAACTTGTCATGGAATGACGAATAGAGAAAGATCGAAGAAGGGCACCTTTTTCCTTCTTTCACAAACATAATCATATCTCTTTGTGTTTGTGAGTTGTCTCAGTTGTCTACAGCGGCATCGAAGATGCAATCTGTAGACAAATTATGATTGATGCATATGTTTATACGTTTATCAGTTGAGCATCGTCCATGGTTGGGTTTCCTTCTTGTTCTTTTGAAATTTAGGAAATGTCTTCCATTCGTTCTCTTTTTTCTTCGAACAAGTGTTGGATCTTGTGGATTTAGACGGAAGTTCAAAGCTAAGAAAGGTTGTGAATCATATATACTTATATGTATGTATGTATGTATATGAATGTATTGTGTTACTTGTATCGATCTTGTTACCGTAAAAATTATATTACTTAATAATTTTTTTGCTAAAAAATAATTTAAGTTAATAGAAAACACATTGAAATTATGTTTGTGTTATTAAAATATTTATATTTGACTATTTATGAACACATTAGATGTATAATTTAGAAATCATAATAAAAAATTTTAATCAGACTACACCACATCTACTCCCCAACCATGATAAATTGAAATCCATGTATGTTAAAAATCATTGATTTTTAGATATTTTCTTGTTTATATATTAAAGAAAGTTGACTATGTAGCATCTACATCGAGAATGCAAGTATTGTATACGTCATTAGTCTGATCTTTATGTTTATATGTTAAAAAAAGTTGAAATACAATTTATTTTTATTTACAAACTTGATTATTAAGATTTATTTGTGTTTATATGTTAAAGAAATTTGACATAAGCGTATTATTCTTGTGTTCGAGTTTTGTTCTTAGATTTATATATATAATACATATTCAACATACAAAAGAAACAGACTTACTAATTCAGTAATAATCAGTAATTAGCGACAATCACTTATCGATCAACATTGCAATCAGTATTTAGTCACTTATCACTTGTGCAAAAGAACAATATTTTAGACTGTTAATAGCACGATCAGAGTGAATCTTGTCTTCATTATCAAAACTTTATTTATATTTTAAAGCATAATATGTAGTTTGTAGTTTATAAAGAATAAATTTATATTAAGTATATATTGAGGTCAATTTATTTTTATGGACCTCACATGGTGGAGATAGTCCAAGTACGGTGACCACTTGTGAACCCACGGCCACGGGTGAACGAATCAAAGAATCAAAAATAGCGTTTGTGCTATATGGTAACGGTATTTAAAATAAAGGATCATGTATTAAGAGGCAAGTACCGTGGGCCGACCTATTTAATTAGGTCGGGTGTCACTAGACACCGATAAATTTTAAATACTGAGTTACATATGTATTAAAAACTCGAGTGACACCAACGATTTTTTTTAATTGACAACTACAAAATAATTATTAAAGCATTATATACATATCTAATTGTTATATGTTGTTTTTATTACCCAAATTTATTGAAATATTACTGAGTTTAGTCATAAAAAATTAAAAGAAAAAAAACTCAATAGACTTTAAAAAAATTAAAGACAATTACAAATGCTTGGAGGCTTAGAGCTAATAGGTTTATATCTGATTTAGAAGAAAGTTACTTATTTTTGTGAAAATTATGATATTGAAATGGTGAATACAGAGGATAATTATGTTAATCCAAAGAGTAAATTACATAAATGGTCCCTGTGGTTTGCATAAAACTTTGGATACGGTCCCTGTGGTTTCAATTTTGCATAAACGGTCCTTATTATCACTATTTACACTTGCGAAAATGGTCCCTCCGCAGTTAACTTTATAATGGCCATTTTACCCTTTTCTTTGATAACATTTTAGTCCTCCAAGTTTGTGGTTTATTTTAGTTTTTGTCCCTTAAGTAAATTTTTTATTTAACTCTTTTATTATTATTATTATTATTATAAAAATTATTATTATTATTATTATTTATTATTGATTTATATTTTAATATATTTTTCAATTTACAAACTAATTTTTATATTATAAGCAATAGTATCAAATTAGAATCCATTTCGTTTTTTTAGCATTTTCGAATGAAAAAATACAAATATTTTATATTGTAGTTTTCCAAACTAAAAAAATTTGAATCTTAAGCTTTTATTTCTTTTTACAAACGAAAAAAAGTTACTAAACCATTCATGTTTAATTTTTTCTCATTTTCTAAACGTAAAAATTAGAATCCATTTCTTTTTTAGCATTTTCGAATGAAAAAAATACAAATATTTTATATTGTAGTTTTCCAAACCAAAAATATTTGAATCTTAAGCTTTTATTTCTTTTTACAAACGAAAAAAAGTTACTAACCATTCTTGTTTAATTTTTTTCATTTTCTAAACGTAAAAAGCTACGAAAACCAACATATTCCGATTTTATGTTTTGGAAAACGAAAGTAAATACAAACAATTCTGTTATTAGTTTTTGCAAACGAAAAAACTACGAATAATTATGATTTTCAGTTTTTCCAAACAAAAAACAACAATTTTTTTCCCTAGTTTTTCGAACCAAACCATTACCTTTTTTTTTTTTTTTGTCCGAAGAAAAAACTACGAACCATTACGATTTAAAGTTTTTTTAAAAAATGAAATAGTGTGTAACCTTTTTGTTCGGAAAAACAAAAAAATGAAATGGTTTGTAGTTTTTTTTACGATTGGAAAAAGTTAAAAACGTAATGATTAGAATAACATAAAAATCGAACAAAAAAAAATAGACTATTTCATTTTTGAAAAATCGTATTTTGTACGTTTGGAAAAAGCTAAAAAATCAAAATGGGTCTATTTTTTTGTTCGATTTTTATGTTATTCTGGTCATTACGTTTTAAACTTTTTTCAATAGTAAAAAACTAAAAACCATTCCATTTTTTTAGTTTTTCCAAACAAAAAGGCTACACACTATTTCATTTTTTTAAATAACTTTAAAGCATAATGGTTCGTAGTTTTTCGTTCGGAGAAAAAATATAAAAGGTAATGGTTTGGTTGAAAAACTAGAAAAATAAATTGATTTTTGTTTGGAAAAACAGAAAATCAAAATTATTCGTGGTTTTTTCGTTTGCAAAAACTAATAACAGAATTGTTTGTATTTATTTTCGTTTTCCAAAACAAAAATCGAAATGGGTTGAATTTTTTGGTCAGAAAAGAAATAAAAAACGGATTGGTCTTCGTAGCTTTTTACATTTTAAAATGAAAAAACTTAAAACATGTATGGTTAGTAACTTCTTTTCGTTTGAAAAAAAAAATAAAAGTTTAAGGTTCAAAATTTTGCGGTTTGGAAACTACAATATAAAATATTCGTATTTTTCATTTGAAAAAGCTAAAAAAAAAATGGATTCTAATTTGATAGGGTTGTTTATAATAAAAAGAAGTAATTAAGTTTGTAATTTAAATTATAAAATATGTTAACATATAGGAAACTCAATAAACAAAAAAATTAATACGTAAAAAGTTAAAATAATAATAATAATAATAATAATAAATAATAATAGTTATAATAATAATAATATAATAATAAAAGAGTTAAATAAAAAAATTTACTTGAGGGACCAAAACTAAAATGAACTACAAACTTGAGGGAGCAAAATGTTATCAAAGAAAAGAGTAAAATGGTCATTATAAAAGATTTAACCACTTGTTTGTTAAAGTTAACGACAGAGGGACCATTTTCGCAAGTAAACAGTGATAATAAGGACCGTTTATGTAAAATTGAAACCACAGGGACCGTATCCAAAGTTTTATGCAAACCACAGGGACCATTTATGTAATTTACTCTAATCCAAAAAACCAAAGACATACGACTAACATCTCCTATCAGCATTATTATGAGTTTGAACAAACATGATCATGGATTTGAAAATTCAAGAATTTGGTGATAGATTAAATGTTGCAAGTTCGGAATTGTTGATGCATATGGGGACATGCAATTCGTGTGATTTTTTTGGGACTTTGATCCATCAAAGTTGTAATGTTGGCGAAGATGCATCCGAATGATTTTATTTATGAGGATAATGTTAATCTTGCCTACCAACTAGAATACTACATTGAGAACGTGAAATACAATCCAAGATTTTTTTAAAAAACATTAAGACTTACGGTGGTTATTGGTTTTAAGTTTTAATGATATTGTATTATGTACTTTTTTAATTGAATAAATCTTGTCATTTGTGTTATTTTTGTGTTGACAACTCGTTTCGATAACCCGATCCATTTTAGAAAAAAAATTCAAAAATCTAACTATTATATTAAACTTCAAAAAGTGACATCGAGGAAAAAAAATTTCTAGATACGCCCTTTCAGACAACCATATTATTGAGAAAGTTACACCAATGTCGTTGACTTGTGTTTACAAGTTAATTGTGTGACACTTAAAACTTTTTGTAGAACTCATTTCTCTGACGGTTAAGAAAACTATGAACTCTAGCTAAGTGAAAATCAAATAAAGACATCATTACTTAAGAGAAATTTTACAAAAACGTTTGAGTTGGTTTATGAGAAATAATTAAGGAACACCCATATTTATAGTTTTATAGTTTATACCGTGTACGAATTACTACTCGTCTACTCCTAAAGTTTCTATAAAGGTTCTTAATATCCCTGGCGTAAGATATTAAATGGATTATTCTCTACCTTTTCATACTATTAATGTAATCTTCATCCTTGGTGAGTTCCTAAAATATGCTATGCATATATATTGAGAGAATTCTATAATATTTCGCATAACAATTTGGCCTTCTTTAGTAGTGTAGAGTACTCCAGAAATTTCACTTAAAACCTCAGTGACGGATCCCGAAACTTTTTTTTATAAGGGTCGAAATTAACAATGCTACAAGAATGCGAGTGTTTGTATTCATTTAAAAATTTTCCAGACCTTGGAAATTAATGTTATTAATAGTTACAAGTCAAAAGAATTTTTTGTTTTCAAATCTTCGTAACTTTCTTTTTAAATATTGGTACATATTGTCTAATACAATAAAACAATTTAACAATACTTATCTTAATTATCAAGAAAAAAAATTCAAAGATTAATAGAATTACATTAGTACAAAGCCAATAAAACTAAAGCGAGCCCAATATATTATCAAATCCATATACATGTTTTTTTAAATATTACTAAAGGGACGGGTAACAAACTATTAGGTTTGTACCTTTTTTCTTAGATTTTTTAAGAAAAGAATTTTATATGTAAATTTTTAAAAGATGACCATGTATGTGATCGAATTTTAAAAATTTTCGGGATCAAATTTTTTTTGAGAATATATATGATATCGAAATAAAAAAAATTACAGGAGACGTTTGACCCCCACCCGCCCTTGATGAATCTACCCCTGCTTAACAGTCAACAGGGTGTGTCGTTATACTAAGGTCTTGTTTGACCCCCACCCACATTGTTTCTTCACTTCGAAGCTCTGCCACGTCTTCGAAGCTCTGCCCGTATCTTATCCTATTTAAAAAACAAACGGTCTTTTTGCAGACTTTTAGTCAAATTTTTCTGACTACAAACTTCAGCAAATAAACTTGCAGACCGCAAACATTAATCTTTTAAAAAACAAACATAAGACATTTAAATAGCAAATGTCGTTTCAGGGTATCCATCTATCATTTGGTTTCATGGTACCAATGTTGGCCGAAAAAATACAATGAGAAGTGGTCAAAAATGACAAAAATGCCATTACTTCATACGAAACAAATTAATGATCAACTCTGAAAAGATAATTTTTTAAATCTTAACCATTTGTTAACATAGTCTTTTATAATTTATTCAAAATAACAATCATTTCTTGTTTTTCTTACTGGTAATAATTTAAAATCTGTTTAGCAGATTACAAGTAACTTAGTATTATCAATAATAGCAACGTATTCTCATCTTTCTACCAATAATACTAAAATGAAAAGTTATTTATTATTTTAGATAAATTTTAAAAAAAATTAGTATAAACGATAAAATATAAAAAATCATTTATATTTTCAACAATCTATCTATACTATTAAAAGAGTAACTATACTCGTTTCTGGTGAAGCCACATGTCATCACCATGAATTGACATGTGGTAGTTATAAATCTATCTATACTATTAAAAGAGTAACTAAATGCCACATGGCATGCTCTCATTGAATTTGCCACATGGCATGCTCTCATTGAATTTGTCACATGTCGCTCTCTCATTTTGCCACGTCATTTACTGATTTTGTTTTTAAATTTTAAAGCAAATCAAATCTATGTAAATCTAATATGGATTAATTTAATAACTAACTAACTAAAATTAAGCAAACTTTATTATTCATATAATTATTATATTATACATATATAAATATCAAATTCTAAAATTAACCCATGTAATACATGGGTAATAACCTAGTTTTAAATAGAATAAAGAAATTTAAATCAAATCTATCCAAATCTAATATAATCCACTTTTAAATTCAAATCAAATCAAACAAAATCTAATACTCTACTAACTTATTAATTAAATCTATCCAAATCTAATAAAATCCATTTTTAAATTCAAATCAAATCAAACAAATCTAATAATCTACTAACTTATTAATTATAAGATAATATAATAAAAGTTTAAAAAAATATATTAAAAAATAATTACTTTTCATATATATTTGGAAATATACAAAATTAATAGGTCATAATAAATAATAATATCACCTTATATACTTTTGTTTAAAAAATAATTTATATCTTTATCTTTTTATTTATTATATTTTATATATATTAAAAATATATCCGCGTAATACGCGGGTAATAAACTAGTTGACTAATAAAAGAATACGTAAAGTTATTAATGTGTAATCATCATTATCAAGTTTGTTCTCTTATGGTGAATGTTGGATTTGATTTGACTGTGAGGATGAGTGTTTGAACCAGTTGAATCCATTATGGGTAGGGGTGTTCAAAAATATCCGAATCTAGGGGTGAGCAGTATTTGGTTTGTAATCGAAGAAACCGAAAGTCAAACCTAACCGAATTCGATTTAGACCAAACCAAATATTAAATTCGGTTTTCAAATTGGTCTTAGACCAAATCGAATTTTAAATTAGGTTTATGGTTTGAATTATGGTTTCACTAAATGTAGACCAAACCAAACCGAATTACCGAAAAAAAATTAAATATTTATTAAATATATATTATATATAATATAGATTTATATAATATATATTTATATATATTATATGGTTTGAATTCGGTAATTCGGTTTTCGAATTGGTCTGGCTTCTTTTAAATTCGGTTTGGTTCGGTTTTCGAATTAGCCGAAAAAAAATTTCAATTCGAAGAAACCAATTCGAGGAAACCAAAGAAACCTAAAACTGAACCGATGCTCACCCCTATCCGAATCCGAGCATCCGAAACAAAAATCCGAATATCCGATACGAAACTATCCGAAATTTCGGATAGTAAAACTCCAAATTTTCGGATATTCGGATAATCCGATATCCGAAAATCCAAAAAAAATATTTTTAAATTTTTTTTTTATATTTTTAGTATTGATTATTTATATAATATTGAGTGTTTACAATTATTCTAATGTATATTTTTGAGTTTTATCTTAGTATTATAGATTTATTAACTAATATTTTTATAAATTTTAGTTTTTTAATATTTTTTTAGTCGTTTTGAGTAAAATAATTTCGGATACGTTTAGTTTGTAATATATTTATTTTTAATATCTATTTGGATATATGAATTTGTATTTTAGATATTTAAATATTTGATTTAATTTTTAAAAAAATATGAATTTCGGATATTTTTTCGGATATTCGGATAATCCGATATCCGAATCCGAAATTTCGGATTCGGATAGCAAAATCTACTATCCGAAATTTCTTCGGATATCCGGTTTTGAACACCCCTAATTATGGGGCCTGGGTCGTTGATCGGGGTTGTAAAACAATCTTTTTAAGCGTCCATTTGGCTCATGAAATGAAATCTAAATGATTGGATATTAAATTTTATTTGTTACTGTCAGTTGGAAGGAGTATAAGATAGTTTTTAGAGTTAACTAAACACATGAATTGTAAACGGTTGGAATCTAAAATCATCTATAAGTGAGTAGGAATGATGCATTGCTCTAAACTAATACCTTGATGGAATATAATTATAATTTAACTCCTTATCTTTATTTTAAATTTCAATTGCTTTGAATTTTATTTCACATGCCAAATGCACTCTAACTCTAAGGGTGCGTTTGATACAAAGAGTTAAGGCTAGGGAAATGAAATTAAGAGGAATTCCCATGTTTGTTAACATGAGAATTCCTCTCAATTCCATTTTCCTAGCCTTAACTCTTTGTACCAAACATAGTGTAAGAATATTTCAAAGACGTGCTACAATACAAAATAGCAGAGTATTAGAGAAATCAAGGACCATATAACATCCAGAGAGTTAATATAATAAAATGGATAATACAACATACTAGAGCTTTAGTTTTCAATACCCTTCTTTAGAAAAAAAAAAAAAAACCGATAAAAGTTAATGAAACTGCAAACACTTGATAGTCTCTGTAGTTGACAAAATTATTTCCGAGCACTAATGTAGGAGCCACTCAAGATGTCTGCTTGAGGGTCAAAGATGGTCATGAGTGTATGCCTTTCAAAAAAGAAAAAAAAAGGACAAGAAAAGAGTGTATCACCCACAACTAGTTAGACGACGAGTCCATTACAAATTGATCCATGTTTAACCTATTTCAACTTGTTACCAAACCAGATAAACCCAACTTATGTTGTCACCTCTGTACTTTAGGCAGGGGTCGGGTCTACAGATTTGTTTCAAAGCTAACCACCATTTGCATATTTATATTCCACATTATTGCCAATAAATAGCATTATATATATCTCCATCAAAACGCCAAAGATAGTCCATAAAACTTGGTAGGTGTTCGGTACGGTGGAATGAAATCACATAAAGTTTACAAACTATTTTGTTATATGAAAAGAGCTTTGGATCTCAATAAGATAAAATAGAGAATTGAGTTAACCATAAATATCATTTATTTCATTTTCTTATCAACATGGAGTGAATAAAAAATATGAAAAATGAATGAAGGTTTATATTTTTTTTCTTTATTTTTGATGTCATGTATAATTATCATTGGTTAAAATGATTATAAATTTCATTTCATTCCATTCCACAATGGGACGTTTGGTATGGTGAAATCATAGGGTATGAAATCGTTTAAGTTAAACCAGCTTTTTTAACTAATGATAACTAAACATAAATAAAGATTAACAAAGAATATTAAAGGAAAACTATAAAACTACATTCTCTTCACGTTTTTAATTGTCTCCATTTTGCTAAAAAAAAAAAGAAAATCTCATTTTCATTGAGAATTGTGGCTTTCCTCAAAGATAAAAAAAACTTGCAAAAATCATGCTATTCCATTCTATCTATTCCACCATACCAAACGACTCCTTAGACGAACATGTTGCAAAACCCAGACCAAAACACAAAAATTCACTTGACATACCACAACTGTCTTAGCAACCAAATGCATCCCTAGTTTCCCTAGTGTGCACACAGAGTATGCAAAATAGAGACAATACACCATATACCATACATGCATACATATATATGTCATACTAGCTTAGAGCGTAAATCCAGTTACCATATCCTCTAGCTCACCCTTGGTGATCCAAAAACACATAGAACATGACTGTGTTTCCCTAAAAACAAAGAAGCTGATGGAACATAACAATCAGTATGTCAATTCATTATGAATCAAAGGTAAGAAGCTCTCAACTTGAACACAAAACCAGTCATGAAAGCTATGAATTAAGATACTGTTCATTAATTCCTCAGGCTCCTTTAAATTATTCTTCTCATAAAACTTTTTAGACTCTCAAGGCTTGGATAATGCCAATCATGTTCTGTGTAGAGTTAACATGAAAAAGATCAATTTTCAATAAGGTATAAAGTATAAACAGTTCCAGTGATACACAAAAGAAATCACAGATCCGAAAATATATTCCTATATTCGAACAAATAGTGTTTCATGAACATGTCATTACCTTCAAATTCAAGGTGGTCAAGAAACCAATCACTACTTACCTCCTGTGAAGCATAAACTAAATCATATTTACATCAGATATATGACGAGTGATATTGTATGTTCAGTACTCAAAACTCGAACCCAATACCAGTTTGAAAGCAATTCCTAAGCTATACATGACACAGAACTATGTATATAAAACCAACATATTATTAACATTTAGTATTGATACTTTTAATCCCATAGAGTGGTGTGCTTCATTTATGCTAAAACTGTGATACAAGTCTCAAACAGAAATTCACGAAAGCTTATATACTAATGGGAGGAGACAAAATAAGGATTGAGGATTAATAAATAGTTGAATATGGACCAAATGTCATGCTATGTATCAGGAAACTATATATCATAACAAAGAATATACAGGATGATACGCACATCAAGCTGATCCCTTTCTTGCACAGATAGTTAATCCATGGTGAGTCAGAACCACATTTCAACCACTAGCACTCGAATGATTGACCAGCTACTTAAACATGACGGTGACACAAGAGTACTTTTTAAGGAAGAAGCCTACCAGTCCTAGATTCCACCAGTCACAAACTCACACTCACATTCAGACATAAAAGTTGTGATTACTTCTTAAGCTTGATGAGAAAAGATAGAAACTATAATATTAAATTGGATTAAAATCTGCTAATAACTTTGAACTAAAGAGCCCTTAATGTAATTTGAAACCATGAAACATGTTCAAAGCACCAGGCAGAGGTTTCATAATAGAATGCACTTAAAATCGTCCCCAAAAAAGTTATCACACAAAGCCTTAAACCACCAATAGCAGAATTCAAAATTGGACCAATAATCTGAGAAATTTCGTTAAAGCGCAACTTGGTAAGACAGAGAAATATGAAACATAAAACATCAGATTCATTGATAGAGAGACAGGAGTGCAAATTCACCTATTATTATACACAATTAGACATACATGAATTGTATATTCAACGCGAGTTATAGAACCCATACGATTTTTTGTTTGTTTTTTTTTATTATTTAAAACAAAAAATTCATTTAGGTACCGGAGAATGAGAGACAAGAAGAGCGAGTTGATTTTGTTGATCGAGAAATCTTCGTTTGAGATACGATTCCAGAATCTCCATGACAGATACAAAACGTTTCATCTCAAGAAGCTTTTTGCTTAGCTCCGCCTCTCGTGCCCTAGCTCGTTGCAGCCGTGCCTCCGTCTCCGCCAATCGCAATCTCAGACTTTCCACAACCGCTGTGTTAACGTCGGTTGGCCGTCGAGCCCTGACAATCGGAGTGGCTTCTTCGTCAGATGACGGTAATCGCTGCGAACCGTAGCACATGTTGAGCGGCGTATGACCGGTGAATCCGTGCGTCTCTGTAAATCGACGGTGAGAATGGGGCGAGAGAAGTGTGGAAGTTGTTGAATTGAAGTTTGGGGCTTTTATTTCATTGTTATTACACAGGGATAATTAAAAAACTAACATACTATCACTTTTTTTTTTAATTTGTGTAACATATTAATATTTTTTTCAATTAGTAAAATATATTAATAAAAATACATCAGATAAGGTAACAGATTAACTAATCGGGTAGCTGATAAATTTTAAAAGGTGTCACCTCAAGTTGTCCAGTCAAATGACACGTTGAAAAGTTTTGCTAATGAGATAAAAAAAACTGTTATTTTAGCAAAATTTACTGATAATTTGACCTAGATTGATTTGTAAAAACTGTTATTATAGCAAAATTTACTGATAATTTAACCTAGATTGATTTGTATTCATTTGTATATTATTTAATTAAAAAAAATAATATGTTATGTAAAATAGAATAAAGATTATAATATTTTATTTTTTTCGTAATTAACCCTATTATATATTAGCGTAGGTGTTTCGGGTAAATTTCATTTTGGACCCTCAACATGTGAATCTTCTGTACGGATTTTGGGTCTTTGACGATTTAGGAAAGTACGTTATTATACTTTTCTCTATCCATTGTCTTGATTTTTACTAATTTTATACCTCCTTATTCATATATTTTTTTTATTACGCCGTGAAACATTGATTAAACTTAATACTCCTCTCACATTAAGAGAAGATGTATGTTTAACAAAAGGAAAGTTGTATGTACAAAATTGCCCAAAGAGAATTTGGTTTTCTAATCTTAGTTCAATCGAGTAAAAAATTACTTAAACATGTGTTCGTGTCAAATGAATCGAACTCACAATAACTAAATTGGTTTAGTTCATTTTATAACTTATTTTTATTTATTTTATTTAGGTTATCCATTTTATTTTGGATATTTCAATTTTTTATATTTTTCATATCCATTCTATCCAAAAAAAGTTTCACTAAAAATATAAATATCTCTGTAATAAGGACAATAACAAAGTTGGATCTTTTGAAAATTTAAAGATTAAATGAGAAAAACGTAATGATAAGTTAATAAAAACATGAACAATCAACTAAAAGACTTAATTAATAAATTTGGTAAAAAGTTGTGTTAGTTATTTTAATTTAGTGTAACTACTCTTAATTTTTAAGACTTTAACGTGCGCTTAAACAATTTTGAAACTTGAAAGTATAGAGACTGGAGTGTAGGCTTGGCAAAGAAACTCATCTCTGACGGGAAACCCGTAACTTGACCCGATTTGACTGGGGAATCCCTGAGTTGACCGAAAGGGATGGAGAATCCCCGATTTAAAATAAAGGAGATGAGACGGGGATAGGAGACACTTTAATCCCCGATCCCGACCCCGGTTATATTTATGTTTTAATATAGATTATTATATATATTTAAGTTAACAATGTAAATTATTTATCACATTTTATATAATATATTAAATATCAATGTATATGAGTTTTCTATAGTTTAAAATACTATTGGTTTTTTCATTTTATTGATTTTATAAATATTTTGCACATGTTTTCTTTGTTTTAGTTTTATTATAAATTATATATGTAAATAACTCAAATATGTTTCAATTGATTTGTTTTGAAATTTATTTACATATATTATTCTACTAAATTACTATTTATAGTTCTTTTTCATCAATCGGGGCGAGAGGGAGCTACTTCGAGGAGGCGACACCCACTAGTTTTGTCTGTTTAAACTTAATAATCTTTTAGGAATTTGAAAAACTCGATTCCCTAATAAGGATCCACGATCCCCGATTAGAACATGGATGAGAATAAAGACTCATTCGCCGACAGGGATGTGGGAGAGAATTATGAAACGGAGATGGAGATGAGAAATGAGATCTCTGTCATACCCCACTCCATTGCCATGCCAACTGGAGTGCCAAGTGCACACTATATACGAGGAACATGAATGAGTACCATGGCGGCTATATGTTAGTGTGTAGTCGGTTAAGCACCTCATGCTCTTTCACCAGAGATTAAGCCTGGCCCTAGAGGGGGCCAAATGGGTTACGGCCAGGAGATCAAACCATCCATGTGCTTTGAGAGCATGTTGTACTTAAAGAGATACAAGGCAAACTTTTATTGTGCTAAGTTAGTTAAAAAAAACTTGTTCTTTGTGAGTTTGACGTAGGGATGGCAGTTTGAGCCAATTCAAAAAAACGGGTTGACGAACAAAAGTCATAAATTTAACATAATTTTGAAATTTTTATCAAAGAACAATTTTTTTAATACACCGTTTTATAAATTTTCATTTTTAAAAATGATTTATGTTCTATCTTAGTTTTTTACAATGAGTCCGCTTAACTGTTCGGCCCGTTGGGTCAAGATTGACACCCGTGGTTTGACGGTTACATGTACAAGTTATCACATTCGATAACAATATCTGTGATATCATTCCGGACAAATAGTTATCGAAAAGTGATGTTTTCGATCCAATAGTTAATCCAAGTATTTGTGATTTTGTTCCTAGTTTCATTCTCTTCCATAATTTCTCTAATAACTTGGATTGACCATTGTTATGAAAGTTTCTTGGTGGATATTTGGAGTAAAAATTCAAGTGGAGAGTAAAATAAATCAAAATCATGTAGAAATTAAGAAACAGAAAAACATTTACATAAGGCCCCCATCCTTTTGACAAGGGGGGATTTCTTCTTATGAAGGTTTTTGCTTTCTGGCTTTAACACCAAAAATGGATGGCTTTTGCTTCTTTGCTTTAACCCCGAAAATGAATGATCGTAAGGGTATCCCTGGGCGGGTTGGCGATGGTGCCATATTCGTTTGTTGATATGGGTTCTGATTATCAGAAAGCCCGAACTCATCTTCCAACTTTCGTAAAGTTTTTTTCGTATCAAGATGTAGGGCCCTAACATGATCTAATCCTGCTTCTAGTTCTTCGTTAACTCGGTTATTTTCTTGTTCCATGTTCAAAATTTCACCTTGAAACTTTGCTGCTTGATGGGTACTGAACTTGATCTCATCCTCTAGCATTCCTTCCTTTAAAGCCATTGTTATTTCTTCTTGGATGTTTGTTAAAGACGAACATCGTTTTTGTAACTCTTCTTTCAAATGTTCTGCTTGTTCTAACCACAATAAAAGTTCGCTTTGTATCTCTTTAAGATGTTTGTATATCGGCCTAATATCCGATCTTAAATCTGTTGTGAACATAGAATCATTGGTCTCCATACCTTTAGCCTTGACTTTAACTATCTCTCCTTGTAGATCTTCAACCTGTGTCTTGAATTTCTGTACTTGATGGAACTGAGTGCTGAATCTCAACCAGAAATCAAGATTTTCATCAAGTATAGCATCAATATCTGATCTTAACTTCTCTTCAATCTCTGAAACTGGTTCAGGTTCATCAATGGAGATGTTTATGTAATCGTCTTCTTTATCTTCCAAAGGTATTACTTCATCTTGTTTCACTTCTTGCCAACTTTCTTCATTTTGTTTACCTACATCTTCTTGAAGTTGTTTAAGCTTTTGTTTCAGCGCTTGAATCTCGTTGTCCTTCTTCACCATACCAGTTTTCAGTTCTCTTACGAGCACGATCAGTTCAAAAAGGGTTCCAAGTTTTTTCTTCTCTTCTTCGCTCAGTTTCTTCTTTCTTTCCTTGTAATTCTTCAATGTTGCTGTATATTGTTTTAATGGATTCTTTTGAGATTCATCGTTCGCTTCTTCTTCTTCTTCTTCTTCGACACTTTCCCTTTCATCATCTCTATCGATGCTCTTTACCATATTATCCTTCGCACGAATGCTTCTCTCCTCCATCTTTGTCTCAACATTTTTAAAATCAACATTCTTCACATCATCTTTTATCTTGACATTCTTTTTCTTCATGGTTTTCGCCTTCTTAACTCCACCATCGTCATTCGCCAACTCACCTTTTGTCGTAGCCGTATTAGCATTCATAACACCATCATCATCATCGTCATCATTTGACTCGTATTTTTTCATGGTTACATTTGTATTCTTGACCCCATCCTCGTCACTCGTCCCACTATTTTTCTTACTAGTATTTGCATTCTTATCTTCATAATAGCTGTTTGAATCGCCTTTTGGTTTCGTAATATTTTCATTCTTGACACCATCGTCTTCGTCCATGTAAGGGTTTTCTGTCTCTTCAAAAACATCTTCCTCTGAATTCATCATTCTTTCTTCGGCAAAACCTTCATCTGACATGGAATTTTCTTCTTCGGCCGCAGGAGAATACATCTCAACCTCCTCATCAGGCTGCACATCATGTAGTTTCTCGGATAGATGTTCGATGCTGCAACCAGCTTCGGCGAAATATGATTTAAGGTTGCCATTTTGCTTATCAACATCCTTCTTCAAATCCTCTACTGTATGCAACTTTTTATCCAGATGTTTTAACTTTTTACTTAGTTTGGCACCATCTAAAGTCTTATCACCTTCCAAGTTTTGAATTTGAGTAAGAAGTTCACCGGTCTGAACTCTTAACTTATCTATATTTGCTGTCTGAGACGAAACGGAGCTTTCTAAGCCAATTACGTTGTTCGCAAGCTTGTCAATCGTGTCTGCCAATCTTGAAATCGTTAGAGGTTTATTCGATAGCTCCTCTACGCCTTTTTTAATCTTTGCCATAGACTCATTCTCAGTTTCTTGATCCGATATTTGGGACTTCCCTCCATCATCCTTTCCCGATTCATCAACTTGATCAGGTAGAAAATTACGTTTCAACGCGTGGATTTTTTGCTTTGCATCCATGATCCTCTCAAGCTCTGACCTCGCAGCTTGGCTCGAATTCTCCCGTTTCTCCTCTAACTTCTCCAATGTCTCTTTACATGACTTCAATGCAGCTTGTGCCATTACAGTTCGAGCATCACCATCGTCGATTACTCTCGTAACTTTAAACTCATCTTCTAATCTACAAACCCTTTGCTGCATTGTGTTTATTTTACTGTCAATCTCCCAATACTTCGTAAGCCCATTCTCGTACGTGCTTTTCGTGAACTCCTTCATCGTTTGCATCGCAAGTATCTCTTTTTGAATCTTATCAATCTCTTCAAATGCTTCTTCTTCAGTCAAACCAGATTTTGGCACAATACGAGTACGGTCATCTTGTTTGAAAGCATTGGTTACTCGCATTTTCTTCGACGCATTGGTGATGAGACCCTTCAAATCTTTACTCGGAAGTTGTGGGACTTTGGGAATCTTTGCAGCATTTGGACCTTGATTTTGAGGGGGCATATTTCTAGTAAGCATTTTTGGAGGACCATCGTCATCATCGAAATCATCATAGGAGACTTGATCTGGGAAGATGGAAGCAATGGTGGTGTTGGCTTTCTGCAAACTCTTAGATAATTTATCGTAACGTTCTGCTAATGATCTGTAAGCGCGGAAAGTTTCCTCGACAAAGCATATGAGATCAGGTCGATGGCGGTAGTACATTTCTGCTCTCTTGGCAAATGAATCACCATCTTTTTGAACAATGTTTAAGGCGTAGTGAACCTTTTCTTCCATATCTACATGATAAACTTAGAATTATTATTCTTTAATGTAGATTAGAGGCACAAACTGACATAAAATTTTGAAAAAAAAAAAACGTTTCAATATAACAATATATGATACGAATAATCATAGGTAAGAATAAGTATAGACGAAAGGCGCATTACCTAAAAGGCTCTGCTCGAGCCATTTAGACTGCTTGGTTCGGATGTGGCTAGCCCACCACCATGAAAATGCGTTGCTAGCCGCCCTTTGTAACATTGTAACCGCACGCTTAGAATGATACGATTCTCTTTTACCTTTGGTTCCCTCTCCGGTTTTTAACTCTAAGAACCTTAACGAACGCACAAACTAATTACTCTTTATCGACCAAACAAGATTGATTATCTCTCAAATTGCCAAAAAAAAAAAAAAAAAAAAAAGACTTGATTAAAAACAAGATTTTTTTTTACAAAGAGGAAGTTAAGATGGGTTTTGAGACTTGTTTTGGAAAAGTGAAGGTCGTAAATGGGCATTTGGTACAGTAAATGGTAGTGGTATATGTGTATGAGGTTGAGAGATGGTTTAGGAGCCGTGATAAGTGCATTACCTTTGGCCTCCTTCCTAATGTACAATGTGAATCCTTTTTTTCTTTCTCTCTTCACATACTAAATAAGGTATTTTTCTATAAATTATTTTGCTTGATTATTGATATAACATAATAATTATTATTATGGTAGATTACATAAATGATTCATGTGATTTTATATTTAGAAGAAAAAAAAAAAAACTAGCAAGAAGCGACACACGGTAGTCTTATATTTAAAAAATTTACATTATTGACGGAAAAACATACAAATAATAATAATAAAATTAGTAATTAAAAAATAAAAAAATAAATGTGACATTTGGATATATATTGTGACACCCTTGCCACATTAACCACCAATTACAATTCACCCAGGATTAATCACCAACAAACAGATAACATAATGATCTGATAACTTAATTAAAGTGCGGAAGCAAAATACATAAATAGAAGTATTACAACTGAGTTTAACACCCTACGGTGCTACAAAGGTTACACGTCTAAGTCTACCAACACAATTTATTACATTATCCCAAATTCATTACAACAGAATTTTCATAAACCAAATACCAAAGTAAACGGTAGAAATATTCAAATACTTCAATAGATTTCCTAGCTAGATGGTCCAGCTGTAGACTTCCCTTTTCCTGTAAAAATTCAACAACTAAAGGGGTAAGCTAAAGCTTAGTGAATACCATATGATTTTGCACATTCTACAAATCATTATGATGCCACCCAGGGTAACCGCGGTAACACATACCGTATACCCCACACGTACTCCAAGTACGCAAACCCGAGCCGCAGCTCCTTCGAGCTGACACTCGGCATAAGAATAACCAACCATCTGAGGCAGACATTACATCGGGGATGACCTACTGTCTATCCTGACCACAGAGGTGTCAAACTCTTGGTCATATAGCACAGTAACATCAGAGTACAGATGCGACCACGCAGGTCCATCGAAAAGGATGCACAACAAATGAACGGACATGCAACAAGTATGAATGTGCATCAACATATACGCATGTTAGTAGAATGCCAAACGAATATGAAACAACATGCCTCAGCAGGCAATGCAAACATAATGCAGATGCAGCAATGTTAAAATCAAAGGTACTCACAGTGGGTGCGTTATTATCTTTATTCAAATTTTTATTTCTCCTCGGAATTTCAACCGGATCCACAAAGTACCCCACTGTGGGTTAAACAACACCACAAGGGACCTGTTAAGCCAGTTGTATCAAATCATTGTGTCAATAACTGTTTTAATTTCATAAAACTTAATTTTATAATTATTGCAAAGTTTGGTCCCAATTTCGGATCTATGTCCGAATTCGGACCCCAGTTCGGATCCCACATAAATCCCAATTCGGTCCACATATATATAAGTCCCAATTCGGACTCTATTAATTTCGGACCATTGCAATTTCGGACCTCATGCTAAATTCGGGCATATCCGAATCCGGTCCCCAACCGAATTCGGATCCCCGTCCAAATTCCAATACTTAGAAATATTTTGATATATTAATTTTCCAGAAATCCGGGCCTCATCCGAATTCGGACCCCTTCGAACTTGTGCAGTTTTAAATATTATTTTCCAGATTTAATCCAAGTCATTTTTGGTACTTTTTCAATACATGAAATAAATTATACCAACTTAAATACACTTAATTTCAAGCATTTTAACACTAATATTAATCATGCTTTCATACCAAATTCAACCCTTTTTAACTCTTTTTCATCATCTATCGACCCACACACACTAAAACACACACTAAATGCTCAAATCCATACTTTTAATTCGAATCAGGAGCTGAAATTTTGTACATAGCATCTTATATACTAGATTTAAACTAATCCACAATAACATCATACATGCATCCATGTTTGAATCTCCAAATCTAATTTTCGGTTCATATAAAAACCGAACCAAATGTTCCCAAAAATCGAATTTTAAAGAGATATTTACCTTAATTCGATGATTGCAGATGTTATAATTCCTTCCTAGCAATCTTGTTTCAGATTTTCAGCTTCCAATTCCAAGTTTTGATGTTCTTCGATTGTAGAGAGAGAGAGAGAGAGAGCCGAGAGAGAGAGATTTTAGATAGTTCAAAATGAAAGACTAAGGGCCTTTTATTCCATAATTTCAACTTTGGACACTTTTAGCCCCTCAACTTATCCGGTTCCAATAAATACTGATTTAGTCTTAGTTTTACCCTTACTAACAATTATAAATCATAATAATAATTCAAAATTTCCAAGCTTCATAATTTCTCAAAATAGCAACCGACTTTCATAATCCAAATACATAATCATTTTCGTAACAACTTAATTTACAAATTTAAACTTAATAACTTCAAATACAATAATTTAAATCCGAGGATGTTACATATATATATATATATATATATATATATATATATATATATATATATATATATATATATATATATAGGGGTGGGTTCAATGTAAAACTTTATGCATCGAAGAACCTTGGAGAACCACAATGCATCGCTAGAAAAACTGAAATGCATCACGTAGAAATTGATGCATCATGCGGGAATTTGATACATCACGTGGAAATAATGTAAAAATCGATGCATCACGCGAGAATTTGATGCATCACGTGGAAATAATGATGCAATATGGGGGAATTGTGATGCATTTGTGGGGTGGATGGAGGTTCTTCAAGGTTCTTCGATGCATGGAGGTTCTCCATTGAACCCACCTCTATATATATATATATATATATATATAGAGAGAGAGAGAGAGGGAGGTTCAATGGAAAACCACAATCCACCTGAAAACTTGTGAAAACCGCACTGCACCACCAAAAATGCATCAAAATCCTCGCGTGATGCATCAAATTTCCCGCGTGATGCATCAAAATCACGTGTGATGCATCACCTTATTTACGATCATGCCACCGCGTTTTTCATGAAATGCACCAAATCGGACGGTTTGCATAGGTTTCTATAGTTTTCAGGTGCATAGTGGTTTTCCATTGAACCCACCCCTATATATATATATATATATATATATATATATATATATATATATATATATATATATATATATATATATATATATATATATATATAGGGTCGGGATCAATGGGGTACCATATTAAACTGGGGAACCGGAGTCCACCAATGTTTGGTTACAAGTACAGAAGGGTAATAAGGTCAATTATGTTTTATTTTAATTAATAGATGATATTTAGTGATTTAGGAAATCCCTTAATTGTAGGGATTTGATACTCTTACCTACTATAAAGAACTTATTGAACATGTTCAATAAGGGTACTGAACATGTGCAATAAATTGGTGATTGCATTTAAAATCATATTGAAGAATTTGAACATGTACAGCAAGGGAATATATAGGGATAAAACACATTAAACATGTCCAGTATTCAACATTTGCAATATACGTGTGTAGTATTGAACATGTGTAGTATACGTGTGCAGTATTGAACATGTGCATTTAAAACCATATTGAAGAATTCGAACATGTGCAGTATACGAAGACAATCGTAAAACTCAACTTTGAAGCGGACGACAACAAGAAATAAATATCAATGGAGGGTTATCGCTAAAATAGACAACAGAACTATTAACTGCAAATGAGATATTCTTGGGATTTAGAGAATATTTGGTTCTCATTTTAAAAATTTTGCATACCCATTTTACCCCTCACATTAAATGACGTGGGATTCAATTTTTAACAGAATTTTATATATTAATTAATAATTTCAGTGATAAATGATTGGCTGTAAACGGTACCCCAGTCTAACATGGTACTCCATTAATCTTGAATATATATATATAGATTTGGGTTCAAATGAGTACCACTAGTTTTGCGGAGTACCGGAGGTACCTCGCTTAAAATTATTTTTTTTGAAAATTTTTTTCATAATCATGTTTAAATTAATAATATAAGACTACTTGCAAAAAATCACACATAAACACACACTATAACTATGTGAAACGTGCAAGTTCACATGAACTGCACTGTTGTGAACGTATGTTCACAGCTAAGCATGTTCACATGAATTTTTCCACGTTCACATGACTTTTAAGAGGCTACGAAGTGTGAATGCGTGTAATTCTTTTACAAATATGCTTATATTATTTGTATCTAAATGAATATGAAAAAAAATTTAAAAAAAAAAACTTTTTTTCGGAGCATGTTCACATCTTAAACCCGTGTGTTCACAGGTACTCACGGTACTCTGCATTTTTAAGGTACTCACACAAACCATATTCTATATATATATATATATATATATATATATATATATATATATATATATATATATATATATATATATATATATTATTACTATTATTTTATTATAGTTTAAGTATTTACACGACTAAAAAGTAGTAATTTCAAAAGATATATACGAAATAAAGTATTTAGGGCAGTTTGATAAAGTGGATTGTTGTTATTTTGGTTCTAATATAATATAATGAATGTTAACTAAATTTGTTTATATAACTCTAACTCAAAAGTTGAAGTTTTTGTGGATGATTTTCAAACCTTGGTGATTCAATTAGAACCATAATTAACGAATACACAGTAGGAATTAATTGTTTGTATTTGGAAGAGAAATTATAAGGCAAATTACACAAGTTACCCTTTTGACGCCATAAAACAATTTATTTTTTACTTTTGCTTATCAAACAATTCTTCTTGAATGGTTGTTTGAAACATAACTAGAAACACAAGATAAGATATAAATCACTAAGAGGTGTTTGTTTACTTCTTAATGGAATCATTAAGAAGTCATTAAAAGGTAAAATAACCTCTTAATGATTCCATTAAGAAGTAAACAAACATGTCCTAAATCTCGACCCAATCGCCTACTTTGCTTAGTTCGACTACGTTGGGGTGATCTACGTCTATCATAAATCTCGACCAAAACCAATGCTGCTTCCACACAATCACCATTTCTTCAATCGGGATGTTCTTTGTTTCGGGCAAGAAAAAGTAGACGAATAACGTCATAATGACGACCCAGAAGGCAAAGAAAAGGAAGAGCCCGAATTTCAAGTGACAGAGCATCGTTAAGAATATTTGAGCAATTATGAACGTGAAGATCATGTTAACCGAAACATTGATACTCTGGGCAGCAGATCGGATCTCAAGCGGAAAGATTTCACTAGGCACGAGCCACCCTAATGGACCCCACGACCACGCAAAACCGGCAACGTATATGCATATGAAGAGCACAACCACTATGGCATACCATTTAGGCAAATCGCCAGGATCTCCATTTACTCCGAATTTAATCGCTATGAAAATTGCAACAGCAACCTATTTATGACAAGAAAAAAAAAAATTAAAGTTGCGTTTGGTGGAGAGAATCGAAGAGAAAGGAAATGAAGACAAATTACAAGTTAGGATACTTGAATTACATATGAATTCTCAAGTTGGATCAATATATATGTTTAAAAAATTTTCTTTCATTTCTCTAGCAATGGTGGAAAATTAAGTATAGACTAAAATTAGAGAGAAAGAATATATTACAACCATCATATGGTTATTGTATTTTCAAAATTGATAATACAAAAAACCATTTATTTTATATTTAATTCTTTTCTCTACGATTTTCTCTACCAAACGCAACCTAAGGTCATGTCTTCAATAAATGCCACTTTACAAACTCACGATATATCACAGAGTTGTATTTCAATAATACAACCCCACAATGCATCGTAAGACCGAACGTTTGAGTTCGAGTTTTTTAAAGGTAGCATACAATACCTGACAAATGAGCATTTGAGTTCCTCCTTCGAGGAAGAGAAATCTTCGTCCCCATTTATCAACACCGTAGATCGAAACACAAGTTGCTAGAACATTTACGCCGCCAGTAATTACAGCAGACATAAGCGAAGCATCACCACCAAAACCAATCGTCTTGAACAAAACCGGAGCATAAAACATGATCACATTAATCCCGGTCAATTGTTGGAAAAACGGAATCAATATCGCCATAGTCAGTTGCGGTCTATATTTCTTTTGCAACAAATTCCTCCAAGGGTGTTCTATTTTCCTTGATTCCTCACTTGCGGAAACCAAATCATTAAACTCCTCATCGATGTCATCAACGCCTCGGATCCTAGGGAGCATCTTTCTAGCCTTTTCTTTCTTGCCTCGCTCAATCATTGAGTTGGGGGTCTCGGGGAGGATCAAGGACCCCACCGTGATGATTAACGCGGGGACCACCGCACCCCCGAGACTTAACCTCCATCCCAAACTCCCATCGAGCTTGTTAAAGAAGTAGTTCAAAACGTTAGCCACCAAGATTCCTATTGTGATCGACAATTGAAAGCCGATGTTGAGTGACCCTCTGTACTTGTAAGGTGCCATTTCCGAAAGGTATAGTGGCACAGACTGAATTTAAAAGATTATTATATTAGTAGAATAAACAATATTAAGATCTATAAATAATAATAACAATATCTGTCTCAATATTATATTTTTTATTGTCATATTTAAAGTTAAGGGGTGTCATTATCTAAGTCAATTTTTCAAGGGTTGCAATCGTACAAGTGTGGAATATATGACAACAAACAAAGTGATAACACGTGCAAAAGAAAAAAACAAGAGTTAATTACAAAAATGGTCCATGTGGTTTGTCCTAAAATTTGAATTTGGTCTCTGAACTTTCAAATTTGCAGAAACGGTCCTTATTTTCATAGTTTGTTTGCAATTTTGGTCCCTCAACCTATTAACTTTTCTAATATGACCAATTTACCCTTAATTTGATGGAAACCACAAGGACCATTTCTGCAATTAATTTTTCTAACTTTTTTTACTCTTAATTAAATGATTTATTTTATAGTGTTAATTAACTTTAATGAATTATAAAAAAGAAAAGAATTTTTTTTTATGTTAGTTCCTAAATGATTTAAATATTTTTAGTCTTAATTAAATTTAATTAAAGTGTAAACCTCTAAAAAATTATAATAAAAAATAATTTATGTTTAGAAATTGTTTTTTAAAGGTTTCATAAATAAGAAATTTTTCCTCTATAATTACTTATACTGGTTCATACATTTATAATAAAAAATATTTATGTTGATCAAACCACAGAGACCATTTATGTAATTGACTCTACTTTATTTTTAGTGTTAATTAACTTTAATAAATTATAAAAAAATTATTTATGTGCCAACAAGTTAATTAAAGTTAAAAATATTAAAGAACTTCAATAAATAAAAATTTAACGTTTAATTTGACCGAGTTAAAAAAACTTCCAAATGGTCTAAGCCAACTCAAATTTTTTTTTTTAATGTATCACTTATTTTATCGTTTTAATTTTTAATTACACCAAAAACGATTTAAAAATTTAGGTCCATATAACATCTTTGAGATTCATGATTAACAACTTTAATTATCAAACTTTGGTTTGTCAGACCTTTACATAAAAATCGAGAAATATAAATAGGTTTTTAATCTTTTTCGTCTTTCAATTTGACTTTTCATTTTAATCCGATTAAATCAACACCTTAAAAATTTAAACCATTTAGATTTATCACCTTACTTTGATACAAATGTGAACGAATTATAAAATAGAATCTTTGGCCGTTTATTTAAGAAGAAAGTAATATATATTTGACCAACAAACATATTTTTATTAAAAATTTATGAACCAACATAAATAATTATAGAATCAAAATATTTTTATAATATTTTATATATGAAACCTCTAGAAAATAGTTTCTAAACATAAATGATTTTTTCGATTATAAAATTTGATTGGTTTACACTTTGATTATAGTAAATTAAAATTAATTAAGACTAAAAATATCTAAATCATTTATGAACCAACATAAATAATTAAATAATTCTTTTCTTTTTTTATATTTTATTAAATTTAAGTAACACTAAAAAGTAATTTATTTAATTAAGAATAAAAAAGAGTTAAAAAAATTAATTGTAGAAATGGTCCCTATAGTTTGCATCAAAATAAGGGTAATTTGGTCATATTAGAAAAGTTAATAGGTTGAGGGACCAAATTTGCAAACAAACCATGAAAATAAGGACCGTTTCTGCAAAATTGAAAGTTCAGGGACTAAATCCAAATTTTAGGACAAACCACATGGACCATTTTTGTAATTAACTCAAAAAACAATAAAGGAATTATGAATTTTTTAATATCTAATATTACTAAATTCTAGTGAGTATTTGTTTAATATCTAGAAATTCACTGAATTAAATTGTATATTAGTCAAAAGATATTAATGGTTGTAGAAACTAGAAACAAATATTTAACTCTATTTATTATTCCTTTCACCTTACAAAAATAATATTATATCTAACACATGGTCTATTAATAATAATTAATTAGATAATTAAGAACATCTAAAGTATTAAAGCACCCTCATAAACAATGCTAAAAGAATTATGAATCTCAACTAATCTTTCTAAGAATGGAAAGGCAATGAATATTTTTAAAAACAATCCAATATAAATATAATTGAGGCATGTTTGATACGATAGAATCTTATGAAATGAAATCGTTCATATGTATAAGTTTTTCTAACTACTGATAATGACACATAAACAAATACTGATGTATAAAATAAGGAGGAAAAAATAAAATTTTATTCATTTTTCATGTTTTTTTTTATTCTTTCCATTTGATAAATTATGAAAGAAATAAAATTTATATTGAAATCATTTCTACACACCCATCTATTGAGAATTAAAACTTTTATCACATGATAAAAAACTTGTAACGTCTAAATGATCTCATTTTTAAGTTTTACCATACGAAACTCATCCTAAAGGTTTTTATGGTCTGATGACCAATGTTTACAGCTAAATGGTTTTTATTAGTTTGAGTCTTGATTAAGACAAAGAAAAGTGTCATTTAGTGACACACACTTTTAGTGACACAAAATAAAGTGTCACTATATCTTACTTTTAGTGACACTTATGAAAAAGTGTAGGTACAGACACTACAACAAATATGTCATTTGTTCACGTCATTTTTACACGCTTTTTTAAAGTGTGTAAAATTTAATAAATTTTCTACACTTACAAATGTGTTTAAAATTGTTGCAGTAATAAGCGTGAAAATATATACTAAATCATCCTAATTACCACATTTAAAATCATGAAGAAAAAAGTTCACATGTATATGTGTGGACAAATTTTTAATTTCTTCACACTTGAAAGTGTAGAGATAAATTTATCACACTCAATTTTGCCACGCTTCCTCTTATGCGGACAAATTAAATGTGACAAATTAATTTTCATACTTTTAAGCGTGGACAAATTATTAGTTTGTCCACATTTATATCTGCAAACTTTTTTTGAAACACATATTTGAGTATAAAAACTCCACACTTGTAATTGTAACTAATTTTTACATTCTTATAAGTGCGAATAAACATAAAACTTTTTTACGCACTTGCTAAAAGCGTGTAAAAATAACGTGTACAATTGACCTTTTTTTTGTAGTGAGAGCAATCTTTAATTTACCCACACTTTTTCTAAATTAGTAACACAAACACATACATTTTTAGTCACTATATATCTATACGTCACAATGGCTTCAATTAATTTTGGTCCACTTGGTGCATCAATCTAGGTAGCTGGCTGTTTCGACAACTGCATGTCAATTTTAAAAAAAAATGTGGGCTGGGGCAAGGGTGCTATCCAGGTGGGGAAGCTAAGTAATGGATCTACAAAGAAATAGAGTCATAAAGTATTCTTGTAGGTGTTGTTGTTTGTTGTAAGCTTTGTTCGTTTTGTTGATTTCGTTTGTTCTTTGAGTAGTTAGTTTGTTCACTTATTGGTAGTTCGTCTTGTTTTACATTTGTTTTTTCTTTTAGAGTTTTTAAATGTAATTATTTTTTGTACCAAAGGGTTTCTAGATAGCGGTACCCGGTGTTAAAAATGACTTTTAGGTTGGGGGTTCCAGTTCATTGTGGACAAAAATACAAATTTATAAATAGATTCAGAGAGTGTGTATTCCTGCTTAAAAAAAGAATATCATTAAAATACAAATTTTTTGTACCAAAGGGTTTCTCGAGTTCCATGTTTTTTTTTTTTTTTTGTATTTACATATATGTTCCTTCAAATTATTTATTTGTTGTTAGCGTTTTAATAATCATAAAGTTTGAATGAGATTTTGTTACTAACACTACATTCCTTGAACCCCCAACTGAGGTGTTTGATTCCATTCTAGCCTCAAGAAATAACACTACATTCCTTGAACCCCCAATTAACTCAAGCATTTGTTTCCAGCTAAGGAATATATTTTGGGCGATATTGTGTTTTTATCTTCCCCATTTATTATTTCAGTAATGATTAACATCACTATTTTTGATGATTTATTAATTTAGCATCACTTTATATATGTCATTATTTAATTTGTGTGTTATGTTGTGTTGGATTATTTGATTGCTCTTTTTGGTATATATGTTGTCTTAAGTGATGGCTTTCTAACCCGGCTGCATATTTAGGATTTGAGAGCAAAGTCATCTCTTATATATTTGCTGTTCTACCAAGCCATGCATGCATGCATGCTTTTATCAGGTTTATTTTTTATATTTATTATCATATTAGTTTTATCACTTTATGTCAAAAAGTATTCATTAGCTTGAAATTGTTATATACAATCTTTTGATGTCGATCGAGTACGTTGTAAATAGGGCCGGTACTGAGGTGTGCAGTAAGTGCGACCGCTCAAGGCCCCAAGTTTGATAGCTAGGGTCTCAAAAGAAAATTGATCGGTGATCGGAAAAAATGATGAAAAAAGTCTGCTTAAGTTTAAAAACTGTGTCTCACGTCATTAACAAAAAAAATGTGTAAGTGTGAGGATGTATGTTTGATAAAAATAAGTGTAAAGCAATGCCCTTTCAAATAAATACAGTTTTCAAATTAATTATTTTGTTCAAGTCATATGAACATGTCTTAATATCATTGTTTTAAATGTTTTTTTTATGTGTATAGCAATTGCTAGGATACTAATAACTAATAATTTTTATATAGATTTAAAAATTTTCACATTTTAAGAGCCTACTATGTAGTTATCGTACAGGGCCACCAAAATTCACGGGAGGGCCTTGTTGTAAACACAAGTAAGTATAACATGGTGCCTGAACACAACGCACGATTTTACATTATTGGGCAATTAAGTGATTCGTACAGTGGATCATAATTGTTGTTTCCTATAAACAATTTGTTCTGTTTTATTTTTATTTTATTTTATTTTTTTTTTTACTTATTTAACATGTGGTGATTTATTTGAAAATGGATTTTATTAGACCCGAGACATACCTTACACACACATGCACATACATACACACACACATACACATGTATGTATATATACATACACATGTATGTATATGTATATGACGCTTTTATATATTTTAAATGTAAATTTTCTTTCATGAAGCAGCCGATTGCAGGAAAGCAATTGCTAAAGAAGATCAATAGGGCTCGCTCTGACAGAAAGGTAAACATTATCTTTCATAGTTAACTATCTTTTTACTTGCTTGATATATGGAGGGCCAAAGGGGGGTTTTTGGATGTGCATGATTAATTTCATTATTATGACTTGAAGAATCGTACTTAAATTTAGAAAACACACACAACATTTTAATTGCCACAAATGTTATTTTGCTTTCTTGGACAACTATATATCATTGTCAAGTTTGTTGACTCTTCTGTCACATATCCGGAATCCACTAGTATGATCATTAAAAAAAAGCACATAGAGGTGTTAATTAAGATGTTTGCAAAGAAGAAAGCTTGGATATAAATGAGCATAGTTTGTTCTTGAAATTACATTTCTTTTCGGTCTATTTTGTAGTTGAAAAATAATTGTATGTTTGAAACAAAATATAATACATCAATAAAACATGCTTTAATTTGTTTGTTTTTTTTTTCTTTTTTATCTTTGTAGATAGGTGTATATTGCTATCAAAATTGGAGTACCAATGGTGGTTCACTCTGATTATTACTGTAAAACTTATATCTGCAGCCTGCAGGGATGGAAGGTACATTAAACACATTGATAGCCTATTAAAGGCGATTAACTTGACATGCTATGCACTGAAGCTAGAAATGTAATTAAAGATGAGCTCATTTATCAAGGTCAAGGTCATCTTCAAGAATTTTTGTTTTGATTGTATCTATTGACGTTTGGCGTATTTAAAAATTTACTTACATAAATGGTTTCGATTAAATACTTCTAAATATATATTTTCACAATCAACATGAATGGTCAAATTGTTTGTTATTTTAGGCATTTAATAAAAGTTATGTTTTATAGACATAAGAAAAATCATCTCGTGCACCGCATGGGTATTACACTAGTTTCTTTATATGCTATGAACTTATTAAATTACTCATCCTTCACAAGATTCCTGGAATTTGGATCCCATAACATTGATATTTCCTTAACAATATCGTCTACTATATACTTAATCTATTATATTTAAGTGTATATGTTCGAAATATGATCCAAGAATAATTACTACAAAAACTATATTTCATTTTCATGGGGTTTTTTTCAAAAATGGAATAAGGAAAGGGCAAAATGCACGAAATAACACCCTACTGTACGTAAAGTTTTTATTACAGCAACCTACCAAGAAATTATTGATTTGGAAATAAATTTTTTAAAAGACTACCTGATTGGCGAACCCGATTCCGAACCCGAGAAGGATCTGACCAACGATGAGCATCCAAATGGCCTGCGCAAAACCGTTGATCAAAGCGCCAGCGCAGAACAGTGCACCGCCGAACAACATAGAAAGTTTCCGACCAAGTTTCCGTGTCACCGTCGACGCCACCAAGGACGACAACAACGCCGCCAGGTACAAAGACGAAGTAAACATAGTCAATGTCTGACTATAAAACTTACAATACTGGTTCGTTGACTTATCAGCAGTCTGTTTCCGGTACACCGACGGGAAAAACTTTTTCAAAAATGGATCCATTGCCGTCACTCCACCTGTTGAAGAAAAGAAAATAAAACCCCATTAATTGTGCGATCTTTAAAACACGAAAAATATAAACACACATTAAATACATGGAAACTAATGGATTTTCTAAGATCATATAACATGATCGGAAAATCAAGAAGCTAGCTGAACGGAAAAGCAACGATGTTATTACCGGAGATTCCGATATCATAACCGAAAATGAGTCCACCCATGGCCGCAATAACACAAGTAAAGGTGACGTAAAGAGTGAGGTTCCCGGGGTAAGCTTTGTCACCGCCGGCCATAATTAATGGCAACTGAGGTTTTTAATTTCTTTGAAACTGAGTTATATGAAGTGGTGAAGAAAAAGAACGTTTCAAAGGGTATGAAAATGAAGGAGAAATATAGGTTTGCATGGCAATGGTGATCGAGTAGGATGTATATATAGAGATTTCTTGTGTGTCAGTCAAAATACTTTTTTGATAATTAACTAACTAGTTTATTACCCATGTAATACATGGGTATGTTTAAAAGATTGTTTTTAAAATAAATATAATCATACAATATTATTATAAATTTATAAATTAAAAATGAAATGTTATTACTAAACTTGAATAAGTGAATCATTCAAACGAAATTAATTATAATACTAAAAAAACATGATATGAAAATAAATAAAATTAATATTTGAAATTTTTTTATTTGTTGTTATGCTATTATCAACTCATATGATATTAAGTTATTAGCAAAAGACAATTATTTTACATGATATTTCTTTTATGTTATTATTTTAAAAAATTACATAAAATATATAATAATTATCGCTATAAATTTTTCTTTTTAAATTAATATGAGATGAAATTTTTTTTTTACAAGACGTTAATAATTAGTCATTGATCCACGAATTTTGTTAAAAGGCATAACTAATATAGGATGGATCCATCCATGATTTAAAAAAATAAAGATGTATGGATATATTTTAAACCATAATTTAGATAATAACTGATGAATCTTTATTTAATACCTATTGCTAGTTGTATTTTGACATATTTTTTTAATATTTAAGAATTAACCAAATAAGTATCATCAAATAATATAAAAGAAATCATTTTGAACTAATGGGTTAAATCGGAAAATCATTAACATCATTTGGTTAAATTTCTTTTTAATGATTCTTTTATGATGGTTAAATTTAGATTGTCATTAAATGTAATTGTTTACAAATTAATTAGAAATAAATTGGAATAAATATATATATGGAAATGTTTTAGGCGGGAAAACTAAAAAATGATGTGTTAATTAGACGACACGTGGCACAAAATGTTTTCTTTTATTAATAT
>JAANYP010002628.1:62488-94988 GCA_020465985.1 Centrapalus pauciflorus
GAAGTATATATACTATTGGATCATTTGTACGACCGACTAAAGACTTAAACTTTAATGATTTCATATCAACGCTTTAATTGGATTATATACATATAATATAATATAATCTTAATTAATTATTGACCATGATCATTTTCTTCATTTTTATTAACTAAAGAAATCTAGCTGACATAGTCATGACCCAACTACGATCGATACATCATTCTATTTAAGAAACGATGGATGGCTGACATTGCCACTTGTGAATATCGGAATTAGATATTAAGCAAGTGCTATACATAATTAATTAATTGGCAAGATTGTATACTAGAATCATATCTAGTGACTGAAATTAATATCATGGGTGGCTAAATTTGTCATCTATATATAGAAAGGTTAGGTGTCAACCTACCTATATTTCCCCCCCTCCCCCCCCCCACCACCACCACCACCACCACCACCACACACACACACACACACACACACACACACACACACACACACACACACACACACACACACACACATATATATATATATATATATATATATATATATATATATATATATATATATATATATATATATATATATATATATATATTCTGTCACTAGATATGTATGTATATTCTCATCTCATCCCATCCCATCCGACCCTACCCTACCCTATGGCCTATTCTATATATCTTTTTCTATGTAGTTGAATGAAACATGTGATATCTTTAGTGACACATATATAGTTTTCATTTTGTGAGTCATTAAGAAGGTGTTTGGATTTGCATTTGAAAAAGTGTTGTAGCGTTTTGGAAACTAATAATCAGATAATAGTTGTAACCAAAAGTGCTGTCAGAAATATAGTGTTTGGTTTAACTTCTGCTGTTTGCTATCATAATTATCAAATAATCATTTTTAAAGTGTTTGGATTTACGTTTTAACTTGTAAATGACAAACACCCTCTAAATCCCATTTTTCCAAGTAGTACGTTATTAGTACCTCAGCTCGTTTATATTGTGTGATATCGATATGATTCTTATCTTAAATTAATACAACATGCTATAATTTCCTGGTCCACCAAAGGTATACGTAATATGTATATTATCAAACCTTTAACAAATGCCTAGAGAAATAAATGAAATTTTTATTTATTTATAGATCGATTTTAACGGAATTTCAATACTACTAATTCAAAGCAAGCTAGTTCCAACACAATATAACAACTTTCAAAAATTTCATGTTAAACGGCATCGATCATCAATATATATTATTAAAAATGATAAATTGATCGAATTCAATGTCATCATGGCAGCCAACTTTGACCTAATTTCTTTTTTGGGAGAATTTCATATATACATTCAAAAACATCACAATATCATATATGCCAAACCTAAAAATTTAATATCATATATATCCCTCCTAAACATCATAATATCATATATACCCAATTTTAATTATTAATATCACATATATCCTTCTTAAACATCATTAATATCATATATACCCAAATTCATTAATTTTATTATTTTTAAAACATTTAAAACTCATAATTAATATTGCTTATTAATTAATGACCATTATACCCTTACTCATTTCTTCTTTCAACTAAACTTCAAAATATCATATTTATCCAAATTAAATTAAAATATCATATCCCTTTTAATAATTTTATATAATTAATTTTTTTAAACTTTATTAAATAAATTCTTCAAACTAAAACAAATTAACATTAAAAATAAAAAAAATTTTATAATGTTTTTGCTCGTTTGCAATCAAATCGAATCGTCTTATTATATTTTCTTATTCGTTTTCTTTTTCAACAGTAATCTATATAAAATTAATTACATGTTATGTTCTTTCTTTTCCTTTTCTTTTAGAATTTTATAGTTGTATCACATTTTGTTTTTTTTAATTTAGTATATATTTTTTGTTTTTTAATACATTAGTTTCAAATTTTTTTCAAGTTTGCATTCGTTTTATAGCTATTGTTTATTTAGTTTATTTTCTTTAAATTTTTATATTTAATCGGTATATGAGTTATAACTTGTTATCCGATGTAATTAGTTGTATATATTTTGTGTTAACGATAATCTTGTAGTTAACACAAAATATACACAACTAATTACATCGGATAACAAGTTATAACTCAGATTCCAGACTAAATATAAAAATTAAAAAAAGTAAACTAAATAAACAATAGTTATAAAACGAATGTAAACTTGAAAAAAGATTAGAAACTAATGTATTAGAATACAAAAAAATATATATACTAAATTAAAAAAAAAACAAAATGTGATGCAACTGTAAAGTTCGAAAAGAAAAAGAAAGAAAAAGAACATAATATGTATATAGATTACTGTAAAAAAACGAATAAGAAAATATAATAATACGATATAAATTGATTACAAACGAGCAAAAACATATAAAACTTTTTTTTATTTTTAATGTTAATTTGCTTTAGTTTGAAGAATTTATTTAATAAAGTTTACAAAAATCAATTAAATAAAATTATTAAAAGGGATATGATATTTTAATTTAATTTGGACAAATATGATATTTTGAAGTTTAGTCGAAAGAAAAAATGAGTAAGGATATAATGGTCATTAATTAATAAGCAATATTAAATATGAGTTTTAAATGTTTTAAAAATAATAAAATTAATGAATTTGGGTATATATGATATTAATGAAGTTTAAGAGGGATATATGTGATATTAATAATTAAAATTGAGTATATATGATATTATGATGTTTAGGAGGGATATATATGATATTAAAATTTTAGGTTTATATGTGATATTATGAAGTTTTGGAGGGATATATATGAAATTCTCCCTTCTTTTTTAGACAGTAAAAACTTAATTTAGAGCAACCATGCATAAATAACTCAAATTTTAATTTATTTCTATTTAAAAATATAGTAGCTAGGTAACTGGTCAAGAACATGATATACGATGAGGCATTTTTGAGAATGTGGACTTCGATATGATGTTAATTAATTAAGGATAAAATATATTTAAGCAGTTAATAGTTAATTAGGTACGTTATGAACAAATGACAAAATAAATGTGAGTATTAATTAGCAGCTAATTAAGCTAGCTATGGATGATATCAAAGTTTGGTCTAGCTTCTCAACTTAATTAATAGCCATTAATTCCTTAATTTCTTCATGCAATCATGCGTTAGGCTTTAATATATGTAATATAATCTATTTATTTTATTCGTGTTCTTATAGCAAGGAATTATGGTGTTGGTTTCTTGGTTGGTGCTGTATTCCAGATTTTGAGCATCAGAATCTTGACGAATTGTTGGATGGGATCTTGGAACAAGGTAACTCAGTTAGAAAAAGAAAGTTCTTCGAAACAGCGATTGGGGGCTTACTTTGGTTCGTGTGGAAGGCTAGGAATGATACGATCTTCAAAGGTTCGAGAGTGTCCGTTTCGTTGATAAAAGATAAATTTCAAGCTTCCTTATTCTCGTGGTTAAAATTTAGGGCGGATTATAAGTCTTTGTTATGGTCTTTATGGGTTTCGTTTCCAATATCGTCTTTGTAAGTTCTGTTGTTGTCTGTATTTGCTAGCTCCTTGCTAGTTTTCTTTATTAATAATATTTTGGGATTTCGAGTTTTTGGGGTGATGGCAATGCCGAAGCTCCGAGCTCGTTTTCTCTTTGCTGTTCAAAAAAATGTAATATAATCTATTTCTATTTATACTATTAAAAGAGTAACTATACTCATTTCTGGTGAAGACACGTGTCGTCACCATGAATCGACACGTGACATTTATAGATTTTAAAAATAATAAAGAAATTTAAATCAAATCTATCCAAATCTAATATAATTCACTTTTAAATTCAAGTCAAATCAAATCAAACAAAATCTAATACTTTATTAACTTATTAATTAATTTATCCAAATCTAATATAATCCACTTTTAAATTCAAATCAAATCAAATCAAACAAAATCTAATAATCTACTAACTTATTAATTATAAGATAATATAATAAAAGTTTAAAATATATATAAGAAAATAATTCCTCTTCATATATATTTAGAAATATACAAAATTAATAGGTTATATGTAACACCCCTCCCGATCCCGGAAATGCCACGTCAATACAATATCATAGGTGGCAATAACGCAACGGATCCATAACGCACGTGTCATAGGATAATGTAGATTACGGTTAATTAAAACTTTAAATTTCATACATAATAACCCATGATTACATTTCATAATCCCATACAACAAAACACATAATCCCGGTCACTAACACATTGAACCCAAAACAACATTATACCAGTTCTATACAACATATGAAACTACTACGGATCTTCGATTCAACTTTGACTCTATCTCGGCTGCGGCTGAGATCCTTTCTGATTCCCTGAACATGTTAGACTCGATAACGTGAGCTATAAAGCCCGTGAGCACGCGAGGGTTGACACTGCACATAAGCACATAACACACAATCCCTGTCCCAGTCCCTGTCCTGATAACCCAACACACATCTCAGGTATAAAGCACAAGTATGAGATCGGACATAGCCCTGTGGGGACCCCTCCCCGATGGACACATCGCACACAGCAATGGTCGGTAATACCCTGTAGCACGGAAGCTACCCGGCTACAGGCCCTGCCGTATATATACGCCCCAAGGACTGTAAGGGACAGTCAACCCGCGCGATTCCCCTTCGCGACTTACCGTCCGTATGGAACTCATCACGGACCCCTGAACCGATCTCGCATCTCATACATAACACGTATAAGGAATAGAGCATACCTGAGGTTCACGTCCCTGTCCCACATAGATATAACACGCACAATATAGCTATTCAACTATAACGTAAAGGATGGCGCGCGTTTTAGAAAACGTCTCGAGTACTCACCTGATTGATTCCCCGAAGTTTGGCCTCCCTGTTCGAACCCTGCTCGAGATCCACTAGTCCCTGTAATCACACGGATAGCCCAACAATCAATCGCAATTCCCAATTAACACATATCACATGGTTACAACAATTCGGACTCAATTCAAACTCGATAACCCCACGGAACCGAAACCCGACCAATACCCGAAACTCGACTCGAACCCAACTCAAGGCAATTCCAAACAAGACCCCAACCCCAATAAAACACAGCCCAAGCAATCCCGAAGGAAATCCGACACAATTCGACCCAAACTCAATTTACAAAGTTAAACTCGGATTTTCCCAGCAGGCCTTTGGTCGCGCCGCGGGGACTCTGGTGGTCGCGCCGCGACCCCGCGAAACCCCTGCATCCTGACCTGCGATTTCCATGGCTGCCAGGAGTATACAACTCCTTTCTTACACGAATTTGACCACAAATATACATACAAAACCATACATATCAACCCTTTAGAATCCCACATCTAACTCTTACCAATTCATAGCATACAACACAATTTGAGAATCAATTCATAGCTTGCTTACCTTTGGAGCTCAAGAACAACACCCAAGAAGATGAAGAAGCTAAATCCCAAGGTTTTACAATCAAAATCTGAGGCTTGGGGCTTCAATTCTGCTGCTGGAGCTCACAAATACACACACATACACACTTAGGGTATTTCTCAAGAATGGATAAGGTAATAGGAAGATAAGCACGTATATACTCTTCTAATTTAACCGGTCCCGAACCCAGTAACCCGAACCCGATATCACATTTTCACTATTTATGCCCATTTAACCCATTTAATCCCACGATCCCAAAAATATAATCCGTTCATTAAAATTATAACCCGGTGACACGCAAGCCCAATCCCGACACGTATTAATCCACGAAACGGGATATAATTGGACCAACCCAATATTAATAAATTATTCATCCACTAAAATAATTCCACGTACCAGGTCAAATTAACGGATGTTACATTATAATATATAATAATATCATCTTATATATTTTTGTTTAAAAAATAATATTTATATCTTTATCTTTTTATTTATTATATTTTATATATATTAAAGATATCCGCGTAATACGCGGGTAATAAACTAGTCGTCAATTAAATTATGAAAGTATCTTTTCATTTTCATGTAAATTTTGTTTGGGATATATTTAAATGATATGCCAAAGGTATTTAATTTGTAAAAGGGTATTTTAGTCAAATACATATAAGTTACAAGTAAATAGATTCTGAAAAATACATGCAAGCTAGCTTCGTCTCGATACAAGTTTCGTCCTTTAAACTTGCTTCTTCGACATTCTCTAGTTTAAGTTTTGATTTAATATGATTAATTAATACTTGGAATAACTTTAAGACAAATAAACAAACTTAATAACCCATCAAAATTAATTTTACGTTACTCTTAATCCAATGCAAATATTTAGAAAAGAGTAGGTTAAAGTGAAACGCCTCGTTCTAATTAATAACGCGACACTTTTACTAATATATGCAACATAACCCTCGAAGTAATAAAATAAAGTTTTCTAAGTTCAAACCACAGTACGCTAAAGTTTAAATGTAATTATTACAGCCAAATCGAAAGTCTAGGGATCTATCCATCCCAAATGCAGAATATAAACCATAGAAAATGCGGAAGTCTTTTCTGATACCACGAGTCATCAAACTCTAGATCCTGAAGCTGGTGTCTTTCCCTTATCAACTAAACCTGAAAAGTTGTCCCCACAATCGGGTTAAGCCGTCGCCTAACGAGTAACAAATTTAAAAGCACAGACAAGCACAAATAACATGATCAAAACAAATATCGGCTCAAATTCAACATGTTACGACTCGCTCGATTTAGCATACACGAATAGGATGTTGTTACTGACTCGCCCAATAACAAGTACACGGTGTACGACTCGCTCGGATAGCACGTGTACAAAACATGCGGCTCACCTGACATGCAACTCGGAAGCACACACAATAACCTCACTAATCCACATAATACACAATAGGGGTGAGCGACGGGTACCATTTCCCAAACCCGAACCTGTACCGGTACCGACCGATACCGAATTAATATATTCGGTTCAGTATTCGGTTTTTAAATTAGCTAAAATTCGGTATTCGGTACTCTCGGTTCGGTATTCGGTTTTTAAATTAGCTAGAATTTGGTATTCGGAACCGAACCAGCACCATATAAAATTACACGGTTCGGTATTTGGTTCTTTCAAAACTAATAATTCGGTTTCGGTATTTTCGGGATCGGTACCGGTTCGATACGGACGGTACCGAGCTCACCCCTAATACACAATATGCATAATGGAGAAAGGGTCTTCAGATATCGACTTATGGCAACGAAATAATTAACAACATTCAAGGCTAAGCTTGGTAGTTAAACAAAATCATGGCAATAGAAATGAATGAGATATCCAGAGCAAATATATCATGTCTGATCATTTGTGAAATTAAATCAATTACTCACCGTGCTCGCAATCTGTAACCCGCCAAGCGACTAACCGAAAATCAGCTGAAAGCACTACCGAGAGCCACCAATCTCGATCGAATCACTAGAGTCCTTGTATAAAAGCACATTGTCTATTTATCAATATTCTTAACTCTATAATTCACCAATCTGTTATTTATTCAGATTCTCTTTAATGATCTAACAATTATTTATTTACAATTCTGTTAAATAATCATTAAATTCTTCTTATAAAAATAATTAATTAGTTAGATCAAGATTTTTGAAACTCATTAAACTTGAATTAATCCAAATGATATTTCTTAATGCCCACACTACTTTACCCATCTAAGTTAATTATTCAAATAGATCTAAAAATAAAAATAATAATATAATACAATTAAAAAAAACCAACACCTACCTTTCCTCTTTTCAGTGGATAGCAAAAGAGAATACAAACAGAAGGCATACATATTAACTAATAACAAAAACCCAAACAAAATTTAACCTAAACCCAATTAAATAAATGCTAAGTCACTAAACCCAATTTAACCTAAACCCAATTAAACAAAATTTAACTTAAACCCAGTTAAATAAATAAAGCCAATTTATAGAAAACTAGGCTAAATAAATTTCAGCAGCCCAAAAGAAACTTCATTATATTTTCCATCCTTAAATCTTGGACCAACATTTTTTTTAATCCAATTTGGGCTTAATTGCCCAAACCATTATTTGTTTCCCCTCTCTCAATTGAAGATGAACAAAGCCACAAAGGCACCAGGGCAGACAGTAATCACGGCCAGGAAGAAAGGAGAAGGGCGGTGGCCACTGGCCACGTTGCCGGCGCCGCCTGCTTTTCCGGCCGGATTCTCATCAACATACGCACATGTCCATTTCTACTATCTAATCTCATTAATCAACCCAAATAACTCAATAAATTCAAATATATAATTTTCTCCAACTTCCATGGAAGCCCATCAAATAAATTCCAAATCTGAAATTGAGTATCGAATCTCATTCTAATATAGTTTCTAATCTCTTTTGTATTGATTTAAGCATAATATACGGTAAATCTTAAAACCCATCTAAAACCTTTATGCACTACATTAATGGAGATTTTCATGTTTTTCAATTAAACGTGAAGAAGATGATGATAACCCTTGATGTTTAATGTTTATTTTCAGTTTCATAATCCTTATAATTCTATTATCAATGTTCATTTATGCTAATAATCAAAGATGAATTTTATAATTATTACCTCAAAGTCTTGATGTTGATGAAGATGAGCAACTTGTGAAGAAGATGACAATGGTGGGGATGATTCTAATCTTCACATTCAACCCAAACTCTCTAAACATTCCAGATTTTTAGTGTGCTTGTGTGTGTGTTTTACAATGAAGATGATAATGAAATGGTGAGAGATGAGAGTAATGTAAGTTGGTCACAAGAATATGGAGGCACATGAAATTTGTTACATTCTTTTTTTTTCCTCTCTCATGATTTTGTCTTTCTTTTTTTTTTTCATTCTTTTTTTTCAATTTGATCATCTCTTAAAGTTTATTTTTAAATTACATGGTTAAATTACTATATTTCACATGTAATAATTGCCTTAAATTATAAAATCATGTCACAAGCTTTAATATTTCGAATCTAGTCTAAATTAAATTGCGACGTTCAAGATTAAGTGATAAATTATAAATAATTATTTACCTCGAGTCTTGCGGGTGTTACATAAAGGTTCACGTTGGTCCCAAGATGATATTTTAATAATATATCATACGATAAATAGAAATTAAAATAATCCAATATTTGTAATATTTATATGTAAATTAATCAAGAATCTAAGACAGTATGTCAAGTATTAACAAGTTCATCGAGCTCTTGTCAATGACATTTCTCTAATATATATAATAATTTGAGAGTCAAAGTCGTTATAATTGGTTTACATACCTTACTCATCTTCAACAACATTAATTTCACATAGATTATACCAATGATTAACAACATCATCTAGTTATTGTTCTGTTAAAGCCTTCATACTTGTCCAAGAAACTAAAATATAAAAAACATTTATAAACAACAATATATTAGTAATGTAACATTCAAAATTGAAAAATGTTAGTACTTACTTCAGCCGGAAAGTTGTATCTATAATTGGTACTTTGTGACTAAATCATGAATGAACATGAGAGTATAATAATTACATTCTCATCTATCTTTTTTTGGTTGCACTACTTGTAAATAGAGAAAATAAATACATAAATATATATATATATATATATATATATATATATATATATATATATATATATTTAAATCAATCAATGCTATTTTAAATTAATACTAAAGTACGTACGTACAATTAAATTTCAACCCACATTATTAACCAACACAAAAAGCTATATATCTTTTATTCATCACAGGCAAACATATTATAACTAATTTTTACATTTAAGTTCATTCGAATTACATTCAAGAAACCAAAGGCAACCTAAGATCAAGAGGCCGGATTAACATGAAACTCAACCTCCTGATTAACTTTGAGTTGGCTTGAATAACAATGATGTTATCGATCATCGTAATTAATTGTCCCAATGCTTGTGTATATATGAACATGCATGCGTGGTTGCTGTCAATTAATTAGCTAGAAATTGCAAAGTGGTCAAGATCAAGAACTTCTTCACGCAATGCATGAGGGTTTCTCTCTTTCTTGAGTCTTGCCTGTAAAAGCTCCTTGTAGAAGAACCCTTTGTACCTTGGAGCTTCACCAATCTCATCTGCAAACTGTGGCAATGGTTCGATCCACTTTTCACCCCCAATATTGTAAAAAAACGCGAAAGAATGCCGGTTTCTTCCTTTAGGTCTCCACACACGGTGTCGTGCGGCCACCATCTTTCTATTTGTCAACGCCTTCGTACGTAACCCAACAATCAAAGGTTACATTTTTAACTCAAGAAAATACACTAGAGCATGTTGTTGAAGTAAAACACACACTAGATAATACCTTGGAAAAATGATATGCTTCAACATCATCAAAACTCCAACTATAAATACACCAGAAAAAGACTCTAGAACTTTCAAACCATAAAGAACACTTATTAGTACTAAATAAGAGTTAAATAACACAACTCTTCTTATTCTAAAACTCATAATACTTTATGATAGTAGTAAGACCATTCAACTTTCAACTTCCAGCAACACCAATCAGCCATAACTCACTTCCAACTAGCCGTTTGAATTACTAGCTTCAACACCTCCCCTTAATTCAAACTTACCAACTCCAAGACGTGATCTGAGGTAACAAAATTGTTCCTTCCCTAATGCTTTAGTGAGTATATCTGCTATTTGCTCTTGTGTATGACAGGACCTGAGATTCACTTCATTGTTTTCGACGAGAGTTCGTATGTAGTGGTACTTGATGTCAATATGCTTACTTCTACTGTGATATGCTGGATTTTTGCTCAAAAAAATCGTTGAATTATTATCACAGTAAAGTTCAGTTGCTTGTTCTTGCTTTTGGAATAAATCCATCAATAACTTTCGTAACCATACTGCTTGACAAGCAGCTGCCGTAGCTGCAACATACTCCGCCTCCGTGGTAGATAAAGCAACAACAGGTTGTTTCTTTGAGCTCCAGGAAACAGCTCCTGAGCCAATAGAAAACACATTCGCGGAAATACTCTTCCTATCATCAAGAGAACTTGCCCAGTCGCTGTCCGTATACCCCTCCAGTTTGATGCTCTTTGACTTTGCATACCAAATATCGTATTCAAGAGTCCCGGCAATGTATCGAAGTACCCTCTTAGCTGCTCCAAAGTGAGAGGTTGACGGATCTTGCATGAATCTTGAGATTAGACCAACAGCAAAAGCAATGTCAGGTCTAGTGTGAGTAAGGTAGATTAATCCACCCACCAGGCTTCTAAATCTTTTTGCATCTGCTCGAACTTCACCAACATCTATCTGCAACTTTTCATTCACATTCATAGGTGTATCCGAGGGTTTACAATTCTGCATGCCAAACTTATTCAAGAGATCTGTAGCATATTTTTTCTGAGAAACAAATATTCCTTCTTGAGTTTGCTGTACTTCTAAGCCAAGGAAATAATGAAGAGCCCCCATATCAGACATCTCGAATTCCTTCATCATTTTCTCTTTAAAGTCTTGCACCAATGATTTTGACGAGCTTGTGTAGATTATGTCATCAACATACAAACATATGATGATCAAATCTTTAGATCCCATTTTCTTGACGTAGAGAGTTGGTTCACTATCACTTCTAATATAGCCATGCACTTGAAAATAGCTGTCAATTCTGCTATACCATGCTCGAGGAGCTTGCTTCAATCCGTATAAAGCCTTGTGAAGCTTATATACTTTGTCTTCATTTCCTTTTAGTTCAAAACCAGGTGGTTGAGATACATACACCTCTTCTTGTAAATGGCCATTGAGAAATGCCGACTTTACGTCGAATTGGTATACATGCCACCCTTTCTGAGCTGCTAAAGACAAAACAATACGAACAGTTTCGAATCTTGCAACCGGAGAGAAGGTTTCTTCAAAGTCAACACCATACTCTTGTGTATACCCTTTTGCCACTAATCTCGCTTTGTATTTTTGAACCGTACCATCAGCATTCTGTTTGGTCTTGAACACCCACTTCAAAGCTATTGGCTTTTTACCGTTCGGCAGATCCATTATCGTCCATGTACGATTCTTCCACAAGGCTTCCAACTCTTCTGCCATCGCTCTTCTCCATTCCATTCTTTTTGCTGCCTCTTCATAAGTGTTGGGTTCTACCACAGATAGTGCGAACTGACATGATGCGTAGATATCTTGTATAGATTTGAACTTCCTTGGAGGTGTGTCTGAATCACTTAAAAAATTTTCAGCAACAGAATCAATTGCAATGTCCGGTGCTGGACAGTTAGGTGATGGGTTCACAACTGCTTCTGCACTTTGATCTTCATCCTGGATTGGGGCAACCTGCACATTCTCAGCTTCACAATTTTCCAGCAAATCCCACTTAGCAGTTTCATCAAACACAACATCTCTACTCGTTATAATTTTTTTCCTTTCAGGATCATACAACCTATAAGCCTTAGATTGTCCACAATACCCTATGAAGATGCACTTTTCAGCCTTCTCATCCAATTTCTGCCTATTTTGTGAGTGCTTTAAACAGTAGGCTATACAACCAAAAACTTTTAAATGACTTACAGATGGTTTGTGGTTGTTCCATGCCTCATACGGAGTTTTATCTATCACAGCCTTTGTTGGAGACAAATTTAAAAGATACACAGAAGTTGCAACAGCCTCAGCCCAAAACCGATCTGGAAGAATTTTTGATTTCAGCATGCTTCTAGCCATCTCTACTACAGTCCTATTCTTTCTTTCAGCAACACTGTTTTGCTCAGGGGTGTATGGTGCTGTCAATTCTCTATGTACTCCATTATCATTACAGAAATCATTAAATTCTTTTGAGCAAAATTCTCCTCCCCTGTCAGTTCTTAGAGTTTTGATAAATTTCCCTGTTTGCTTCTCCACTTTTACTTTGAAAAGTCGAAACTTATCAAAACATTCAGACTTTCTTTCCAAAAAATGCACCCAACTCATTCTACTAAAATCGTCAGTAAACAGTAAAAAGTACCTGTTACCTCCCAAAGACCTCGTTTGCATGGGACCGCACAAATCAGCATGAACTAGTTGAAGAGGTTCTGATGCTCTCCAGGAATGATGAGGAAACGATCTCCGTGTTTGCTTTCCATATATGCAACCTTCACATAATGGAATTGATTCGATTTTGGGCAACCCACTCACCATATTTTTGTCACTTAGAAGTTTCAGCCCTCGAGCATGCAAATGACCATACCTCAAGTGCCATAGATGAGAGTCTGTTTCTTCGGTTATAGTAAGAGCACATCCATGATCCTTCTCAACATTGAGTGGAAATATTTTATTGCTAGACATCCTTACCTTGCACATTATCTGATCAGATCTCTTCTTTTTTATGACACATATGCCATCATCAAACAATAAAGAATATCCTGAGCTCATAAGTTGGCCCACACTCAATAAGTTGTAATCCAGCTCTGGTGCAAATTGTACATCAGAGAGTACCTTGAACGTTCCGTTTGGTAACACTAGTTGTACACTTCCCTTTCCTTCGACTTGTATCTCTTTTCCATTACCCAATTGAACCTTCACTTTTTTCGTTTCATCAATGTCTTGGAAAATTGATCGTGTTCCCGTCATGTGATTGGAGCACCCACTATCAATAAACCACATATTACCAGATGATTGATGATCTTTTCCATAAGCCATGAATAATTTGTACTCTTCTTCATCTATCTCCTCAGCATTCTCTATCACTGCATTTACTTGTTGATCAAACGTACAATCAGCTCTCACATGTCCAAAACGATTGCAATTGTAGCACTGAATGTTACTTCTTCCCCTTCCTCTTGCACCAAAGCGTCCTCGTCCTCGACCACGGAAAAAATTCCTTCCCCGTCCTCTGCCTTGTGAGGAGAAATCCTCTTCTCTTGCTTGGAATGCCCTGTCACCTTCCTTTTCAATGACTCGGTTAACCCTGGACTCATGAGACTGCAGTGACCCCATGAGTTGATCAAACGAAAGTGTGGTGAGATCTCGAGATTCTTCAATAGCTGTTACAACATGATCCCATCTTGGTAATAAACTCCTCAAAACCTTTTCCACCACTTTCTGGTCTGTAATATCTTCACCATAAGCTCGTTTCTGATTAACAATACCCATTACTCTTGACAAAAAGTCAGCAATGGTTTCATCATTTTTCATTGACATGGTTTCAAACTCCCTTCTCAAACCCTGTAACTTTACCATCATAACCTTCGAGTCTCCTTGATACTCCGTTTGCAATAGAGTCCAAGTGTTTCTTGCTGATGTAGCTGCGGCTATACGGGAGAAGACGTTGTCATGAACAGCTTGTTGAATAATCGCCGTTGCCTTTGCATCCTTCTTCTTGTTCTCCTTTAATCGTGCTTGATCTTCACCTTCCTCATTGTAACCTGCTTCCACAAATTCCCACAGATCCTGAGAACGCAACAGGGTCTTCATTCTGATGCTCCAAAACTCATATCCTTCACCCTTGAATATGGGAATGAGGGGTTGTGCTGCTCCTGATGCATTACCAGAGTTCACAGTAGACATCCTCACTTATTAACCTCTCGTGTTTACTCCTCACTTATTAACCTCTCGTGTTTACCCTCAGCTCTGATACCACAATGTTGAAGTAAAACACACACTAGATAATACCTTGGAAAAATGATATGCTTCAACATTGTGGTATCAGAGCTGAGGGTATATGTAAATTAGTACTAAATAAGAGTTACAATAATCCAATATTTGTAATATTTATATGTAAATTAATCAAGAATCTAAGACAGTATGTCAAGTATTAACAAGTTCATCGAGCTCTTGTCAATGACATTTCTCTAATATATATAATAATTTGAGAGTCAAAGTCGTTATAATTGGTTTACATACCTTACTCATCTTCAACAACATTAATTTCACATAGATTATACCAATGATTAACAACATCATCTAGTTATTGTTCTGTTAAAGCCTTCATACTTGTCCAAGAATCTAAAATATAAAAAACATTTATAAACAGCAATATATTAGTAATGTAACATTCAAAATTGAAAAATGTTAGTACTTACTTCAGCCGGAAAGTTGTATCTATAATTGGTACTTTGTGACTAAATCATGAATGAACATGAGAGTATAATAATTACATTCTCATCTATCTTTTTTTGGTTGCACTACTTGTAAATAGAGAAAATAAATACATAAATATATATATATATATATATATATATATATATATATATATATATATATATTTAAATCAATCAATGCTATTTTAAATTAATACTAAAGTACGTACGTACAATTAAATTTCAACCCACATTATTAACCAACACAAAAAGCTATATATCTTTTATTCATCACAGCCAAACATATTATAACTAATTTTTACATTTAAGTTCATTCGAATTACATTCAAGAAACCAAAGGCAACCTAAGATCAAGAGGCCGGATTAACATGAAACTCAACCTCCTGATTAACTTTGAGTTGGCTTGAATAACAATGATGTTATCGATCATCGTAATTAATTGTCCCAATGCTTGTGTATATATGAACATGCATGCGTGGTTGCTGTCAATTAATTAGCTAGAAATTGCAAAGTGGTCAAGATCAAGAACTTCTTCACGCAATGCAAGAGGGTTTCTCTCTTTCTTGAGTCTTGCCTGTAAAAGCTCCTTGTAGAAGAACCCTTTGTACCTTGGAGCTTCACCAATCTCATCTGCAAACTGTGGCAATGGTTCGATCCACTTTTCACCCCCAATATTGTAAAAAAACGCGAAAGAATGCCGGTTTCTTCCTTTAGGTCTCCACACACGGTGTCGTGCGGCCACCATCTTTCTATTCGTCAACGCCTTCGTACGTAACCCAACAATCAAAGGTTACATTTTTAACTCAAGAAAATACACTAGAGCATGTATGAAATTAAGTTAATTAAATATATTGTTAATTAATAATACCTGAATGGTGGAACCAACGTTAACCACAAGTGAACCCTCCATCGGAGTTACGGGCATCCAAGAGCCATCCTTTTCATATTCAAGGCCACCCGCATCATCTTGTAGCAAAAATGTAAAGCAGTTAGTGTCTTGGTGTTCTTCTCTCCCGAGCTTGTTTGAGTTATCGTCTTCAGCTATGGGCGGGTAGCGCCAACACATGAGCACGTCCTTGGACCGGTCGTCGTTAAATCGTTTGAGAAAATCGGGTGGGAGACCTAAGTAGTCGTTCATCATGTTTTCAGCCATTGCTCCAAGCTTCTGGAAGTGTTGATACATCTCTTCTAACGCCTCACTGTAAGCACCATATTAAGGTATTAAAAAATGCAATTATGGTCACTATATATTAGCTTCATCATATATATAGTTTGTATATTATAGTACTAATTATTAAACAAATATAATTCGGATCGAATCCTTGCCTAAAATGGCAATTATGGCCACTATATAAGACGAATTGTTGGATTGATTATATTGAGAAAGAGATGGTACGAAATGACAACTAAATATAAATTTAAATCAAACTTTTATTTTTTATCGTTTGAGATAATTGATCATTTTAAATGATTAGCAAATGAATATTTGTTATCTTAAATAATAAAATATTATGTAGTTGATTATCTTAAATAAGTAAAAAATATATATACATTTGATCATTTTTCCCATTGTAATTAATAAACCTGATTCCTTTAAATGATAAAAAATTAAAGTTTAATCATTTTTATATCATAAACAAACTTGGTTATCTTAAGCATAAACAAAGATAAAGTTAATTATCTTTTTTTTTTTTGACATTTAACTCAGTATTAAATAGTTTTACATGATTTATATTGAGGAACTAATTAGATTTTTTTTTAAAATTATTCTATAGGAATTAATGTCATCCAATCAGTGATGGGCTAGAAGAAGGATCCGAATACATGACCCATTTGGTTCATGATCGAGAGGATTTAAAAAGTAAGAAGGGGGCATAAGTCAAGAGTGGTTCTAGCGTATATGAACTATGAAGTGTGCAATTAATTTACAAATTTATACAATCAACAATTCACTGTGATCCAACCTCATACATATACAAAATAATTAGTATGGAACAATATTTTAAGATCCACGAAAAACTTAAAATTTCTCGGTCGAATTAATGAATGAATTTTAAAAGAATTAGAATTTATTGATGTGTTTGAAAATTTTAAATTACAGGAAGGATGAATAAAATCTTTATTTTTTTTTAATCAAAATTTATAGTTAAAAGGACTTTATTATTCCTAACTATTTATTATATAATTTTATATTTCAAACATTAATCTTACTACTCATACATTTAATTAACCTTATACATCATACAATTTTATTTCGCAACCTAAACAAGCCTTAAGAAATAGTCAGGAAGAGATAAAAAGAAACCTGTTTGATATATTATTGTTGGGTATTCCCATATGAATATACCTAGGGGGTGTTTGGTTCGCATAATTTTTTCTCTGAGATTTGCATTTTTCCAAAGGATTTACATCATATAGCATTTGAATTTGTCAAAAAAAATCAGGATTATCTTATAGAAAAAATCTGCTAATATGAAGAATACAAGTTGACTGGGATTTAAAATCCTAGGAGGGAGACTGAGTTTTTAAATTACAAAGAATGAATGGATTTATAAATTTCTGTAATTTTAAATCATTACTGAAATCTGTAAACCAAACACAGAATTTTAAATATATGCAAATCCTAGTGAATAATCCGCGAAGCAAACGCTCCCTTGGAGGTAAAAAAATGTTAGTTCTACAATAAGAGATTTAAATTACTAATAGAAAGGGTTAAACTAGCTAGTGTTGATCGCAAACTAAAACCATGGGAGAGTGAAGTTTGAATATTTGACATGCCAAGTAGCCCACAAATATATATGTAAGAAAAACATTGATCGAAACATACTTAATTTGCGGCACAGTCGATGGAAAGACGTTGAAACCTAAGCATGGTTGACACACCATTAACCACTCATTGTTGCCGAAACAACCATCCATTTTCCCATAACCTGCTGGAAGAACAGTTGACACAGGGTTACACTCGAGTTTTTCATCGATGGGACGATCAAAGAACCGTTGGATCAGTTCACGGGTGCGACTTATAAGTTCATTCGGCAAGCCATGGTTTATAACTCGCAAGAAACCAAATTCTAAGCATGCTTGGCCAAAGTCAACCATGACCTTTTTTCTTTCAGCCTCATTGGAATGCTTGAGAATGGAAGAAAGATCAACAACTGGAATAGCCATCGGAACCAATTAACCTTCAATTCAATTCCCCACTCAATTCATATATATCTATATATTTTTTCATTTGAGTTTATATATTATAAATCCATTGGTGGAGTCCAGAAGGCATCTATCTTGGAAATTAATACATTAATTGACTACACTATATCTTAAAAACTTAATTATATTTATTAGCTAGCTAGGGGGAATTATAATATGCGATAATGGTTATTTGCTAGATTGTTGAAAGAATATATAAATATATGTGTGTATATATATATAGGGTTGGGTTCCGATAAGAACCCTTGTTACCGTGAGAACGTGAGAACCACTCCAAAATGCACAAATTTGTACATCAAATGCACAAATTTTAAAATTAAAAGTTTTACTTAAAATCATTATTAGTCTTAAATATTAATAAATATCATAATTTAACACTAAAATTACATTCAAAACTTACATTCATTAAATTACAAACTAAATGCACAAATTTGAACATCAAATGCACAAATTTTCTTAAATGCACAATTCGTACATAAAATGGATAAATTATAGCTAAATTTTTACATGAATTGCATAAATATATCGAAAACATTTAATTTTAGTATCAAATGCACAATTTTATACAATGGATGCACAATTTTTAGAGTGGTTCTCACGTTCTCACGGTAATGAGGGGTTCTCATGTGAACCCAATCCTATATATATATATATATATATATATATATAATTAGTCCGGTTCAGTTCAACTTACGGAATTAAATTTGAAGAAATTGTGATTTAAGATATGAGATGATGTTCAAGGTTAGCTAATGATCAGTAGTATGTGTGTAAAACTTTAGAAATTTAAATTCTATTAAAAATGCATAAATTCCTTAAACCAAATATTTTGATGGAATTTAAACAAAATACTTTTATTCATCAATATACTATAAGGGGGCGTTTGGTTCGCAGATTTTTTTCCTTAGGATTTGCATTTTGTTAAAAGATTTGCATTATGCAGCATTTGCATTTGTCAGAATTTTGTCAAAGAATCTACATTATCTTTTGGGAAAAATTTGTTAATCTGAAAAATGCAAGGTAACTGGGATTTAAAATCCTAGGGGGGAGGCTGGGTTTTTAAATAACAAAGAAGGAATGGATTTCAGAAATCCTAGGATTTCAAATCCTTACTGAAATCTACGAACCAAACACAGGATTTTAAATGCAAATCCCACGAAATCCCAGGAAATCCGCGAACCAAACGCCCCCTAAGTAAATTATAATTCTTTCACAATTAATTACGTGGGGCCTTAAGGTGTGATGTATTTTGGTAATCAATATATTAAACCATGTGAGTTTTAACAAATTAGTACCGCTCAAAGCCAAACATGTTCGAATCTAGACTATAGAGGATAGATGGTAGCTTCGTTTTATGTCCCAATGTGTAGCGGGGGTACGAAGTAACAGAGCATATTTGACGGCTAATGAAACATACTGTAAGTAAGTCTCTCAAATTAATGGTACGTGGAAACTTGGGTTGGTAACTATTCAATGTGTCTCTCTTGTTGACTCGACTACTCGTCTTTCAAGTGGACGATGCAGGGGTTTGGATAACAATTTGGAGATTCAAGAATTCATTAGTTCATCGTTGCTTTGCATGTAGCTAGTAAGTCAATTGTAGATATATGATGTTAATTTAGGGGTTGTTTGTTTGCTTCTTAATAGAATCATTAAAAAACTATTAAAATATAAAATGACCTTTTAATGATTCCATTAAGTGGTAACAAACAGGGCCTTAAAAATTATATATTGATTAATTGGCAACATTGTATAGTAGAATCATATCTAGTGACTGAAATTAATATCATGGGTGGCTAAATTTGTCATCTATATATAGAAAGGTTAGGTGTCAACCTACCTAAAATCCCCCCCTCCCCCCACCACCACACACACACATATATATTCTGTCACTAGATATATGTACCCCACCTTACCTACTCTAACTTTTCTGTGTAGTTGAATAAAACACGTGGTATCTTTAGTGACACATATATAGTTTTCATTTTGGAGTCATTAAATCCCAATTTTCATGTAGTTATTAGTACCTCGGCTCGTTAGTATTAATATTGTGTGATATCGATATGATATATTGTTAAATGCAACATGCTTTCCTGGTCCACCAAAGGTATATGTAATATGTATATTATCAAACCTTTACCAAATGCCTAGAAATAAATGAAATTTTTATTTATTTATAGATCGATTTTAATGGAATTTCAATACTACTAATTCAAAGTAAGCTAGTTCACAATATAAAAATTTCATTACACAAGTTAATTAAATGGCATCATCAATATATATATATATATATATATATATTATTGAAAATGATAAATTGAATTCAATGTCATTATGGCAGCCAACTTTGACATAATTCTTTTTTATACAATCAACTTTAGAGCAACCGGCCATGCATAAATTAATAACTCGAATTTTAATTTATTTCTGTTTAAAATATAGTAGGTAACTGGTCAAGAACATGATATACGATCGATGTGGCATTTTTGAGGATGTGACTTCAATTCGATATGATGTTAATATATAGTTAATCAGGTACATTATGAACAAATGACAAATTAAATAAATGTGAGTATTAGCAGCTATGTGTGTGTGTGTGGATGATATCAAAGTTTGGTCTTCTCAACTTGCCATTAATTCCTTTAATTCTTCATGCGTTCGTCTCGATACAAGTTTCGTCCTAAAAACTTGCTTGCTTCATTCTCTAGTTTAAGTTTTGATTTAATATGATTAATTGATTTAATTAATATGGTTAATTAATACTTGGAATAACTTTCCATGTCGTTACGAAAGATCTATCGATACATATAGTTTTAAGTTACGATTACTAAATTATTGTACATTGATATTTTTAGAAATATCAATAAGCTTTCCATTTGAAATTATCTTTATTTTGAGGCTTAAAAGTGTGATCATTTTAGTTTGTCAACACACAATTAGTTATCAGATCGAGCGCAGGTTGCACTGGATTCGAACAATAAGTTAATTGATAATGAAAACCAAATACGAATTTTAGTTTGTCATCTAAAATCCAACATTGAGGTTGTGTGTGTGAATCGAAATAGAAATGAATTAGCTAACTCTATGGGTATATATGTAATTTAGTGTTAAAATTAGGGGTTATATATGTTGTCAAATTACGGGTGCATGTGCTTTGAGTATTTAATCTCCTTACGTATAGTACTGATTGAATTGAAGGATTGTACCCCTTCACACAATACGTCACTTCTTAGATTATATAAACTTATGTACGTCTTCTTGTTATGGTGTTGAATAAGATTGTATTTTAGATATATATATATATATATATATATATATATATATATATATATATATATATATATATATATATATATATATATATATATATATATATATATATATATTGATTCTTATTCTTTCATTATCATGTTATTGTTGCTTTCGTTGCAACAGTGCTAGCCCTCGATCTCTCAGCTGGTTTGACACAAGAATGGGTGCAATGGCACTGGCTTTCTTAAATGGCCCGGTTTCGATGTGATACATGAAAGCATAAGTGCCTCACTTGCGTATTCTTTTGCTTATTAACGAGCCAGCTTGGTCCCTGACGCTGAAAGCCTATGTTTATGACTATTGGCTAAGGCAGTTATTAGCAGCTACTTTGTGAAGTTATTTAATTTCACATTCTTATCACTGTCGATAATCATATGAAATCATATTGATATAAATTAATTCTATCAATTTATGACTAGTACGTGTATTTTCTTGTATTTTATCTTATAACAAAATTTTGGATACTCGATAGGGAAAATTGTTGTTTTTAGAAAGTGTTCATACACGATCTCAAGACCATCAAAGGCTTGATGCATTTCAAATGTTCGGTTTCATTCAACCTAGATTTTTTCCTAACTAAATCGGGCTAACCAATCCCAGTGATAATTAACAAAGATATATGTTCGGTTGGCTTGTTTAAATCAATCAAAAATGATTAATTTATAAGAGATACATAAAGAAACCAAAAACTAATAATAAAAAATGATTAACAATCATTGATCCTGTTTTCGTTCAATGTTTTGGAACAAACCATGTAACTAGATCCAAAATTCAAAAGCAGATGGTTTGAATATTATTTAGAGTAAATTACTCCGTTGATCCTTTAAGTTGACCTATTATTACTGGTTTAGTCTTTCAACTTTGAAATTACTCTGACAATCCTTTAAATAAGAATTTTGAACACAAATAGTCCTTTATTGAAATGGATGTTTGGAGAAATGCGATGACATTTAACAATTTTTTGTATGAATAAAGGACCATTGGTGTTTAAAATTTCTGTTTAAAGGATTAACAGAGTAATTTCAAAAGTTAAAGGACTGAACCAGTCATAATGGGTAAACTTAAAGGATCAATAGAGTAATTTACTCTATTATTTATTCAAAAAAAAAAAAAAAAACTAATTATAATTTATAGATTTTCTCAATATACAATACATCAGACTCGTATAGCTAATCACATGCCATTCAAATAATCACCAATATATATCTCAATATAATGTAGAAACAACAATAATACGAGTAATTAATAATAACCCCCAAAATGTGAAAATTGAAAATAAAAAGGTATGTCAAAATAAGATTACATGAATAAATGAAGAATTTAGAATATATGCCATGAATGTACGTAGCAACTACAAACAAACACCTTCAACTCAGTGAGTCAATTCATATGTTTACATCAATGTAACGGCAAGGACTGAACCAGCGACTGCAGTGCCAGCAATGACGGCTCTATTGACCCAACCATCGGCAAACGAACCACTAGGTGTGACATCAGCAGGGGAGCCACCGGGTGCTGGTGAAGGACCAGGTGAAGAAGCACTTGGAGTTAGTGCCGGCGATGTTGAAGGGGATTGGGATGGTCCGGAGACGGGAGACGGAGTTGGAGCAGAGGGAGCCGGAGCTGGAGCGTTGACTGGTGCAGGGGAGGGTGTTGGTGGTGCAACCACAGGCGTGGGGCTAGCGGTGGGTGAGACCGATGGTGTGGCGACGGGGGCTTGGGCTATGCATGAAGTGGCAAACAGAGCCATTAACAGGAACAATTGCCACATTGTAGAAGAAGCCATCTGAGAGAGAGAGAGAGAGAGAGAGAGAGAGAGAGAGAGAGAGAGAGAGATATGAAGTGTTGAAGATGATTGGAGAGGTGTAAAGAAGATGAATATATTTATATAGGAGAAAGAAAAGAGACAGATGAATAGCCAGTTCCATGCCCCCCTCAAAAAATGGAATATTACAGATGGATATTGGATAGTCAAAATTATTAAAGTTTTAATAGATTTTCTTTCACAAATCATTAATGAAACCAAAGTAATTAGTTTTGGATTTTTATAATTATTGTTCAAGCATAAAAAAAACCTTGCTTTTAGTTAACGAAAACTAATATTTTTTAATTTCTGTTTTCGAGTTATATTTTATGGAAAAAAAACAAATGTTTCTATAAAAAAAACGAAAACTTATTTATATGATGAAATTTTAGTTTTAAGAAAAATAAGATAGTTGATTATAAAATAAAAAAAATAGGATGAGTTATTGAAAAGTAAGAGAGAAAGAATGTACTATAAAGAAATATATGATAGGTAATAGACTAGTAAGAAATAAAATATGAAAAGTGATATTTTCAAAAATGAAATGAAAATTTATGAAATTTTTGTTAATTAAACAAGTTTTTATTTTTTATGAAAAGTGAGATAAAAATTTTGAAAAATTTTCGGTATCTAAATGCAGTTAGTATATTCATCATCGACTTATAGTTGTCTTGTTTATGTTCATTACTAGAATGCTGTAATTATATTAAAATTTGTTATTAATCGGACAAAAATAAATAGATATATAATCCCTAATAGCAAAATCTTTATTAACTATTTTCCTATATTGGAAGCATTGAAAGAAAAAGAAAGTCATGAAGCCACCAAATTGGGTGGGTGGATGCAAGGGCAAACCAGCTGGTGACACCGTGACAAGATGGAGTTTTCGAAGCTAAGTCACGAATTGCTTTTTTTTTTTTTTCCTTCCTATTTTGTATTTTTTGTGAATTAGATTTTATCCATTTTTCTATTATTTATCAATATACAGGTTAAATTTCTAGGAAATTTTCACCTGATTGAAAACCAATTTAATATATAATAAAAGTTTAAAAAAAAAAAAAAATACTTGAATACAGTTAAGTTGAATATATAAATATTAATAAGACCAATTGGTTAAAAATAAATTATCATTTAGTATGGTTTGACAACGTCTTGGGTGCATGTGGAAAAAGTACTGGGTACGACTTTATAAGCTGTCTTTACATATTATTTAAATATATAAGTTAGTGGCGGAACATGCCACCAAAATATACATAATAAACAAATTAAAACCCCTTATAATTCAAGTTGAATTTTATTATATATTGTTAACTTCTATTATAAGATTTTAATTTTCATCATAGAACTTGAATTTATTTTATTATATGTAATTTTGATTATATATCAAATTTTGAGATTTATTTGAATTAAAAAAAAACCATAATTGATAATATTTATCAACCAATTATATAAAAAAATAACACCATTTCTTTTAGTTATATTTGAATTAAGATATTCAACTACGGCGAAATTAGTGCATGAAAGCTACGCCACAACGATGACAGTGATATATATGCTAATTTATTTTTTTCAAAGCACCAACATATATTATTTTTATTTAATGTTTTCCTGTCAAACGTAAATATCTTGTTTAAAAAATAAATATACATCACCACTAGTACCATATCACAACTAGGGCCCGTCCTGAACAAGGTTAACGCGGGCAATCACTCAGGACCCATTCTTAAAAGATCTATTATATACTCAGGTCTACTAATCATTAAACAAAGTTATTGGCTTGTAAAGTTTTTAGTCTTAACATTATATAATTATAAGCTTTTGTTATTACTTTATCCATTTTACTTGAATTTTACTTATTTCGAATAATAATTATATTTATAGGGCCTATTTTAAAATTTTGTTCGGGGCCTTGAAAATAGTTGGACCGGCCCTGATCACAACTACACCACCACGGTCATATCAACAATTTTTCTTCTGTCTTATATACATGTCGATTTATTTTACTTGCATAAAGATAAACTTTAAAATAATTTTAGTAAATGAAAACTTGCATATATTAATAACGAAAGGGAAATAATAATCGATAACAAGGAAATATCAATTGCCGTTAGGTGAAATGATTGATTTATGTTTGACAATTTTGGGTTTTCATTTGATTGGTTTTAATTATAAAAGAAATAAATGAAAGAAGAAAAAGTACATACATAAATTGGTAACTCTAAACTAGTCTCTAATAAATCGACCAAAGTGGCCCTTAATCCCTACGCTTGCCAAGCATGTCTATGTTAAATTTTTTAATAATAATAATAATAATAATAATATTTTTACGATATTTTCTGGGTTTCAACTTTTGTCTTTGGAAGCCCAAACTTGAAGTTTAATCGAAGAAAATTGGAGCTTTCGTTTTAGACAAATAAATTATTTCATAAGAACCTATTTATAGTTTTTAAAACCCTCTAAAGCTTTTTGCTGGTGAAAAATATATTTTTAAACTTTTAATAATTATAAACTACTACTTTTATTTAGTAACACTGTCTGTTTATGTCATTTAAGTTTAAAAGGTACATCTATAACTATATTTATTAAACATGTTTACAAAATTAAAAGTTCAAACAAATTAAACTCTATAAGCTTCAGTTGTTAAAAGCTTCAAGTTAAAGCTATCACTAGGTTTGCCAAACTTTGATGTTAATTTACGTATTCTTTTCTTAAATTTTTATAGAACCATAATGCTATCCATTTATTTTTGCACCAAAATAATTTTTTCAAGGTGATGTCTAATAAATTTTACTTGTCAGAAAAAGGATCGATGTTACATTGATTAAAAACACAGATTGTGTCGTTGATATGATATTATTGTATAGTGAGAATAATGATAGATATAATATAAACATTTAGGTACGTACGTAACATGTTTTTCCACTAAATTAGAGGCATGAAGACATTTTAGTCTAGAGTGGTGGTGGGTTATGTGCGATTAATTTAGCTAAACATACCTCATGCATTTGATTATGCAGCATATCATATGCATTTACTGAATGATAGTTTTGGTAAAAAAAAAATAATTACTCAAATCAATTTAAATTTTATATTAATTAAAAGATATTTTGTTTATTTATAACTTTATTTGAATTTATTTTTAAAATAAAAATTTTAAATTATATCAACTAAAAATATATAATTTTATTAATAAAAAGTTAAAATAAAATATTAAAATAAATACATATCACATTTGAATAAAATATATATCATTATATATAATAAAAATATAAACATTATGTTCCAAATTATGTCAATAAAAAAATAAATTTAAAACTAAAGATCTAGATGAATGATAAATATAATAATATTACTCTTCATATGTATTTGATAAAACTAAAAAGATAGTAATTAAATAAATTTTATCAAAAATTTCCACGTTAATAAACTAGTTTTGTTAATAGTAGTTAACATGTATAATTATCACATTAATGTTTTAGAAAAATAAAAACGACCGTTGAAGCATCAATTTTCCCAAATTGCCAGCAAATGTTTTATCACTTCAGCTCACAATTACACAATGGTAAATAAGATGTCATTGTCTTGTACGTTTTTTAATATAGATTTTATTATATTTACACTACTAGCCAAAAACTTTAATTTCTAGATTATTTATTTAAAAAATATGAAAACATTTAGAATCACACAAATTTTCATGTCACCTATAACTAATAAGCTTACACAAAAAAATAGAATGTATCCACATTTCAAACAATAAAAAAAATAAAAAATTAGTTCTCAATTCGTTTATTATAATTCGTATCATCCCATGTTCGTCACAACCTGTATTCAACGACTAGACGCACTTCGATCATCATTTTTAAATAATGATAAGTTTAATATTCTTATAAAATGATTTGAGAACATTTTAACATGTATTTTTATATTAGATAGGTTTATTTAGTAAGGTTAGTGCAATGTCCGATTTGGTGCGATTTTTGTATAAAATCGAAACCGAAAACCAAAAGTGCGGTTTTCAAAAACCCGAGTTTGTGTATTTTTTACGGTTTTGTTTTTCGGTTTTCTTTTGAGGTTTAGTGAGGTTTTTAGTTTTTTTGGTTTTGTAAAATTAACGTGATGAGTACTATGACAATCAACAACCATGTTTTAATGTTTTACTACCATTTATAATGTTAAAAAAGCCATCTTTTAACATTTTTTATGTGAAATGGAAATTATTTTTATGTTTTTCATGATGAAAACATTATTATAAATACATAAACTTGTATATATACTTATATACAAGTATATATAAGTTTCAATGCGGTTCGGTTTATATCGGTTTGCTTTTTAGACGAAAACCACATCGAACCGCAAATTGGGATATTTGGAAAACACATAAACCAAACCGATGGTTTTTTCTTTGGTTCAATTTTTTTTTGTTTGGTACGATTTGTTTGGGTTTTTTGATATTTTTACACATCCCTATGTGTAGGAATAGACCGTAAAGAATCATAACCTTCAAACTATAATGTGGCCTTTGGTTCACGGAATAAAATTCGAAAGAGTTGGAATTTAAATTTTAGTTATTAATATGGTTGATGGTGAAAGTCGAAGATGATTTTTAGTATTGATTAGAAACGTAGGTTGAGATCTAATTCATGTATATGTTGAAATTTAATTCATGTATGAGTTGGAAGGAATGTCAAATTTCTATAAACAAGTAAATTTGATGGAAATTGCATAAATTTAACCATTTACATTAGTTATCGAAAATTCTAAACAAGCTAAATTTAATTTTCAATTCCATCGAATATCATTACACGAATCAAACGCCAAATAAGAAAGTTATTGTGATGCTGAAACTCTTGATGGGCTAGCTAGCTGGATGTTAAGACAAACACACGTAAATAGTTTACCCATGTTTCAACCATTAAAATTGAGTATTTGGGTGTATGTTTTATTTTATTTTATATCATATCTGGATTGTAGAAATCTATGTGGATCAAGAACATAACCAACTAATAATTTTCATTATAATAAACCCTAGAACACAACCCGTCAAAGACCAATACTTACAGGTTACAACCGAATCTCACTACACCACTCGATGATTCTTCATCACTCTCACCCAATTCTATCACAGAGAATATTTTGAATACATGATAATACATACATAATATTTATTAATCCTTAATGGATGCGGACCATGCGGTTGATGAATGCAGATAAGGCGGACTAGTCCAGTGACAGCCCACAACAGCTAGAAGCCCGCCCACATAAAAGCACAACAACTAGAAGCAGCTAGGCTAGGGATAACAATTTTGACCCAACGAGCGCCGAATAATTAAATGGACTTATTATAAAAAGTTAATATAGAACGTAATTTTTTCAAAAATGAAAATTTATAAAACAGTGTATTAAAAAAATTGTTCTTCGAATTTTTTTCATAATTATGTAAATTTTATGACTTTTGGTCGTCAACCCGTTTGACACGTTTGTTTGAATGAGCCGAAAATGATATATCACAATTAACTTGAAAAAACAATAATAGAATAAAAAGAAACATACCTTTTTAACACACATTTTTTTAGAAACGTAAAACCTTCTTATTATGACCTAGGGTTCCTTTTTATTACTTTGATTGATGATAATGCAATTTCTCTTTACGTTAGCACTTTTCACACTCTATAATATTTTACATCATTTACTTTTCATACGATTTCCTTTCTTTTCATACAATTTCTCTTAACTCTTTAAATGACGATTTTACACTTTTTTCTCAATAATAATTTTGTTCCATCAACTATGTAATTTACTTTCAGTTTTAGTTCTTTTCATTAATTTTTAGTTTTATTTAAATTCTAAATGTTAATTTAAAAAATTAATTATTATTATTAGTTATCCATTTTTATTTTTTAAAATATATTTATTCTTTATTATTAAAAAATATCCCCATTAGAATATTTAATCTATATTTTTTTTTTATATATACAGTTTAATTATTAAAAAAATTATTTATCTTATGTTTCATTTGATAAAATATTTATACATTTTTATTTTCTTATGTTTTCGTCTAACTATTTCATTATATTAATATACTTGGATTAATTATATTTTTTAAGAAAATATATAAACTAAGAGTTTTATTCATGTTCATTTAAATATCTTTTTTTCCAATATGTTTGGATTCAAATTCAATATTTTTTCATTTTCATTTTAATATATTGTTATATTATTACGTTAAACTAAAATTTAGTATTTTTAGTGTTCTAATTAATTTGTTTTAACTATTTCGTTACTGACTACATTTCGATTTAATTATAATTTATAATAAAATATATAAACTTAAAGTTTTATTCTTTTGTAGTTAAAAATTTTTAGTGCATTAATAAATTTTGACTTAATTATTATTTTCAACAATTAATATATAAAGTTCATATTTTATTCATTTTTATCTTATATATTTTGTATAATTAATGCATTTCGAATTAACTGTAATTTTTAAGTAAAATATATAAATTATATACATTTTGGTTGGTATACTTTGTTTAGTTATATACATTTTGGTTTGTATATTTCATAACTAAATCAAGCATATCAATGTAAGAAAATAATCAAAATAAAAATAGAAACACATTACTGTAACAAAATAATCAAAATAAAACTAATAAATCAGTAAAATGTATTACTATTCAAAATGAATAAAACCCCAAAGTAATTAGAATAAAACGATAGGTTGAGCGCCTCTATATGTAACAAAATAGTTAAATTAAATTGTCCCTAAGTTTATTATTTTGTCATAGAAATTATAATTATATAAAAAGTATTAACATAATTCTATAGTTAGATGCAAACATACAAAAGATAAAATGTATAAAAGAGACGTAAATTAAGGTTAGGGTTAGGGTTTCGGTTTAGAGTTAGGGTTTAAGGTTAGGGTTTCAGTTTAGGGTTTAGGGTTTAGGGTTAAGGGATAGGGTTAGGGGTTTCGGTTTCGGTTTCGGTTTAGGTTTAGGGTTAGGGTTTAGGGTTTAGGATTTAGAATTTAGCGTTTAGGGTTACGGTTAAACTTTAGGGTTAGGGTTTAAGGTTTGGTTTAGGGTTAGCGTTTCGGTTTTAGGTTTAGGGTTTATGGTTAGCTGGTTAGGGTATAGGGTTTAGGGTTAGGGTTAGGGTTTAGGGTTAGGGTTACGGTTTAGGGTTTGGGGTTTGGGGTTTAGGGTTTGGAGTTTGGGGTTAGGGTTTAGTGTTAGGGTTAGGGTTTTGGGTTAGGGTTCAGGGTTTATGGTTAGGGTTTAGGGTTAAGTGTTTAGGGTTTAGGGTTAGAGTTAAGGGTTTAGGGTTAGTGTTTCGGTTTAGTGTTTAGGGTTAGGGTTAGGGTTTAGGGTTTGGGGTTGAGGGTTAGGGTTTAGGTTTAAGGGTTAGGGTAATAGTTAGAGTTAAGGTTTAGGGTTTAGGGTTTAGTGTTTAGGGTTTTGGGTTTAGGGTTTCGGGTTAGGGTTTAGGGTTAAGTGTTTAGGGTTAGGGTTTAGGATTTTTGGTTAGGGTTTGGTTTGGGGGTTAGGGTTTCGGTTTAGGGTTTAGGGTTAGGGTTAGGGTTTAGGGTTACAGTTACGGTATAGGGTTTAGGGTTTGTGGTTTAGGGTTAGGGTTAGGGTTTCGGTTTAGGGTTTAGGGTTTAACTTAAATCGCAAATAACAATGTTTTGACAGATTGTTTTGCGAATTTTTAAAGTTGAGGGATCATTTCCATAATTTCATATAAACCACAGGGACAATTTCCATGTTTCGGGCTCTTGAGATTTATTTTCTGGGGGTGTTGCTGATTATAACAGTGGTAATCAAACTTCTCCAAACCGATCTAATAGTTTGCCGTGGGCTGTGAAGAATGTTAAATTACCTGAGTTTTATGGTTTTGATTCTCAAGGTTGGATTCAAATAATAGCTCTCAAATTATTAACAATACTCCTCTACATCTACGTCTTCGATTAGCTTAGTTGAGCATGACTAGTGTCACTCAACATTGGTTTATAATTGTTACAAAAGTTCAAATTGAATTTAACCCTAAACACTTACCCTATCCCAAAACACTAAACCCTAAATCGAAAACCCTAAACCCTAATCCGAAACCCTAACCCCTAACCCCTAACCCTAAACCCTAACCCTAAATTACGACTCTTTTATATATCCAATATATTAATTAAAGTTTTATTTATCTTACGTTTTACTTGTAAAAATATTTATACATTTTCAACTTTTAAATGTTTGCATCTAATTATAGAATTATGTTAATATTTTGTATATAATTATAATTTCTATGACAAAATAATAAACTTAACGACAATTTACTTTAACTATATTGTTACGTATGGTGGCGCTCAACCTAAACCTGAAACCCTAACCCTAACCCAAAATCCTAAACCCTAACCATAACCCTAACCCTAAACACTTAACCCTAAACCCTAAACCCTAACCCTAACCCTAATCCTAAACCCTAACCCCAAACCCTAAACACTAAACCCTAACCCTAACCCTAACCCCCAAACTCTAACCCTAAACCCTAACCCTAACCTTAAACCCTTACCCTAAACCCTAAACTGAAACCCTAACCCTAAACCCTAATCACTAACCCTAACCCGTGAACCCCAACCCTAACCCTAACCAACCTTAATCCTAAACCCTAAACCGAAACCCTAACCCTAAACCTTAATCTTAACCCTAAACCAAACGTTAAACCCCAACCCTAAAGCTTAACCTTAACCCTAAACGCAAAATCCTAAATCCTAAACCCTAAACCCTAACCCTAAACCGAAACTAAAACCTTAACCCCTAACCCTAACCCTAAAACTTAAACCCTAAACCGAAACCCTAACCATAAACCCTAACTCTAAACCGAAACCCTATCCCTAACCCTAATTAACGTCTATTTTATAACTATTTTGTTACATATAGTGGCGCTCGACCTAACCCCGAAACCCTAACTCTAACCCTAAACCCTAAACACTAACCCTAAACCCTAACCCTAACCCTAACCCTAAACCCTAACCATAAACCCCAAACTCTAACCCTAAACCCTAAACCCCAAACCCTAACCCTAAATCCTAACCCTAAACCAAACCCTAACCCTAACCCTAAAT
>JAANYP010002629.1:0-35236 GCA_020465985.1 Centrapalus pauciflorus
ATAGATCTATCCACAATATATTCGCGCTTACAAATAAATGCAATTAACGGTTCATGATATAAGGGCTGATGCAACCACGTGTGTAATACATAATAGAAATGAAGTTGTTTTCGTGTCCATATGAAAACGTAACATTTATTTCAACCCCAAAACATAACAGTGTGAAAATAGGGGCTATGAAGACCCACCGAGCTTGTGATGGCAAATATTGGCGAAAAATGCAATTTAGCGTAATTTGATGGGTGACGCACCGGGTGAGTTTAATCGAGCCCTAAATGATAATAGGGACTTAATAACTCTCATATATGATAATATGTATATTTATAGATTTTTATGTCTTAAATCACCCAACATTACAAGTTTATAAATAAACCCACTTAAAACGTCAAGTTTATATATATATACATATATATATATATATATATATATATATATATATATATATATATATATATATATATATATATATAATTTTCCAGTTTTTTCGAAGGTTTTTCGGCCTACTTTGAGGTTGTTTTTGACCAAGCTCCAAAAAGTTTTAGGCTTTGGTTTTCTTGGACATTAAACTACTATATAAAAAAAATTTTAAAGTCAAGAACGGCCATTTTTCGAGATGTTTAGGTTGGGAAAAAAGCTTGTTGAAATCCCTATGTTGGCCATTTTGGAGCTGTCAAAGTTTCGGTTTCCAAAATAATTTCTGGAGGTCTTAAACTCCAAAATAAATTATCATAACTTCCAGATTTATAGTTAAGACATAGATCTAACATTTGAGACAAGAATCAACTTATTCCGTTAAAAATCCGTAGTTTATAAACTTGAAATAACTAGTGATTCTTGTTGTTTATTCAAAGACTACTTCTATAAAAGTTATAAAACACATATATATCACTTGTTTTAATAATATTTACTCTTTTATGATGTGTTAATATATTTATAAACACATTTGAAGAAAACAACCTAAAAACAAAAACAAAAAATTTATAAACTTGGGTTTTTATCAAACTTGTTGTTGTTCATGATTATATATATTATGCAAGACTTATATAAATATAAATTTAAGATGAAATAAGTTAGTATTTACTTACTTGGATGTATTAAGAGTATGAAATTGAGAAGAAATTGAAACTCTTGCAAGGTTTGCACCAAGAACACTTGAATTTGTTGAAGAACACTTGAAAGAAAAATGTTTGTAGTGTGTGTGTGTTGGTGGCCGGATTTGAGAGGGGAATGAAGAGAGTTTTTTGTGTGATAACAATGAAGAGAAGACTCTCTATTTATAGAAAAAAAGAAGTCTCTCGTTTGGAGGTTGAGTGCACACTTGGTTGAATTCAAAGAGAATGGTGAAATGAAAGGGAATGGAGGAAGGAGATTTGATGTAGATGGTGCATGGTGGATGAAATAAAATATTGATGTTGTGTACCTCCTATGGTGGCCGGCCATAGGAGGGTATATGGTGTATTTTCTATTTTTTTTTATAAATGTATTTCAATGTGTATTCTTGTATTTCCATTTTTATATAAATTCAGAATTACTTATGAATGCATTAGTTTATTGAATTGTTTTAGCCTTGCATAATTAATGTTAAGTAACTGTATTAGTGCATGATTAGTGTCACTAATCATAATTTAATTATGAACTTAGTTGAATTAATCCCTCATATCGTAAATCGATCGGATTAATTGGTTTCCCGATTCATCGCACCAATGAATTTGATTCTAATTGAGTTGAATTTCTTCATGAACCTTGTTAATAACTTTGATGAATTTCTAATGACCACTGATTAGGTAATAACTTGATATTAAATACAGAGTAGGTCGTAGTTGCTAACCTGGTTTAATGCCGGATGTTACAGTTAATCCAAATGGCATTACTAGGAATTTAGGATGAGCGTAACTAAACCTGAAGGTTGTCTTCGGAATATCTTCCTTGCGGACTCTAACCTGATGATAATCAAACCTCGGCTCGATCTTTGAATAGAAGCTTCATCCTTGGAGTTGGTCAAACAAGTCATATAGCCTTGGGAGTGGATACATGTTCTTTATGATTAGCCTATTTAGTTCCCGTTAATCGATGCACATTCTGAAGGTTCCATCCTTCTTCTTTACGAACAAAACTGGAGCTCCCCAAAGTGAGGAACTCGATTTGATAAACTGGATCTAAGAGCTCCTGCAGCTGGTTGGACAAGTCCTACATTATTGATGGGGCTAATTAGTATGGTGTTCGAGCCACTGGTGCAGTACCTGACTCTAGGTCGATTTGGAATTCGACTTGCCTCGATGGTGGAAGTCCAGGTAAGTGTACTGGAAAAAACATTGGGGTAATAAAAAATAATAGGAATATCTTCGAGACGCTTCTCCTTCGGCTCCTTCTCTGTCAACACTTCAGGTTCCTAATGCTGGAGATGATGCTTACTTTGGTATTTCTTATTTTGCCTTGGACAGTAAGGACCTTCTTACTTGCTAAGGGTATGTGAACCGTCTTCTTGTTGCACACTATTTCCGCATGGTTTTTCGATAACCAATCCATGCCTATAACCACGTCAAAACTCCCCAGTTTGACGGGAAACAAGTCTATTTCAAAGAGCTGGCCTACTAATTCTAAGGAGAATCCTCGACTTATATTATTTGTCTTAAGCGTCTTACTGTCATCAACCTCAATAGCATAAGTGGCACTTAATGGCGTAAGAATGACATTTATCTTTTCAGTAAACTATGAAGCTCTTATCAACACAAGTATGAAATAGTAGAAATGCATAAGTGATATCTAATGGGGTAAGAGGATAAGTCTATGGGTTTGAAATTTCTTTGGCAGATAGTCATAGCTTTATCTCCTCATACACAAAGTTGTAGTTAAAACTTAATTCTTCATTAAAGTTCTTGATACCTAATATTTGTACATCATATGGTCGGAATTTTCTGATAAATTTTCAAGCCTTACATACCTAAAGATACATCCGATAGTAAAACCTAGACAAATACTATAAAATGGTAGAAGGGTACTAAGTATGTGATGCCTCCGGGGTTTCCTCGTACTCCAAAGCGTTAAGCAGTTGGGTTAGTTCTGCATTGCGGGCTTTGCGCTCTGCTAGGCGGTGTCAAAATTCATCGATTCCGTCTTGTTGAGTCGCCTGGGTATTCTGGTTGGCCCAAGGTATATTGGTGGTTTGTATTGTTTCCTGCTTAATCCTTGCAAAGATCTCACTGACCGCCTGGAGGATTTTGTCGAAATTGGAGGTCGTGTCTGGCGGCCCTTGCCACCAACAGAGGCACCGTTAGTTGCGTAGGGCAGGTACTGGGATAGACTCCCGTTGTGCCAGTCACCCCTTTTTCCTAGGGGTGAACTTTCTCAATGATCCATTGGGATGGCTTCTGAATAGGGTGTAGGATGGAACACGTGGTGGTGATGGTGGAGCAATTTGCGTTGAGTTGCCCTCCTCTTGTTCTGACGGGTCCTTTACATCGTCATTGATTGGGTCTGGGTGGGTCTCCGATCCAAAGTACACCTCAGTGTCACCTTGGCTTCCTTGTTCCATGGGTGAGCATTCATCCTCAAACTCAAAGAGGATAATAACCGTATTGGTTGACATGTTTCCCTCATTAGGCTCCAGGTATATGTTCACAGTTGTTGAAGTAAGAAATTTTAGTTTTTGTAAAAGTTATAGTCTAGGGTACAGATGTAACCTAGTTTACTATAACTAAGGCTCTGATACCAATCTGTCACTCCCTGCTACCCCGGTTGGTAGCGAGGCGTGACGAGTGCGGAAACGTAACCATAATCGTAACGAACGACCACTACATGGACGTTTTCAAAAAAATATATTGATATAACTTCGAAATATTTAACTGTTATACATAACCCGAATAAAATAAAGAGTAGTTCGCATATTACAGAGATTTATATAAATAGTTAGATAATCAATAACGATGCATATAAATCTCCGAGTTTGAAAATGATGCTACTCCAAAATGAACGAAAGCCTAGGAATACTTCCGATGAATGCGCATGCCTTAATTACCTGAAAATACATCCTAAAATACGTCAACAAAATGCTGGTGAGCTCATAGGTTTACACGAAAAGACCAATTGTATGGACATTAACAGATGAGTTGAATTTATAAAGCATAAATTTCATGTATGTATTACGTAAACCATCATGTAACCGAAGCTTAATTAAATGACTTTCCCCTGTACAGTATCCCCGATTGCACTATCGTGTGTTAAAAATATATGAATTCCACTGTTAGCCAGTAAGACTAACCCGAATGGGGGACATGACTCTCGATAGATCTATCCACAATATATTCACGCTTACAAATAAATGTAATTTACGGTTCATGATATGAGGGCGGATGAATCCACATAAACACATGTGTAATACATATAAGAAATAAACAGTTTTGATGTTCATATAAAAATAGTGTATGTATTTCCACCCCAATAGATAGTGAAAATAGGGGCTATGAAGACTCACCGTAAGTTGATGGTAAAATCGAGCGTAAAAACGAAGGTTTGCGTTGTTGATTGGTGACGACACCGGACGCGTTTAACCGAGTCCTTAAAACGTATGTATAAAGGTTTTTATAAAGGTTTTTACGTTTTAAATCACCGGACGTATATATGATATTACGTATGTAAAGTTTGACACCGGACGTATATATGATATTACGTATGTATAAAGGTTTTTACGTTTTAAATCACCCAACTTTACAAATTTATAAATAAAACCCACTTAAAACGTCAAGTTTATATATATATATATATATATATATATATATATATATATATATATATATATATATATATATATATATATATATAAAATTTTCCAGCTTTTTAATGGTTTTTCGGCCTACTTTGAGGCTGTTTTCGACCAAGCTCCAAAACGATTTGGGATTTGGTTTTCATAAACATAAAACTACTGTATACAAAGAATTTTGAAAGTTAAGAACGGCCATTTTTCGAGGTGTTTAGGTTGGGGAAAAATCTTGTTAAAAACCCTATGTTGACCATTTTTGAGCTGTCAAACTTTCGGGTTCCCAAATAATATTCGGGGGTCCTAAACTCCATATTAAATTATGAAAACCTCCAGATATTTAGTTACGACATAGATATAACTTTTGGAACAAGAATAAAGTCATTTCGTTAAGTGATGAATTAGTTATCATTTTTCAAAGTTGACGTAATATTTCTGCCGAAAATCCGGATTTCATAACCTTGAAACAATTTGTGATCTTTGTTGTTTATTAAAAAATCACATGTATGAAAGGCTATGAAACAAATTTATAAATCTTGTTTTCATAATATTTATACTTACATAATGTGTTTATATATTTATAAACAAATTTGAAGAAAACAAACTTAAAACAAAACTAGTGATTTATAAACTTGAGTTTTTATGACCTTGTTGTTGTTGGTGATTATATATATTATGCAAGACTTATATTAACATAAATATTAGAATTAATAAGGTTGTAGAAGAGTTGTCCTTGAACTAGCTGCACCAGTTTAGAAACGTCTCGAGTGATTGATGAGTTATTCCCACAAAATTTAGAAACGTCTCGAGTGATTTGTTCTTGAATTCTGTCCCATTATCTGATCTAATGGTTTGAACAGAAAGTTGCAACTTGACTTCAAATCTGCGAATGAAGTCGATTATGATCTCGGTAGCATTAGACTTGGATTGCCAGAAGAATACCCATGTGTATCTGGAATAGTCATCAACTATTACCAACACATATCTTTTTTTGTTTATGCTCTGTACTCGAATTGGCCCACACAAGTCCATATAAAGAAGTTCCAATGCTCTCGTTGAAGAGTGTTCGCTTTTGACTTGTGAGACGCTCTAACCATCTTTCCTTTTTAACAGGCTGCACACAACTTCTCTTTTTGAAATTTGAGAGGTTGAAGCCCTTTGACTAACCCACCTTTTGCAAGGTTGGTTAGCTCTTTTGAAATTTAAGTGTGAAAGACGGTGATGCCATAGCCAAGATAATTTAGATGTTGCTTTGGATAATAAGAAAACATCTTTCTTCAGATTTAGTGAGGCTGCGTTTATTGAGTACAGATTTGTTTTTCTATTTCCTACAAGTATCTCCTTCCCTTCTCTAGATCTAATGCTGCACCGATTCGCTTTAAAATTGACCTCTAATCATTTGTCGCATAATTGTCCAATGCGGAACAGATTGTGACCTAGACCGTCAACGTAGAAGACATTTTGTATCGTGATATTGTCGTATTCAAGACTCTCATATCGGTTGATCGGACAGAATTGATCATTTCCGAAACGAACCATCCCACAGATATTATCAACAATGTTTATGAGAGTTTCTCTCTGTCCGGTCATATGCTTTGAGCAGCTGGAGTCAAGATACCCGCTTTTTAACAGTACATTTAGGTATCCATTTTTGTACAGTTCGGTGTGGAATTGATTTTGAAATATGCTTCTCTGGAACCTTTTCCTGTTTAAAAGAAGGAACCTTTTCCTTTGGTAACCAAAAGAACTTATCAGATTAGCATGCATTAAATGAAAACGAGAAGAATTTAAAGCAAGTAAATCAGTTCGAGAGTATTTATTACATCGTTTATCAGTAAATATATTACAGACAGAATTATCAAATTGACTTATCCTATCAATAACAAGACTATCATTGACTCTCCACTCTTGTCTTAAATTCTTGTTTTTCATTTCCCGTTGCTTCTTGCGCCATTCTTTCTTCCGAGAACTTTTGACAATATTATCTGACATAATAGAAACACGAGAATTAGTCGTTGTAGAAATATGTTTATCCTGTAAAATTCTCTTACCTTTGGAAGTATGGACCTTCTGTGTAATAGAATCCTTTGAGGAAGATGATTCACCTTTTTCATATGTAGGAGTCATAAAATGAACTTTTGTTTTCTCCTTTTTCAATTGTAAAACTGGTGAATTTTCTTATGTATTACAGGTTCTTTAGGTTTTTCAATTTGTTTGTCATGTAATGGTTTAACAAATTCATCTATTTTGACAAACATCTCTTCCAATGAGTTGAAATCCGAGTTCTGTACGGTCACCTTCCTACGGATCCAATCTTAACGCGACAACTTCCAACGAGTGCGGAATCCTCGTTAGGGGCTTAACGGATTGATCACGCAACATGAAACATAGAGACCAACAAGATGATAGACGTAACAACGGATGTCCCGACACGTGAATCTCTCCAAAACACTCTGCTAATCGCACACAAGTTCGTAATCGCCTCACACACGAATTTCTGCAAAGATTCTTAATCAGAACCGGTTAAACCTTAATTATAACCATTAGATTCGAACTTAGCCTGGAAAATGTTCGAGAAGGCCCATGCCCACGAATTTATCCACCGATAAGTTCGAACCAGGGCTTTGAACTTATTCTAGAACTTGTCTTTGAACGTGTTCTAGAACTTATGTTTGAACTTAAGTAAAACATCAATCACAAACAAGTTTAAACATGTATACAATCAATATCAGACATATATCAAACATGTATTAACGTGCAATTATGAAAACTTGAACTATTACAAAACATTATCTACTCTTAGACTGCTATCGTCACACATGATGCACTAACAGACTCCCTCTTGACGATAGCTTCTAACTAGATATACACTTTGTCTAAGTACTAGGTCTATTCAAAACACTACCAACATATAAACCCTTTTCTATACAAACCTTGACCACCTTTGATACTTCCTGCCTTCCGATCTCCAACCTTCGTGGAAATAGATAGGTTGTTCATGAAGTTTCTGCAGGTCGTTCTGAGATAGGTTTACAAGATGTAACAGGTCATATACTTTCAAAATTACTTTGTCCTCATAGTCCTCCATTACTGCCTTAGCTGTTTCGTTGTCGACATACCACCACTTCATGTTTGAAAGAACGTACTGTGGCATAGTCTTCAACGGAACCTTCTTTAAGCATCGTACTGCTTTATAAACCATCTTGGCCCATGGTTTCCCAGTATGAGGATCTATTTTTTGTCTCGTCTTCTACTCTCTTTCCCGATCTAGGTTTCAGTCTTTCAAACCTTCCCCATCTACCCTCCCTTCTGATAATTTTAGCCACAACTTCAGCATAAGGGTAATCTCCTATGTTGATTAAATTGATCCATGCTAGCTCTTTCACCTTGCATTTAGGCAGAGTATCAAATACTTTCAACGTTCTCCTCAGATATTGCAACTCATCTCGTCTCTTCAGCACAAAGAGCTGTAGCTCTTTATCGAAAAACCAGCTAAGAATGCCTCCAGACAACTTTCCTGGACTAGGCAATCTCATCTTCTTCCTCACAGCTGGCTCAGTTCTTTTGTCTTCCTTTCTAAACCACAGCTGTCTTTTCTCATCATTTGTAAGTTCCCTTTCAGGCTCCACACTCTCTGATCAAATTCTGTTTAGCTATAGTGTATGTATCTGTGATAGGTTTCTGTTGAATAATGATCTCATTTGTCTCATCTTCTTCGTCAACCACGACCTCATCATCAGATTTCAAGTCTGCAACATCTTCTGGGACGAACTCACCTTCTTCAAGGTCCTCTATCTCATCCTCAAAATCAAACACAACCTCTTCATCTTCAAGATCGGCCAAGGCTCCGATTATCTCCTGATCAACTAGCTCTGTTGCCTCTGTAGCCTTGCCTTTTTCTCGAGATTCACCTCCTTGTATGCTTGAAGAACTAGGCTCCCCTGAATAATTGTTTGCTGAGCAGTCTTTTGAGAAAGATTTGCTAGCTCACTATCTTTCTATGCATCTGGATCATTGCCTTCGTCATCGTCTCTCCTGGCCCTTTTCAACTCATCATCTTTGCAGGTACTCTCCGCCTGAGCTTGGAGATATTTCATTATCTGCTCAATGAGGGTGTGCATATTCAGAATTTGGGCCTATTAAGTCCTCAGCTCTACTTGTTGATCTATCATAGTTGTTTGTAATGTGGCATTTTCTTGATCCAAGCGTGCGTTGTGCTGCTGCAACTCTTTTACGGCTGTTGAAAGTTGGTAATTTTTGACTGTTTGGAAGTCCACTTTTGCCTTTAGTTGTGTAAACCGCTGGTTTTCTGTGAATGGAGTCGAGGTAGATGGAATTAAGGCAGATGTAGATGGAGCTGTGGTTGATGAGGATGGAGCAGCCGGTAACACAGGTGGAGAAGCAGAGGTGGATGGGACTCCCTGCATGAATCGATGCCTCTACGCTCTATGCCTAGGGACGAGAGAAGCTTCTTCTTCTAATTCAAACTCGGACTCTTCGGCCTCTACATCACTCATTGTTGACCTTGTCATTCTCCTTCTGCTAACAACTAACCTAGATCCATATATGCCAATTGTGACATCCGGGTCTTTAGCCTTTGTTCCTTCAGAACTTGATTCGGAATCAGACTCGGAGGCGGTCTCGACAGCCTCAGTCTGTTCCTTAGTGCCTTCTTCTTCAGCCTGGACCTCTGTGTCTACAAACTCAGCATCAGAGGGCAGATATTCATCAATCTCCTTAAAAATATCATGCACATCGGCTGGAGGTTCCAAAACGTCCTGAATCAGTTGTTGAGCAATATCCTGCTCTGCAGCTTTTCCCTGTGCCCAAATTTCCTCCAGATTTTGCTCCCTCTTGTCGTATTGTGGAGCCGAACTAGACGGCCCAGCAGCTTCAGTGGTCGGTTGTGGGCAGGGAGCGGTTCTAGCAACCGGAGTTCTACTTGCCGGTGTTCTTCTCCGTTGCTGGTGCTGTTGCTATTGCTGATGCTATTGTTGTTGCTGCTGCTGTTGCTGGGGTGGGGCTTCACCAATCCAATCTTCTCCTTCCAGAGCAACAAAATCTGAATCTATTAATGCCCCAAACAACGGTGCTACTTGAGGCCTCACCTGCTCAACCCTTCTAGCATTATGGGTCTGACAGTTAGCAAATATGCGCTACTTGAATCTATTAATGCCCCAAACAAATATGCACATAATCACGTGGACTAGTTATCTCCACTGCCCTATCAACCCACTCTTTACATATGATGCCTTTGTGATGTCTTGCGCATATCCCATCCTTAAAAATGCTGCTTGCCGTATAGGTAAAGGATAATCTATAGGGCCTGCTTCGTGCTCTTCAGTGCCCAATTGCAGAATTTGCCGCAACATATTAGCCGAAAACGCAATTGGTTGACCGCCTACTCTTGTTCTCAACACAGTAGGGGTAACCGAGCAGTCCACCTGAAGGTGCTCCCAAAATTGCCTCACATACGTCAAAGTGATTTGAAGATTACGTGTGAGTGCATAAGAAACTCAAGACTGCGTCAAGAATTCAATCATTTGACGATAAGGTTGGGCCTCTGGCAATAGGAGATCCACGGCCATGACCATGTTATGCTTATTATAAAAAGCACGATCACTCATATCTGCACACAAAATCATCAAAGAAAATTAGAAATTATAATTAAAATAAAATGAAATTTTTTATATTCAAATTTGCATAACTTCGAACTTGAATAAGTTCTTAGTCCAACACATTTGAACTTAGACAAATTCGAGATTATTTAAAAGCATCCGAACATAAATAAATTCGAGGCATACACTCGAACTTGACTGACTTCGAACTTATAGATATTTCAACAAGTTCGAACTTTTTGACAAGTTCGAACCTGAAGAACAAATTCGAAGTCGGTCATTTTCATCTTAAAAACCATGATTTTGACCCCATTCGAACTAATCAACCATGTAACATAGTCGTACTAGGTTCTAATCAAAGTAATGTATCATTTATTTGAAGTTTTATTTTTTAAAACTTGTGATTTTAAATCACCTAGTTTAAAATAACATAACTATCAAAAATGGTCGATGTTTGCCACAATAATGTCCTAAACTACACTTACTTAGTATTATGATGATCACTATACCCAAGTATACGTGTATGTTTGAGAAATAGTGGAAAAACATCGATAAATAGGACATAAATTCGAAGTTCGGTAAGTTCGAAAACAAGTTCGAGATCGCCGTGCACAAGTTCGAGAACACAAATTCGAGGGTAGGTGTCTTAAATGAGGCACTGTTGACCTATTTATATCAACTACCTTCGAACATAGCTTAAGTTCGAACTTCCAGCAAGTTCGAAGGTAACTTCGAATTTATTTGGATTTCAAACTTATCTGAAAATTTGAAAATTCTTGAATAAAATCCAACTTTTTCAAGTAACGGAATTTTACAAACTTTGCAAAATCATTCACACTAAGCAACAGACTTTCACGCAGTACTTGTTTCTTCAATGAAAAATGTATCCTATTAATTTTGACCTTTATCCTACTTAAGGTAAAATAAAATAAAGAAGTAAAATAAAGTAAAATGAAATATAATAGAAATAAAATTCAAACGACTCAAAGTACTTTAAAAATTACGACCTATACTAACAAAATATTTTTTTAGAGAAAGTCAAAAAAAGGTTCAATCAGATAGCGGTGTCAAACGCACTTTCAGTATTTCACTTTTAACACCTAGGAATATTTATTCCTTTGGTTGTCTGTCGTGATAAACATTCCAAGTCGATTGTCAGTATAATTGTTAATGCATCCTGTGTGACGATAGTAGTCTAAGTATAGATGATATTTTGTAATAGTCCAAGTGTTCGTAATTTCACACTAATTCATTTGTTTGATATATGTTTCATATTGATCTTATATAATTTTTACTTAAGTTCAAAGATAAGTTCAAACATGAGTTCTAGAACAAGTACAAAGACAAGTTCTAGAATAAGTTCAAAGCCCTGGTTCGAACTTATGCGTGGACAAGTTCATGGGCTTGGGCCTTCTCGAACTTGTCCAGGATAATTTCGAAGTTAATGGTTATAATTAAGGGTTAATGAATTTTGATTTATAATCTTTGCAGAAATTCGTGTGTGAGGCGATTACGAACTTGTGTGCGATTAGCAGAGTGTTCTTGGAGAGATTCACGTGTCGGGACGTCCGTTGTTACGTCTATCATCGTATTGGTCTCCGTGTCTCGTGTATGTGATCAATCCGTTAAGCCCCTAACGAGGATTCCGCACTCGTTGGACGGTGTCGTGTCAAGATTGGATCCGTAGGTAGGTGACCTTACAAGTGGTATCAGAGCCTTAAGGGTGTTCATCGTGTTCTTTGCGTTCATATTAAACATTCTTGGTTTCTTGGCGTTTGTGACGGGAAAAAAAATCACATTTTTTAATTAGTTTTTTCGAGTTATACAAGCAAAGTAACGGAGAAAAGTTCATATTGGTTCATTGTTTCAGTTGAAATCATAGTTTTTAATCCTAGAAACTTTGATTTAATCTGGAAACATGAAAAAATCAAACTTTTGGTCGTTTCTCGAACTTGCGGCGCTCGAACATAGGGGGTATTAGGGTTCATTCGAACTTGTCAAATATACGCTCCTCTCGAACTTGATTTGGGGCTTCCTTCGAATTTGGCTGAGATTCAAACTTGCTATCATCGAATTTGTCAGATTTCGAACTTTTCAGAAAATTAAATACTATTCGAACTTATCAGTAGTTTGAACTTGTCAGGACTTTCGAACTTCTCCATCAGTCGAACTTGTTGATTTCGAACTTACATAAAATTCTAATTTAATTTCAAACGAATTTCATATTAAATTAATTCGAACTTACCTAAGTTCAAAGGAGTTTAAATTAAATTAATTTCAGATTAAATTAATTAAGTTCGGGAACAAAAAGTTTGGACAGGATGTCAAACTTGGAGAAGTTCATTGAAAGATCATGAGGTCGGCAAGACAAATTCTCCGCCAAAATTGATGAGGTTGGATGACTACTATTGTTGGAAAGATAGGTTCACCGATTTTTCTCGTTTCAACGATATGCGCATCTGTTAAGGGAGCTTCACAATCACAATGTTGTTTATCAAGAGACTGAGAAGATTGAAAAGCTTCTAGATGCTTTACCGGCGAGATGGGAAATGTACACCGCTTTAAATAAGCATGATGAAGAGAAGTTCGAGACTCTCACTCTTGAAGGAGTAGTTGGAACGCTGAAGGCTCATAATTTCAAAATACAGAAAAAAGAACGGGAGGTTGAGCAGGGTCAAGATCCAGAAATGTATTTTGGAAAGACAAAACCATCGATTGGTGGTGATATGAAGTCGGGAGCCACAACTTTCTTCTCAGGAGAAGAATGAATTCCAATTGTTGTAGACGAATCGAGTAGTATGGCGTTCTTTGGGTTTTCAAAACCGGAAGAAAAGCCAACTCAGTCAGCATCTACGTCACAAGGATAGACAAGGATGCCAATTAGCGCAAAAATCAGCTGAAGATCATCTGAACCTTTATTTGTCGCCGCGTATGGCAATTGCGTTCAAGGGAAGATAAACGATCCTACGCTATGGGATGAAGTCTACGATCAGGTGGATCCTGATGACATGGAGGAAATGGAACTTCAATGGCAACTGGCCAGGGTGACTCAGAGAGTCAAGCGGTTCATGAAAAGAACAGGGAGAAATCTGAGCGTAGGCAACAACAAGGTTGGGTTCGACAAATCCAAGGTTAAGTGCTGTAATTGCCAAGGATTAGGACACTTTGCATGAGAGTGTCAACGACCCAAAGTTGAAAACTATCAGAATCAATCTCATGGAAGACATCACTGGTTTATTGGAGTACTCATCCGGAGACAAATGATAGAGCCTTCATGGCTGAAGTAACGGAGACTGAGGATGATGGAGCAGAAGAAGTAGTAGAGGACACCAAGAAGAATGATAAACGTCCTTTGTTAGCGGAAAAGTTAGAGAATCAGACCATTCTAGAGTTTGCGGCACAAATGGCGAACGTGGAATCGGATCACAAAAGGGTAATTCTAAACTTTTCCACATTTCATGACTTATGTGTTCTATGTGCTACTTTGAATGATAGGTTGAACTTAGTTTTAGAAACACATAATAACTGAACTACTCAAATCCAATCACTAAAATCAGATAATGCTAGTCTCTTAGATATTAAGGAAGATATTAGGAATAAGCTAAAAGCAGATGCTCAGGATGCTACAGTTCAAAAGACAAATTAAGTGAACAATGTGTCAGGATAGAACTTATGTATGAGCATGTTGAGGATTTAACCGTAGAACATACCATTAAGGAGGTTGAGCTAGCAGAATCAAAAGTTAAAGTTGCAGAGGTAAATAGTAAGTGGGAAAAGTTTAGGAATTTATCACTAAATCTAGGGAAAATATTAGATGCTCAACAGCAGTCTAAGAAACCAGTAGGATTAGGTTATAAAGAGAGTCCTCCTCCTTTGAACAATAACTATGTGCCTCAACCTCAGGATAAAACTTATGAAACAGTCGAGTCAGAGGAAACAACTAAAACTGTATCTGAAGTTAACTGGATCCAAAAAGTTGCGGATACTTCTTCATCATTTCAGACTTAGTCTCCCAGGTATGATTGGCTCCTTTATGATGCTTCCAACGTACAAGCACCATCTCTATCTCTTTGCTCCTCAACTTCTTTACTTTAGTATCTAAAACACACTCCGGCTCTTCAACATACCGGAGCCTTTCATCAATCTGCAACTCTGTGTGGTCTGTCCAATCCTCGTTTCCGGTAGTGAATGACTTCCTGAGATTTCCCACATGGAACACCGGATGTATGCTCGACATCTCTTCAGGCAATTCCAACGGTAAGAGTGGCTTCCAACTTTTTCTATTATCTTGAATGGTCCAACAAATCTCGGAGCTAACTTTCCTCTTTTAACAAAACGTGTAACACCTCTCATAGGTGACACCTTCAAATAAACCCAATCATTCACATCAAAGTTGATTGGCTTGTGCCTTCTATCGTGATAACTTTTCTGGCGATCATGGGCTACCTTCATGTTCTGTCTAACCAATTGTATCTTTTCATTAGTTTCTTGTAGTAATGTCGGCCCAGCAATCGGCGTCTCTCCGGTTTCCCTCCAACACGTAGGATTCCTACACCTTCTCCCATACAAAGCCTCAAACGGCGCCTTCTTTATAGTCGCGTGATAACTGTTATTGTACGAGAACTCTATCAGTGGCAAATGATCGTCCCAATTACCACCGAGATCCAATATACACGACCGTATTATATCTTCAAGTGTCAGGATAGTCCTTTCACTTTTGGCCATCGGTTTGCGGATGGTAAGCTGTACTCATAGCAATCCTCGTACCCAATCCCTCTTGCAAAGCCGACCAATAGTTTGAAGTAAATCGGCTATCACGATCAGATACTATAGACTTAGGAACTCCATGTCTAGATATGAGCTCAGTCATATAAATCCTAGCCAATTTCTCCAATGAATAGTTTTCTCTAATCGGTATAAAGTGTGCCACCTTAGTCAACCTATCAACTATTACACAAACTGCATCATGTTGACGCCTAGTCTTCGACAACTTAGTAACAAAGTCCATCGTGATGCGTTCCCACTTCCATTCCGGAATGGGAAGCGGTTGCAGACTGCCATAGGGTTGCTGATGTTCGGCTTTCACAAGCCGACAAGTCCTGCATCTCTCAACATACTGACCAATGTCCTTCTGCAATCCGGGCCGCCAAAAGTCTGCTTTAAATTCGTTATACATCTTTGTGCTCCCGGGATGTACCGAAAAATTAGACTGATGTGCTTCTTCGATGATCACCTTTCTCATACCCCCAATCTTTGGCACCCAGATCCTTCGTAAATCCCTTTCAACCCCGATTCACTTGTTTCCATATTATTAACTTGCACCCTGATATCCTCAGCACCAATATTTTCTTCTTTAAAGGCTTCCCCTTGAGCGACTTTAACATCATTAATGGTAGTGGAGGTTAACATCGTGGATGTCATCACGTAACAACAATCCTTAGAGTATGAGTTGCGACTCAAAGCATCGGCTACCACGTTAGCCTTACCAGGATGGTACAATATTTCACAATCGTAGACCTTAATAAGTTCCATAGGTCGTCTTTGTCTCATGTTAAGCTCCTTCTGACTAAAGATGTACTTTAAACTCTTATGATCTGTATAGAGTTGACACTTAGTTCCATACAAATAGTGTCTCCAAAATTTTAATGCAAAAGTAACTGCAGTCAACTCCAAGTCATGAGTCGTATAATCCTTCTCATGCTGCTTTAACTGTCTCGAGGCACACGCGATTACCTTTTCACGCTGCATCAGTACAGCGCCCAACCCCAATCTTGATGTGTCCGTGTAAACCACAAAATTATCATTGCCCTCCGGTAGAGCAAGTATCGGCGCTTCACTTAGCGTCTTCTTCAAGATATCGAATGCCTCTTGTTGCACGGTTTTCCAAAGAAAAGGTGCATTCTTCTTTGTTAATTTAGTCAAAGGAACTGTAATTTTTGAAAAATCCTTAATAAACCTCCTATAATAACCCGCCAGCCCAAGGTAACTTCTGACTTCCGTAGCTGAACGAGGCGGCTCCCAATTCTTTATGGCTTCAACTTTAGCTGGATCAACTGAAATCCCAGCTCTAGAAATCACATGTCCAAGAAACTGAATTTGTTGCAGCCAAAACTCAATCTTTGAGAATTTTGCATACAACTTCTCTTTTCTCAATAACTCCAACAGTTCCCTGAGATGTTCAGCATGCCCAGCCTCAGTCTTGGAATACACCAAAATGTCATCAATGAATACAATCGTCGACTTATCTAGCATCGGTCTGCATACTCGGTTCATCAGATCCATAAAGACAGCCGGGGCATTGGTTAACCCGAAAGGCATCACCAGAAACTCATAATGCCCATACCGAGTTCTGATTACAGTTTTAGGCACATCATCTTCTCGTACCTTCAATTGATGGTATCCCGACCTCAAGTCAATCTTAGAAAACACACTTGCCCCATGTAGCTGATCAAACACGTCATCTATCCTCCGCAGCGGATACTTGTTCTTGATAGTCAGCTTATTCAACTCCCGGTAATCAATGCACATTCGCATCGTGCCATCTTTCTTCTTAACAAACAATACCGGAGCTCCCCACGGCGATGAACTCGGTCGAATGAAGCCCTTATCCAACAACTCCTGGAGTTGTTTCATCATTTCTTGCATCTCAGTAGGAGCAAGGCGATACGGAGAACGAGTTACCGGCGCAGCTCCAGGGATCAGATCAATACGGAATTGAACTTGTCTCTTAGGTGGCACGCCAGACAAGTCTTCCGGAAATACATCCGGAAATTGTGATAAAAAAGGCACATCGGCCACAGTCTTTTTCTCAGCTTTGGCATCAATAGAGTATGCCAAATAAGCGTCACACCCCTTTGCAACAAGCTTTCAAGCTTTTGCAATGGTCAGCAAACATAAATCCCCGTTTCTCTTATCCCCGTATATGCAGATCTCACGCCCCTCCAAAGTACTTATCTTTATCACCTGCTTCTTACATACTATGTGGGCTTCATTCTCAATCAACCAGTCCATTCCGACTATCACATCAAACTCACTGAATGCTATCGGAATCGAATTAAGATTGAAGACTATATCTTAAATCACTAACGTGAAGTTACGGTAAACGTGATCTACTTTGACTAGAGTGTTACTAGAAGTTTCTATGTCAAGTATAGCAGATAACTTAGATAGTGGCATCGACAATCGTTTTGCAAAAACGGTAGATACAAAAGAGCGGTTGGCACCAGAATCAAATAATACTCTTGCAGGCAAGGAGTTAAGTATGAACGTCCCCGTAACCACCTCTGGGTTTTCCCTAGCCTCCTCAGCAGTTATCTGAAATGCACGAGCCGGTGTCCTTTGTGGCTGGTTCCGGCGGTTGACTGAACCACCACTTGATCCCCCAGATGACCGAGTTGAAGATGGAGCAGCAGCTGCTGGAGCGTTATTTCTACAGTTTCTACTATAATGCCCCTGTAACCCACAATTATGGCAAGCATTGGCTCTTCGTAAACACTCAATCTGAAAATGGCCCAACTGTCCACAGCAAAAACAAGTGCGTCCATCGGCTCGGTGTTGATGGAGTATGCACGAGCACGATCAGAGGAACCAGACTGTCGGCGATAAGACTGTTGCGGCAAGTACTGCGATGATCTTGAAGAACCAGAATAGCCTCCTTCGCGCTGACGTTTTGGTGGTGAAGGTTGAGTTGGGTTAGATGAAGCAGCAGCAGGCCCCATTACATACCCTGACATAGTCAGAATCTGTTCCACATTCCTGGCGGCTTCCAGTAGACTAGCAAAAGTGGGGTAGCGCCCATTGCTCATCACCCTTCGGATTTCCAGATCAAGACCAGCCTCAAATTTGGCCACCTTTCTTTCCTCTATATCAACTTGATGAGGCGCGAACAAACTTAACCTCGTGAACTCTACCTCGTACTGGGACACAGACTTAGTCCCCTGAATCAGTGTCATGCACTTTGCTTCAAGTCTTCGGCGCTCATCGGCCGGGCAGTATTGCTGAGTAAAGACTTCAGAGAACTCAGCCCATGTCATAACAGATACTTTATCCAAGGTCAAAGCATTCACCATAGAGTTCCACCACATGACTGCATCTTTGGTGAACATAGCAGTAGCAAACCTAACCATGTTCTTCTCAGCACAATCGCTGATTCGGAAAGTCCTTTTGGTTGCTGTTATCCATTCAAGTGCAGCAACAACATCTCCCAGTCCATTAAATTCGACTGCTCCATTTCCCTTAAAGTAGTTAAACCGACAACCCCTGGGCTTATTGGATGACCCAGTGTTGTCATCTTGTTCATCATTGTTGCCCCCACCTTTTCCTTATTCTTCCTCTTATCTTCTCTTCGCTTAGCTTCGGCCTCATCTCGAGCCCGAAACTGATCTTGAATCATCCGATTTTGCTCAGCCATCATGGCTAGCATCATTTCTCTTGTTTCTTCTGGTGTCATTCCTCCTCCAGACATGTTCTGAAATATAAAACATATAACTTGTTTAGTAACATGTCATTAATTTAAAGACACCACCCAATTGTCCCTTATGATAGTCAATGTCCTATGATTACTAGATCGTAACCTATCTTAGTTCAGATCAATACTTAAAATCACTACATATAATCACTTAATGTTTGAGACCAAGACCTCACAGACACTTGAATCTCAAACTACTGCTCTGATACCATCTACATGTGACACCCTTGCCACATTTAACCACAATTACATAACACCAAGGATTAATCACCAAACATAAATTACTTAATGATCTGAAAGCTTAATTAAAGTGCGGAAGCATAAAAGTACATACTAATAGCAATACAAACGTTTTAAACACCCTACGGTGCTACAAGGTTCCAATACTAAGTCTACATACTCAAAGTTATTACAACATCCAGATTATATTACAACATTAACCCCAACATTCAATTACAAAAGTGAGTGGTAGAAATCTTCAAATACTTCAACAGACGACCTAGCTAGATGGTCCCGCAGCAGATTTCCCTTTTCCTGTAAAAATGCAACAACTGAGGGGTAAGCGAATTGCTTAGTGAATACCAAATGATTTTACACATTCTATAAATGCTTATGATGCCACCCAGAGTAACCGCGGTAACACATACTGTATACTCCACACGTACTCAAAGTACGCAACCCGAGCCGCAGCTCCTTCGAGCTGACACTCGGCATAAGGAAAACCAACCATCAGAGGCAGACATAACATCTGGGATGACTTACTGTCTATCCTGACCACAGAGGTGTCAAACTCTTGGTCATATAGCACAGTAACATCAAGAGTACAGATGCGACCCGCAGGTCCATCGATAGGATGCACAACAAATGAACGGAAATGCAACAAGTATGATTGTGTATCAACATAAACGTAAGTTAGTAGAGTGCCAAACGAAAATGAAATAACATGCCTCAGCAGGCGAAGCAAACATAAAGCAGATGTAGACATGTTAAAATCAAAGATACTCACAGTGGGTGAGTTATTAATCTTCAAGTTAATCTTATTTCTCCTCGGGCTTTCAACCGGATCACAAAGTACCCCACTATGGGTTAAACAACACCACAATGGACCTGTTTAAGTCAGTTATATCAAAACATTGAGTCAATAACTGTTTAATTCCATAAAACCAAATTTTATAAGTTTTGCAATAAATGACCCGCATTTCGGATCAATGTCCGAATTCGGACCCCTCCCGAATTCGAACCACCTTCAATTTCGGACCCCATGTAAATTCGGTCCACATATAAGCCCCAATTCGGACCCCTTTTAATTTCAGAGCATATCCGAATTCGGTCCCCTACCGAATTAGGACCTCAACCGAATTTCAACACTCAGAAATTATTTTGCCATTTTCATCATTTTTCGAACACACACACTAAAACACACACAAATCTCACAAATCATACATATGATGTGAATCTGATGCTGAAATTTAATACATCGCATCGAATACACTAGATTTAAACAAATCTACAACTTGATCGTACATGCATTAACATTCGCTACTCCAAATCTATGTTTCGGTCCTTATAAAAACCGATCAAAAACGCTTAAATTCGAAGAGTTTAAGTAATATTTACCTTAAATCGTTGGTTGTAGATGTTTTAGTTCCTTCCTAGCAATCTGAATCCAAATTTCCAGCTTCAAATTCCAATTTTTTTGATGATCTTCAATTGCTTTAGTGAGAGAGCCGAGAGAGTATAGTTGTAGAGAGAGAAAGTGATAGCTAAAAATGAGACTTTCATCCCTTTTTATTCCAAACTTTCGGCTTTTGACACATCTAGTCCCTCCACTTATCCGGTTCCATTAAATACGGATTTTATAAAATAAAGAATTCTATCTTTATTTTATTATCCTTAACAATTTAATAATTATATATTCACTTAATAAATTGAAATTTCTCAATTTTCGAATAATGCAACCAACTTTATAATCAATCCAAATATCGTACCAACTTTCATAATTCAACTTAAATTACATTAATTTAAAAATTCATCAAATTAAACCTCAATTACAATAATTTAAATTTGAGGATGTTACATTTGTATTGCCTATCGAAAGGCATAGTGCATCAATTTAGTGCACCTTATGAGCCACAACAAAATGGGGTGGCAGAACGGAAAAACAGGACTTTGATTGAGGCAGCAAGGACCATGCTCTCGGATTCAAAGCATCCTACCATCTTTTGGGGGGAGGCTGTGAATACCGCATGTCATGTTTTAAACCGGGTCCTTACTGTCAAATCACTGAACAAAACCTGTTATGAAGTTCTGAATAAAAGACCATCTAATTTAACAGGCTTTGAACCGTTTGGGGTACCGTGTACTTTATTGAAAACAAACATCCACCTAAGTTTGGTGAAAAGGCTAACGAAGAATACTTCCTAGGTTATGTCCCTAACTCACCAAACAAAAGGGTTTTTTTAAAAAAATGGTAGGGTAGAAATTGTGTTTAACATCGACTTTACAAGTTATTTACATGAACCCCAAACAGGTCCTGAGTGGTTATTTGATTATGACTCATTGTTTGAATCATTTAACATACCTGTTAGTGGAAATGCAGTTACAGTGGAGCATGACTTCTCGTCATTAAGTCTGATTGACGATTGTCAAGGTTTTCCAAACACAGGCATTCCATTAACTTCTGAGCCTACAATGACTGAAGATGGGTCTCCAACAGAGAATGAAGCAGAGTTACCTACAAACGAGTATCCGACAAGTACTTCTAACTCCGAGGACAGTGATAATGAGGAAGAGAATGTACCGTCTAAAGTCGTACCACCGTTAGGTGAAATAGGCTCAAACTTAGGAGATAATCTTAGGATCGATGAGATTGAGACATCGAGGATAAACAAGGATCATCCGATTGAGAGCATGATAGGAAATCAGAATACCGGTGTGAGAAAGAGGAGAAGTGTGAATAACAACACAGTGTTGTTGTCAATGATCAATGACTCCGAGGCGTATCACACATGTTTATATTCATGTTTCATCTCGCAAGTAGAGCCGAAGAATGTGCAAATGGCACTGAAAGACAACTCTTGGGATGAATCCATGCAAGAATAACTGTCACAATTTAGAAAGCTTGAAGTGTGGGAGTTAGTGCCGCTACCTCGAGGAGAAGTTGCAATAGGAACCAAATGGGTTTTTATGTGCAAGAGAGATGATCGGGGTATAGTTACTCGTAACAAGGCAAGACTTGTGGTATAGTTACTCGTATCAAGTATGGGAGGTGATGAAGCTTCAGAAAAAGGCAAGGCTCCTGTAGCTTCAAAGGATGTTGAGCAAGAGATGATAGAGGGGTTGATAGATCTTGATGATGAAGATGAATTCGGATTTGATCAGGAAGATCTTGAAGAAGTTGAGTTCATCCCAGAAGAAGTTGTAGACTGGAAATCAGATGATGAGGTAATAGAAGATGAGGTGTTGATCCCAAAGCAGCCTGTTGCTGGACAATATGTAAATAATGACCAGAACGTGATAGACTTAGATGTGCTTAACTTAGCATCTAATGAAGAAACAGAAACTGATACAGCTGGAAGGGAACAATCTAAAGAAGAGAAGATGAGATTGTGGTTTAGAAAAGAAGAGCAGAAGACTGACTTGGCAGTGAAGAAAAAAATGAGGCTGCCAAGTCCAGGAAAATGTCAGGCAGAATTCTGAGTTGGTTCTTTGATAGGGAACTGCAGCTTTTCATTCTTAAAAGAATGGACGGGCTTCAGTATTTGAGAAGAAGGCTCAAAGACTTCAACTCATTGCCTAAGTGTGAGGCAAAAGATTTGGCCTGGAAGGAGCTTATAAACCTTGGAGACGACCCCTATGCTGAAGTGATTGATAAGATTATCAGAAGGGAGGGTAGATCTGGAAAGTTTGAAAGGCTAAAGCCAAGATCAGGCAAGAGAGTAGAAGACGAGACAAGAATAGATCCGCATACTGGGAAACCATGGGCTCAAATGGTTTTTAAACCAGTAAGATGCTTAAAGAAAGTTCCGTTAAAGTCTATGCCACAAGATGTACTTGCAAACATGAAGTGGTGGTTCGTAGACAACGAAACAGCTGAAGCCGTAATAGAGGATCAAGAAGAGAAGACAATTTTGAGAATATACGATCCGCTACATGTAATCAACTTATCCAAGGATGACCTGCAAAAGCTTCTTGATCAGCCAATTTTCTTTCATGAAGGCTAGAGATCTGAAGGCCGGAAGTTCCAAAAAGTTGTACGGGTTTGTATAGAGCACGGATTATATGCCGGTAGTATTTTGAATAGACCTAGTACTTAGACAAAATGTATATCTAGTTAGAATCTATCGTCAAGTGGAAGTCTGTTAGTGCATCCTGTGTGATGATATCAGTCTAAGTATAGATGATATTTTGTAATAGTCCAAGTGTTCGTAATAGCACATTAATTCATATATTTGATATTGATTGTATATGTTTTAGTTAAATTAAAAGTTAAGGTCAAACATAAGTTCAAAGATAAGTTCAAATATAAGTTCTAGAACAAGTTCAAAGACAAGTTCTAGAATAAGTTCAAAGCCGTGATTCGAACTTATGGGTGGACAAGTGTAACACCTGGCCTAAAAATATAAGGTATGAAACTCGAAAATTAAACTAATATAAAACTCGAATAATGAAGTAACAAGCTCGAATGAAGTTTTTATGAATCTCGAATTATATAGCAATAAACTCGAATGATATTACATGAAACTCGAATCATGTAAGCAGAAACTCGAATAATGATGTGATGAAACTCGATTAGTAAAGGCATAAACTCGAATAGTACTTTGATGAAACTCGAATAAAGAAAGGATTAATCTCGAATGATGCTGCATAAAACTCGAATGATTAAGATACAAATCTCGATTTCTAAGGGATGAAACTCGAAGAAAGAAACACAAAACTCGAACAATTAAACAAAGAAACTCGAATGCCAAAGGCAGAAAACTCGATCAAAGTATGATAAAACTCGGGTATAATCATATAAAACTCGATTGACACTACAACAAACTCGATTCACACTTGAATCGAGTTTAACAATCCAGAAAATTTTTCTAAGTACGTATATACATATGCAGTAATAATAAATGCTGCCACCTTTGTCATGCACGCTTTTTGTACTTTATTAATAAAATACATGAAAAGCCATACTACTTATCACTCTAAAAAGTAAGTTGTCCTTTAAAGGACAACTAGCTTGTACTTTGGTATTATTTTAATATTAAACACCATGCTACATACACTCATTAAAATCGGCCACACCTTTTTGTCCAACACTCAACCGATTTACTTTTTCTTTTCATCATTTCATTGAAAATTTAATTAATTTATCATTATTTTAATAACCGATTTTTCTTCTATAAATAGAAGACAAAACCCACTTCATTAAAAACACACCAACATACATATTCTCTCAAAGCAAATCGGCCAACTTTAAAGATTTCAAGCCTTCTTCAACTTCTGTAAGTTCTTTTTCTCATTCATTTTATTTCCATCTAAAACATGAAAAATCAAAGATATTTACTAAAAATGTAATATTTTCATTTACAATTCGGTTTTTATATATACTCGTGATAATATTCCACGCAAAATATATGAATATCTTTTTTATAATGATGCACATGTTCACATACACCTGTATGCACTCTCGTATATATATTCATATATATATATACGTAAGTATGCATGCATGCAAACCATTTTGGAAATAAATATCCATAAATCGAAAATGCACATATAAAACCCCACAAAAATCATTCGTACATCATAATCACATAAAAACGATTACGAAGTACTCAAACACATATTATCATGATATTGACCCGAACTCATAAAAATATTAGGACAAGTCTCGACCATCCGAACAAGTGCTTAACACAGATCCAAAAACATCATCAAAAACCAACAAGGTGAGTCTTCATAGTCCCATTTTTCACATTGTTATACTTTGGGATGAAATACATGTTTCGTTTTTTATATGGACACGAAAACTTCTCGATTCTATTGTGTATTACGTATGAGAATCTCCGCCCTTATATCATGAAATCGTTAGTTGCATTTGTTTGCAAGCGCGAATATATTGTGAATAGATCTATTGGGAGTCATGTCCCCCACTCGGGTTAGTGGTTTAGCTAACAGCGGGTGCATATATATTCAACACACGGTATTTTGGGAATACTGCCCGGGGCAAAACTTATTCTAATTAAGCTTCGGTGACATGATGGTTTACGTAATACATCTCATGGAATTTATGATCTTTTTTATAAATTCAACGCATCTGGTAATGTCCATACAACTGGTCTTTTCGTGTAAACCTATGAACTCACCAACAAATTTTTGTTGACGTATTTTAGCATGTATTTTCAGGTAATTAAGGCAAGTGCGCCTTCGAAAACACCAACTTCAAGCTTCCGCATTTCATGGAGTCGCATGCATATTTCGAAACTAACGGAGATTTGACTGCATTATTTTTGGACGCATTAATTATGTATTAAAATCTCTGTATTACGCGGACTTCATTCCTTTTATTTGTAAAACATTATTACAGTTTAAATTTATTTGATGTAATATTTCGAAAACGTCCATATAGTGGTCGTTCGTTATAATTATGGTTACGCTTCCGCACTCGTCACGCCTCGCTGCCAACCGGGGTAGCAGGGTGTGACAGATTGGTATCAGAGCCATAGTTATAGTGAACTAGGTTGCATTAGTATCCTAGACTATAACTGCACGTAAAAAAAAAATTTCTGATTTTAAGAATATTTTTGTAACTAACTAAAAGATTACAAATGAACCTTGTTAGCAGAAACCATGAACCATCCAGAAATTATCATCCTGTCGGACTCAGAGGAGGAATACACTCCCGCAAGTCCCACGGCCACGGAAGTCTTCCCAGAAGAAGAAACCTCGGAGGAGGAGGACCCGTCAGAAGATCCGATGGAGGAATCCGAAGAAGAATCGATGGAGGAAGAGGATCCTTCACCACCGACGGCCCCTGCTCGCGTCCCGTATCACCCGGCCGAACCATCCTATAAGCCGTATAGGCCTTATCCTAACGGCCCAAAGATGTTGTACACACCCCGGAAACGGGTAATCATACCGAGAAGGGAGTCTATTCCTGTTCCGACTCCCCAACCCAATCCCCCGACACCACACCGACGGGTAGACGCCCGAAGATGGACTTGGATACCGGAGACCCTCCGCGAATGGAGGCAGATGGAGGGAGTTCCTCCAAACTTCGAGATCGGAGGACCATCCTCCGCACCTGTCTCATCGCTCACTCGAGAGCCTGCCGATCAGACCATACCCCTTTTGATCGCAAGGTCTACCAGGCATGACCACCAGATCCGGTCACTTAACCTGGATATCGGGGAGATGACCGCTCGTTTAGAGCGGGAGGAGTTGCAAAACTCCAACATATATTGGGCCAATCAGCACGCCCTTGCTATACAGCAGGACGGACTGAATGAGCTCCGGCAGCAACTAGCCGAGAGCCAAGCCCGGATCGAGGAGTTGACGCAGCGCCTCAGTACGATGGAAAAGGGAGAGACCCCTGATCACTCCCACACCTAGTACTTTTGCATTTCCTTTGTATTAGTAGGAAAAATATTATGTAATAGCATAGGATAAAATTTTCGGGTAATAACCCGCCCCGCATGTAAGAAAAATTTCGAACGATTAATGAAAATTCCCAGATATTTATGTGATTGTGCTTGATGATCATAGTATTGTGCCGCATCTTTAAGATTCAACTTCTTACACTATGATTTTCTTTAAACTTCAAGATAATGCCGCCAAAACGAGCCATGAATGCAGCTGACATTGAAGAGCTCGTTGCCCAAAGGGTGGCTGCCGCCATAGCTACCTACGAGGCAAACCGAAATAGCACAACCAATGGGGATGGTGGTGCCAGTCGCACCACAGGAGGAACCGAAACTCACGCGAAAGGTTGCGGGATCAAAGGGTTTTTAAGTTGCAAACCCCGGTATTTTAATGGAACCGAAGGAGCAGTCGGTTTGATCCGTTGGTTTGAAAAGCTAGAATCCGTATATCGTGTCAGCGGATGCGCGGAAGGAGACAAGGTGAAATTTGCTACTCACACCTTGCAAGATAGCGCGCTCACATGGTGGAATTCCTACGTCCAATCTGTAGGCATTGACGAAGCCTACCAGCTTACGTGGTCCACACTGAAACAGATGATGACGGATGAATACTGTCCGAGAAACGTACTCCAGAAAATGGAATCAGAATTCTGGAATCTATCAATGAAAGGAACGGACGTTGCAGGATATACCAACCGATTCCATGAACTAAGTATCCTATGTCCGCAGATGGTAACTCCGGAATACAAGAAGGTTGAACGCTATATTTGGGGACTCGCTCCCCAAATACAAGGGAACGTTACCGCCTCCAACCCATCCACCATACAGGACGCCATCAGAATGGCCAACAATCTTATGGATCAAGTATCCCGGAGGAACGAAGCCAAAGCCGGGGAACACAAGAAAAAGTGGGAAGAAAAGACCGGGAAGAACACGGGTTCACAGTTCAAGAAACCCGAGACCGTTAAAGCCTATGTAGCAGGAGTTGAGTCAAGGAGAAGCTATGCCGGTACTAAGCCTTTTTGCACCAAATGCACCTTCCACCACAACCCTGGCCCCTGTCCAACCCAATGCGGAAACTGCAAACGTTTGGGCCATATGGCCAAAGACTGTAGATCCGGAGCCCCGGGTGCCAGTGGTAGCAACCCGAGGGGCTGTTTCGAGTGTGGTGCAACGGGACACCTCAGGAATGAGTGTCCAAAATTGAGGAACGAAGGGACAGCTCAGGGGAGAGCATTTGTGTTGGGAGCAGGAGACGCTCGTCAGGACCCTCACGTGGTATCTGGTACGTATCTCCTAAACGATATTTACGCTTACGTACTCTTTGATACTGGGGCTGATAGGAGCTTTATATCTGATAAGTTTAGCCAGCAGTTGAATGTTCCTACTTTTCCCTTAGACAACTCCTATACAATAGAACTTGCAGATGGCAAAATAATAAAGGCAAGTAGTATCATTAAGGAATGCACATTAAAGCTAGCAGATCACTCCTTTAAGATAGACTTAATGCCTATAGAACTCGGAAGTTTCGATGTGGTGATCGGTATGGACTGGTTGTCGCATAACCAGGCTGAGATTTTGTGTGGTAAGAAAGTGGTGCGAATACCACTCAGTAAGAAGAAATTCCTCACGGTCCAAGGGGAAAAGAAGAACCGACAATTGAATGTCATATCCGGCCTAAGAACATTAAAATGTCTTAGGAAGGGTTGCCATGCAGTGTTGGTCCAGATCGTAGGAAAAGAGTCGAAGGAAAAACGACTTGAGGATATTCCAGTAGTACGTGACTACCCGAAGGTATTTCCGGAAAACTTGCCTGGGCTTCCCCCGGCTAGGCAAGTAGAATTTCAAATCGACTTAGTGCCAGGAGCTGCACCGATCGCAAGAGCCCCATATAGACTCGCACCTTCTGAGATGCAAGAATTATCCAGTCAATTACAGGAATTGATGGATAAAGGATTCATTCGACCAAGTTCCTCACCGTGGGGAGCTCCTGTTTTGTTCGTTAAAAAGAAAGACGGATCCTTCCGAATGTGCATAGACTACCGAGAACTAAACAAGTTAACGGTAAAGAACCGCTACCCCCTCCCTAGGATTGATGACCTGTTCGACCAGCTACAGGGATCTAGCTTCTACTCAAAGATTGATCTGCGCTCCGGTTACCATCAAGTGAAAGTTCGGGAAGAAGATATCCCCAAGACGGCATTTAGAACTCGTTATGGACATTACGAATTCCAGGTGATGCCATTCGGTTTGACCAACGCACCAGCCGTATTTATGGACCTCATGAATCGGGTGTGTAAACCATATCTGGATAAATTTGTTATAGTGTTTATAGACGACATCCTCATCTATTCCCGAAGTAAAGAAGAGCATGAACAACATCTCAAGTTGATCTTGGAGTTGTTAGAGAAAGAGCAGCTATACGCCAAATTTTCAAAATGTGAATTTTGGTTGCGAGAAGTAAAATTCCTTGGACATGTGATCAACAGTCAGGGAATTCAGGTCGACCCATCAAAGATCGAAGCCATAAAGAACTGGGCAATCCCTAGAACCCCCACAGAAGTCCGCCAATTCCTAGGACTTGCCGGGTATTATAGGCGATTCATTGAGAACTTCTCAAAGATAGCAGGTTCCTTAACAGAGTTGACCCGTAAGGATGTGAAATACGTCTGGGGTGAAGAGCAGGAAAAGGCGTTTCAGCTGCTTAAGCTGAGGTTGTGTAGTGCACCAATTCTGTCCCTACCCGAAGGGACTGAAAATTTTGTAGTCTACTGTGATGCCTCACACAATGGATTAGGTTGTGTGCTCATGCAAAGGGACAAAGTCATCGCTTATGCATCCCGACAGCTCAAGATTCACGAGGTAAACTATACGACTCATGACCTGGAACTGGGAGCAGTAGTGTTTGCTCTCAAAATATGGAGGCACTATTTATATGGAACCAAGTGCACGGTGTTCACGGACCATAAAAGCCTTCAGCATATTCTGAATCAGAAAGAATTAAATATGAGGCAACGACGTTGGGTGGAACTTCTTAGCGATTATGACTGCGAGATTCACTACCATCCAGGAAAAGCAAATGTCGTAGCTGACGCCCTAAGCCGAAAGGAACGGGTTAAGCCATTGAGAGTCCGAGCTTTGGTAATGACCATACAGTCAAACCTAAACTCTCAAGTCCGAGAGGCACAAGAAGAGGCAGTCAAGGAGGATAATCTCCTGAACGAAGCATTGAGAGGCATGGATAAGCAGTTTGAAACTAAGTCAGACGGATGCCGATACTTCATGGGCAGAATTTGGTTACCAAAGTTTGGAGGCATAAGGAAACTGGTCATGGATGAAGGGCACAAAACAAGATATGCTGTTCATCCAGGGTCGGACAAGATGTATCACGATTTGAAGGGATCATACTGGTGGCCAAACATGAAGGCTGACATTGCTACCTACGACAGCAAGTGCTTAACATGTTTAAAAGTTAAGGCTGAGCATCAAAGGCCATCAGGATTGCTAGTCCAGCCAGAGATACCCCAATGGAAGTGGGAAAATATCACCATGGATTTTATCACTAAGTTGCCAAAGACTTCTGGAGGTTATGACACTATTTGGGTGATTGTGGATCGGCTTACCAAAACCGCACATTTCCTTCCAATCAAGGAGACTGATAAGATGGATAAGTTAACACTAACCTATCTTAAGGAGGTCGTCTCAAGGCATGGGGTGCCAGTATCCATTATATCAGACAGAGACAGCAGATTTACGTCACGATTCTGGCAATCATTGCAAGAAGCTCTAGGAACGCGTCTGGATATGAGTACAGCCTATCACCCGCAAACGGACGGTCAGAGTGAAAGAACGATTTAGACATTGGAAGATATGCTAAGGGCATGTGTCATCGACTTTGGAAAAAGTTGGGACAGACACCTGCCATTAGTTGAGTTTTCTTATAACAACAGTTATCACTCGAGCATTAAGACCGCCCCATTCGAAGCACTCTATGGACGAAAGTGTCGATCACCTCTTTGTTGGGCTGAAGTAGGGGATAGTCAGATTACTGGACCTGAGATCATCCAGGAAACTACAGAGAGGATAGCCCAGATTCGGAACCGATTGAAGATTGCGCGGGATCGACAAAAGAGTTATGCAGACATCCGACGTAAGGATTTGGAATTCCAAGAGGGAGATCAAGTAATGCTGAAAGTCTCGCCTTGGAAAGGCGTAATCCGTTTTGGAAAACGAGGAAAACTCAATCCTCGTTATATCGGACCATTCAAAATCACCAAAAGAATTGGCCCGGTAGCTTACCGACTCGATCTACCCCCAGAGCTTAGTAACGTTCATAATACCTTCCATGTATCCAACCTCAAGAAATGTCTGGCTGATGAATCACTCGTGATACCCATGGACGAGCTGGAGATAGACGATAAGCTGAATTTCATTGAGCAACCGGTGGAAATAATGGACCGAGAAGTCAAGAAACTCAAGCAACGTCGAATTCCAATAATAAAGGTCCGATGGAACTCTAATCGAGGTCCTGAGTTTACTTGGGAACGCGAAGATCAATTCCGAGAGAAGTACCCCAAGCTGTTCTCAAAAATCCAAGCAGAGGGGAACACGAGCTAATTTCGGGACGAAATTCCTTCAACGGGGGGAGACTGTAACAACTGGCCTAAAAATATAAGGTATGAAACTCGAAAATTAAACTAATATGAAACTCGAATAATGAAGTAATAAACTCGAATGAAGTTTTTATGAATCTCGAATTATATAGCAATAAACTCGAATGATATTACATGAAACTCGAATCATGTAAGCAGAAACTCGAATAATGATGTGATGAAACTCGATTAGTAAAGGCATAAACTCGAATAGTACTTTGATGAAACTCGAATAAAGAAAGGATTAATCTCGAATGATGCTACATAAAACTCGAATGATTAAGATACAAATCTCGATTTCTAAGGGATGAAACTCGAATAAAGAATCACAAAACTCGAACAATTAAACAAAGAAACTCGGATAACAAAGGCATAAAACTCGAATAACAAAGGCATGAAACTCGAATGCCAAAGGCAGAAAACTCGATCAAAGTATGATAAAACTCGGGTATAATCATATAAAACTCGATTGACACTGCAACAAACTCGATTCACACTTGAATCAAGTTTAACAATCCAGAAAATTTTTCTAAGTACGTATATACATATGCAGTAATAATAAATTCTGCCACCTTTGTCATGCACGCTTTTTGTACTTTATTAATAAAATACATGAAAAGCCATACTACTTATCACTCTAAAAAGTAAGTTGTCCTTTAAAGGACAACTAGCTTGTACTTTGGTATTATTTTAATATTAAACACCATGCAACATACACTCATTAAATCGGCCACACCTTTTTTGTCCAACACTCAACCGATTACTTTTTCTTTTCATCATTTCATTGAAAAATCTAATTACTTTATCATTATTTTTAAATAACCCTTTTCTTCTATAAATAGAAGACAAAACCATTCTCAAAAATCACACCAACATACATATTCTCTCAAGAAAGAAAATCGGCCAACTTTAAAAGATTTCAAGTGTTCTTCAATTTTTGTAAGTTTTACTTATTCACTTTATTTTTCCACCTTAGAAATTTATAAAAACATGAGAAATTAAATACATTTACTAAAATATGATACTTTTCATGATACTCGTAAAATCACCATACCAAAAATTTTATATATACACTTTATCTTCATGCACATGCTCACATATATACGTATGCATTTTCGTGAATATACATATATATATATATATATATATATATATATATATATATATATATATATATATATATATATATATAATACGCATTTATACATATATACGTAAATATGCATGCATGCAAACCATTTTAGAAATAAATATCCATAAATCGAAAATGCACATATAAAATCCCACAAAAATTATTCGTACATCACAAGTACATGAAAATATTTACGAAGTACTCAAACACGTATTATAATGATATTGACCCGAACTCGTAAAAATATTAGGACGAGTCTCGACCATCCGAACAAGTGCTAAACTCAGATCCAAAAACATCATCAAAAACCAACAAGGTGAGTCTTCATAGTCCCATTTTTACATTATTATGTTTTGGGATGAAATACATGTTTCGTTTTTTTTTTTATGGACACGAAAACTTCTCGATTCTATTGTGTATTACGTATGAGAATCTCCGCCCTTATATCATGAAATCGTTAGTTGCATTTGTTTGCAAGCGCGAATATATTGTGAATAGATCTATTGGGAGTCATGTCCCCCACTCGGGTTAGTGGTTTAGCTAACAGCGGGTGCATATATATTCAACACACGGTATTTTGGGAATACTGCTCGGGGCAAAACTTATTCTAATTAAGCTTCGGTGACATGATGGTTTACGTAATACATCTCATGTAATTTATGATTTTTATAAATTCAACGCATCTGATAATGTCCATACAACTGGTCTTTTCGTGTAAACCTATGAACTCATCAACAATTTTTGTTGACGTATTTTAGCATGTATTTTCAGGTAATTAAGGCAAGTGCGCCTTCGAAAACACCAACTTCAAGCTTCCGCATTTCATGGAGTCGCATGCATATTTCGAAACTAACGGAGATTTGACTGCATTATTTTTGGACGCATTAATTATGTATTAAAATCTCTGTATTACGCGAACTTCATTCCTTTTATTTGTAAAACATTATTACAGTTTAAATTTATTTGATGTAATATTTCGAAAACGTCCATATAGTGGTCGTTCGTTATAATTATGGTTACGCTTCCGCACTCGTCACGCCTCGCTGCCAACCGGGGTAGCAGGGTGTGACATCGGGTTCCCAAATAATATCTGGGGGTTCTAAACTCCATAATAAATTATGAAAACTTCCAGATTTTTAGTTCAGACATAGATCTAACTTTTGAGACAAGAGTCAACTCATTTTGTTAAGCTATGAATTAGTTATGATTTTTCAAGGTTGATGCAACGTTTCTGCCGAAATTCTGTATTTCATAACCTTGAAATAACTTGTGATTCTTGTTGTTTATTCAAATACTACTTGTATAAAAGTTATAAAACACATTTATACAAATTGTTTTCATAATATTTACACTTATATGATGTGTTTATATATTTATAAACACATTTGAAGAAAGCAACTTAAAAACAAAAACTAGAGATTTATAAACTTGAGTTTTTATGAAACTTTTTTTGTTGGTGATTATATATATTATGCAAGACTTATATAAACATAAATATAAGATTTTATAAGTTAGTATTTACTTACTTTGGGGTGCTAGAAGTATGCAATTATATATATTATGCAAGACTTATATAAACATAAATATAAGATTTTATAAGTTAGTATTTACTTACTTTGGGGTGCTAGAAGTATGCAAATGAGAAGAAGTTGAAACTCTTGCAAAAGTTGCACCAAGAACACTTCAAAATATGAAGAACACTTGAAAGAAAATGGTGGGTTGTGTGTGTGTGTTGTATATGGCCGGTTTTTTGGAGAGGAGAAAGAGAGGTTTTGGTGTGATTAAAATGAATGGAAATGTTCTCTATTTATATGGAAAATTGGATCTTGAAAAGATGGTGAAATGATGAAGAATAGTGTAAATCTTGGATAAATTGAAATAAAGAGGATTTGATGCTGAAATGTTGAGTAAAAAAATACATTTTTTTTCGTCCTTGTGTACTACATAGGGCCGGCCTATATAAGATGTATTTCCATGTATTTTTTTTGTATAAAAGTATTTAAAAACGTATTCTTGTATTTCCCTTTTCTTGTAATTTCATAAATACTGTTGGATGCATTGTTTTAATGAATTGTTTTAGTCTTGCATAATTAATGTTAATTAAGTGTATTAGTCTATGATTAATGTCATTAATCATAATTTAATTATGTACTTAGTTGCATTAATCCATCATATCGTAAATCGATCGGATTAATTGATTTGCCGATTCATCGCACTGATGAATTTGATTATAATTGAGTTGAATTTCTTCATAAACCTTGTTAATCACTTTGATTAATTTCTAGTGACCACTGATTAGGTTATAATTGGCTATTAAATACTGATTAGGTCGTAGTTGCTAACCTGGTTTAATGTCAGATGTTACACACCCACACAATACTTGATTTATTTATGGTTGTAGGAGCTGTTGTTTGGTGTTAAAAACATCCGAATATTACATCCAAGACAAGTCTTGGATGTTTATTTCTTCCTGCAATACACATGCACACAAACTGCACTTTTCTTTTTTCTTTTTCTTTCATTCACAACAGCAAAACAAAGAAGATTAAAGGCGGTTTGACACTCTTAAAAGATAAACAAACTCACACATATGCATCTTAGTCATGGCCGAAGGCCAAATGACCTTCTTCGCCTTCATAACCATTTAAAAATAGATACTTAACCCATGGACAACAACCTTTGCTAGTTTCAGAACTTTAATTTCATTCTTGGAATTAAAGCTTGGAAATGCAAATATAATTAATTAACCACATAAGAACTACATGCATGGGATTGATTTTAAGTTTGTAACACTATAATTGGTCCAATTTCATGGTTTTGAAGGTAACTTTGTGTTCATGAAACCCACAGAAGCCGTAGGCTTCAATTTGAAACCAAAGAACAATTTTAAGGTGAGCATTTACCTTGAATCTTGTGGAGTTTTGTTGCTTGATGCTTGTTCAATTGATTCTTGTCTTAAATTTTTGGATTTTTTGTTGCA
>JAANYP010002630.1:0-221624 GCA_020465985.1 Centrapalus pauciflorus
TTCATCGGGTATTCAAAGGAGTCGGTTGCTTTCCGAATATACAACAAGAGAACCAAGATAGTCAACGAGAGCGTAAATGTTAAATTTGACGAAGGAGTGGTAATGGCTTCTGAACACACCAGTTCAGGACCCGGACCTAACATGCAGACTTCATTGGAGTCAAATAGACAAAATGTTGAACAACATGATTTAAATAAGTTGTTTGAAAACTTTTATGATGATTATTTTGAAACTCCCAAATCTAATGTTCAAAATTTGGTGCCTGACAGGATCACTGAAGATCCAGTCGTAGTTTCAGATCTTTCTCAACAACAAAGTTCAGAAGAAACTGGAGAAGCTTCAACAGCAAATGTGCAGTCAACTACTGAGATTGTACAACCAATTGAACCTCCACATACTTCTGAAACCCCTATTACTTCAGAACAGTCAGAAGCTCCTACCTCAGATGTTCCACCTACAACATCTGCAGCAACTCCCGAACCATATTTCGATTCCAATCCCAACCAAGACCCAATAGAACCGTTTCCACATACAGTTAAGTGGACAAGAAATCACCCAATAGAGAATATCATTGGTGATCCATCTTCATCAGTCCAAACCAGAAGGGCTACAATAAATGAATGCTTATTTTCAAATTTTTTGAGTAAGATTGAGCCTAAAAATGTAAAAGAAGCCCTTCTGGATGCTGATTGGATTCTGGCGATGCAAGAGGAACTCAACCAGTTCGAACGGTTAAAGGTCTGGAGACTTGTTGAGCGACCAAAAGACAAATCCATAATTGGCACGAAATGGATCTTCAAGAACAAGAAAGATGAACACGGTGTCATTATTCGAAATAAAGCTCGTCTCGTGGCCAAAGGATACAGTCAACAAGAAGGAATTGATTATGATGAAACATTTGCACCAGTTGCACGCATTGAAGCTATAAGGATGTTTTTAGCTTTTACCGCACATAAAAATTTTACAGTATATCAAATGGATGTCAAAACTGCGTTTTTAAACGGGGAGCTAACAGATGAAGTATATACATATCAGCCTGAAGGGTTTACTGATCCTTCGAAACCTGATCATGTATATATTTTGGATAAGTCACTGTATGGCCTTAAACAAGCACCTCGTGCTTGGTATGATGCACTTTCAACATATCTGTTGAAATGTGGATTTACAAAAGGTGCAGTTGACATAACCCTGTTTATAAAACGTCAGGGGCCAGATATCATAGTAATACAGATATATGTAGATGATATAATATTTGGGTCTACAAATCCAGAATTTTGTAAGAAATTCGCATTTTTAATGTCCCAGAAATTCGAAATGAGCATGATGGTGGAAATAAATTTTTTCTTAGGATTACAAGTAAAACAATTGACAGATGGTATTTTTATCAATCAGTCAAAATATATACAAGACATGTTAAAGAAATTTAACATGGTCAATAGTACTCCTATGAAAACTCCCATGGCTCCGGATTCAAAATCAAAACTCGATGCGGACATCTCAGGAAAACCTGTAGATGTAACCCATTATCGAGGTATAATTGGGTCATTAATGTACTTAACAGCCAGTAGACCAGATATTATGTTTGCTACATGTGTTTGTGCTAGATATCAGGCAAATCCAAAAGAATCACACTTAACAGCTGCAAAACGAATTTTAAGATATCTCAAAGGTACTCCAAATCTTGGTTTGTGGTATCCTAGGGAGTCTTCATTTCATCTGGCTGCTTTTTCTGACGCTGATCACGCAGGTGATAAGATGGACAGAAAAAGTACGTCAGGAGCAGTACAATTCTTAGGTGACAAACCCGTATGTTGGTCATCCAAGAAACAACACTGTGTTTCATTGTCAACAGCTGAAGCAGAATACGTGGCTGTATCTTCTTGCTGTTCTCAAGTGTTGTGGATGAAAAGCCAACTACGTGATTACGGGTTTACACCAAAGAAGATTCCAATATACTGTGATTCTCAGAGCGCAATCGCTATTGCATCAAATCCGGTGCAACATTCAAAAACGAAACATATTGACATTCGGTACCATTTCATAAAAGATCATGTAGAAAATGGAAATATAGAATTATATTTTGTACCTACTGAATATCAACTAGCTGATTTGTTTACCAAAGCGTTAGATGAAAAACGGTTTAATTTTTTGGTATACAAATTAGGTATGTTGAATCGTTAATATTTAATAATTTAGTAGTTTCAAAATTATAATTTTAAAATTTCATTTTTAAGTGTTTCTTATCTGATGTTGAAATTCATGAATTATAAAAGTTTATATACTTTGGATTTTAACAAGATCTGGATTGTCATGAGCAGGGGGAGCAGAAAAGCAATTTATCTGATTTTGCATAAATCTGATAAAAATTATCTGTTATTTTGTAGGGGGAGCAGATTTGAAAATTGAAATCATAAGTTGAGGGGGAGCAACATTCAGAAATTCAAGGGGGAGCAATTACATTTTGTTAATACTGTTATTTTTTTAGTATTTGTTTTGTTTGTTGATTAATAATTTTTGTTGTTTGTGTGAATTTTTTTTTCTTTCATTTTAATTTTTTTGTTGTTTTGTGATGTTCTTGTGAAATTTTTTTATTTTTTATTTTTTTTACAAAAATATTTTTTTTAGTCCATTTAAAATTTTTTTTTTGTGTAGTTATTTTTTTTTTGATATTCAAATTTTTTTTTACTCGCAAATTTTGATTGAAAAGATGGTTTATGGGCTAATCTGGTTTAAAATATGGGCCGAGAGTTTGAATTGTAAAGTGGGCCGGGTAAAAAGTGAGTATAAATTTGAATTTTCAAATTCAAATTCACTTTTTCGGAAATTCAAAAACATTTCATCTTCTTCCACAACCTTTCTTCACTTCGAAGAAACCTCAAAAACCCACCAACCAACGATTTCATTTCATCAAAATTGTGAGTCAAACTTTGTTTTTCTTTATTATTTCAGTTAGTATATACATATTTTCAGTGTATTAGTTTGAAATGTGAGTATCTGTTCGTATGTAAATTTTTTTTTGCATTCATAGCCGTTAATGGTGAATCATCTGAATGGTTCTTGAAACTGAAATTAAGTGTGTGTTGTTGTCCATAATGACAATATGACTATGAATCTGAAGTTTCATAAGTCATTTTCAATTCACACACACACAATCATCGATTTTTCAATAGAACAGTTTCGCATTTTTGATTTTTCTGAAATTTAAATTTTTAACAACTTTAAAGTTGTTTTTGTTCAAAGTTCAGTAAAACAAATGTGTTTAAAACACATTTTCGAGGGGGGTACAAAGTTTAAAACACTGAAAAACATCTCTGAAATTCAATTCATAAAATAAGTGAGTTTTAGACTTGTAGAAAAAAAAAATAATAATAATAATAACTTTCTTGAATAAAGCTTCATTCGAGTTTATTGGAAGTGTTATTCGAGTTGATCAACAGTTCCATTCGAGTTTATTGAAAGTGTTATTCGAGTTGATCAACAGTTCCATTCGAGTTGTCAAAGAGTCATTCGAGTTGAATGACAGAGTCATTCGAGTTGATATGTATGTCATTCGAGTTGCCTGTATAGTCATTCGAGATGCCTATATGTGTCATTCGAGTTTTATCTGAGAATAATTCGAGTTGCATCATGACTCATTCGAGAAATATTTGGGTTTCATGCGAGTTGACAAGTGTGGGTGTAACACTTAGAAAATTTTCAGAACGTAAGTGCTTCAAGCATATTCGAGTTGGGACTATGGTCTAATCGAGAAAATGACTTAGTCATTCGAGTTGGGTGTTGGATCCCATTTTCCATTCGAGTTTAATACATGTTACATTCGAGTTTCATGTATATGACATTCGAGTTTTGTAGAGACTTAATCGAGTTTTAAATTTCATCATTCGAGAAAACTCAAGTTGAGTCAAATTTCATTCGAGTTGAGTATAGACTTATTTGAGTTTCATTGACTCTTTATTCGAGTTTTACAGAGTATTATTCGAGTTTCATAGACATCATTCGAGTTGTCTAATGTATCATCCGACATAGATCAAGCATAATTCGAGAAAATTGTTATTTCAGTCGAGTTTAATCAAAAAAAAATTTTTCTCTAAGTATGGGATTTTTGTGTTTTAAGAAAAATGTCACATTTTTTAAGAAATTGTTATAAATTTGTGTTTTTCTAACATTGGTCTCTAAACGATTGACTTTGGAGTCCTTTCAATAATTTTCAATTATTGTCAGGAATCCCGATGCTTTAAAAAGAATATCACAAGTTTTTACAATTTCTGATAAAATGTTACAAGTTTTTCTACATTTTGAAGGTTGTCATTTGTGTACTTGCTAAGACTAACATGATTTTATTTTTACAGGTGTTCAAATGGCATCCCCAGTGCAATCCCAGAATTCTAATTCCTCTGATTCTCATTCATCGTCAAATCATACCCTCGTTTCTACCCCAGTCAGATCAACCTCTGTAGCCCATTCTTCACAAACCCATATTATTCCAGATAATCAACTTGTCAAGCCAAAACATTGCCTTCCTTTCAGGGACAATAACCACCGTTTAGATCCCAAAGTTATAAAAGTAAGCCATCCGATCATTGTGGACATTCTAAAAGGCCATCCTCTTGGTTATCTGCTTCAGTATAAGCCGTCTATTCCACAAGTGTACTTACAACAATTTTGGCATACTGTCAAATTTGTTCCTGCGGATGGTAATCACCATTTCAAAGTGACGATTGATCAATTCAAGACGAAGATCACTCTTGCAAGGCTACGTCACAATTTATTTCTTCCACGACGAATAGACACTGTGAACTTTCCAGAGTTAGCAGATTTTGAAGATTTTGTTTCAGACGAAGAGCTTGTCCATGATTTGATTTGTCTAGGCTACTCAAAGCCACTTCCGAAAAGCTCTAAATTTCACAGAAATGGTTTAAATGGCGAATGGTACACACTGTTTGGTATCATTAATCGTTGCATGACTTCAAAGCATACTGGAATTGACCGATGCAGCATCCATTGCCTAAGGATATTTCATGGGATCGCATTCAACAAACATTATGATTTTGCTCTGTGTATCTGGGAGGATCTAAAGGAGATAGTACTGGCTAAGACTACAAATAGAGCAAGGAAGTTCGTTCCTCTTCAAAGGTTTATCCAGATTCTGATCCGAGGGATCTTACGGGCCAATGAAAATATTCCAAAGAGAGCCAATTCTCAGAGATGCCCAGACTACGTCATGATGAGTTTGCATGAAGTGCCAGACTCCCCGAATGCTAACATAATGCCAATTCCAGAGTCATTACTCAAATATACAGATCAAGAAAGTGAACATGTGAAATTGTACAGAATAGATCATGCTCCTATAGAGACTCAGGAACCGAGTTCTCTTAGCCCAGGAGCTTTAAGGATCGAGGAACCTCAGCAAGGGGCTGAAGTTCAGGTTGCCCAGTCTGTGAGTGAGGGAGTAGGAAGTGTGAGGGGTGGTGAGGAAGAAGCAGAAAAGTCAGATTCTGAGAGGACATTATCTGATATTCAAGAAGAAGAGGGAGAAGGAGCTGATGATGATGATGATGATGATGATGGAGGTGATCATCATGAGGGAGGAGGTTTGATGATTGATATAGTACAGATAGCTGAAGCGAGTGTGAGGGAGGTCCTAAGCCCAGAAAGCCGGGAAATAGCTACATCTGCTGTTAGCTCTCCTATGAGAGTTAGCATTGAACAAGTCAGTATCCCACTGACGACTGCACACCTTCCTATCCACTCAGTCTCCTCTCAACAGGAGATTGTTTCATTTGAACACCGGGATGAAACACACGATCTATCCGAAAGTCACTTGGACTTGATGGATATTGAAACAAGTGCACAACTGCCCGTGTGTACGACTTCATTTGAATCACAAAGTCTAGATCCTATACAATTTAGGACACTTGAGTCAACTTCATTCGTTGAAGTAAGTGTGGCTGAACTTAGTGTTCCCACCGGAACACCCTTAGTAACGGAAGCATTTGTTGCTCCGTCACTTGAAGAGGGTGGAAGTCCAGTCAGAGAAACGCCAATAACAACTCTGAGCACTGGCCACGCAGAAGTTCTTTATACAAGTTCGACTGCTGTGACAACTGGAAGTCTGAGTGACCCAGTGGTGAATTTATCCCCTTTTGTAACTGAATCTACCTTGAAAAATGCGTTAGATGAAGTTGTTTCTGGAGTAAACATGCACGTATCTAATCAACTGGCAGAGGTAATGGCGCAAATGACCAACATTCAGAAGTTCTTGAAGGGAAAGGATGTTGCGGAGGAGTCAGTTAAGAAAAATGAATCAAAACAAGCAATAGAAGAGTTGAAGGAAGAGTTAAAAGATTTTGTTTTTGATCAATTTGACGAAATGAGAGAACGCATGATCAGTTTGGAAAATACAGTGGTAACGGCATTAGGTAATTTGTCTGAACGAGTAGCTGCAGTGGAAGAGACCTGCAAGGCTCAAGCTTCCTCGTCAAAGAGGAAACATGATGAGCATGACGAAGACTCCGATGATGCTCCTCATGAGGGGGAGAAGAGGAGAAAGCTTGATCAACCGACGCCGGGGATTTTAATGCTGACATATCCAGAGAAGGAGCCAGAAACTCAAGGGAAAGAAGCCGGAGGATCCAAACAGTTAGCTGGTGAACAGAGAGAACTGGGATTGATTCTTTATGAAGATGTTCCAGTTCCTTTGAACACTCAGCCTGATATCTATCAGTTTGTTGAATATATTGATTCTGAGGAAGATGTACAAGAGAAAGAGAAAGAGCCGAGTATTCTAGAGATACGAGAAGGAAGATAAGAGTATATTGAATTGTCTGAAGATGATGACATAATTACGTTAACTGATGTTGACTTTAGAGCTGAAAGAATAGAAGAAGAGGAGGTGTTAGTTGAAGAAATCATGAAAGATGTTGAATCAACACCAACGGTTGAAAAGCCTGAGGTAGTTGTACAGATTAAGTAAGAGTTTGAGGAGTTCCCTGTGGAGAGCAGTATCGCTCAAGAAACAGTTGTTTTAAATGAAGTGGAAGTGATGGATAGATTCTTTAATGAATTTGTTCTTGCTGATGAATCAAAGAAGCAACACAGATTAAGATTTCAAGCACAACAAGTGGTGCAGAGAGAGATTCAAGATATGTTGACTCTGTTGAATAAGGATGAGATAAGTAAGAAAAAGGTGAAAAAGCTTGAACTACCAGAGAACAGGTCTGCTGAGTTCATAAGGAAAAGAAACAAGATGTCGTACATTGAAGACATTTTAGAGAAACGGATCTTTTGTAAAAAGCAAGCTCCTTGCTCATTTCACAAGTTATTCCGAGTTTTAGAGCCGAATATGCCCAATCTGGTTAACTATGCCAGTTTCCTGAGGAATAAGACTCAAGAGGTTGAGAAGGTGAAGAGCGATTTCAGAATAGTGGATCTGGTGATGATTGAAAAGGAAAGATTTGTTAAGATTTTTTATCCGAAGTTTACTGTAACCAGATCTGATGGAAACACATATGTATTCACAGAAGCTGACATGTTCAACATGCACTTGGTCGATATTGAAGATCTTTTTGACGAACTGTGCAGGAATAAAAGGAATCAACATTGTAGATTTGCGCTGAAGACATTGTTTCATTTTATGCATACCAAACTGGTATTAATGTCAGTGCAAGATCTACAGATTGGAGTTGAGAGAGGCATGAGGAAGATAAACATGACTGCACCTCACCGAGATATTAAATTTGCTGGTGAGCTTAAAGAGTTTCAAGTTATAATGGTGAAGCATCCAGCTGTCATGTACAAAGATAGAAATAAAAGATTGAGAGCTATGAGAAGTGTTGAACTGAACAAGTTTTCTGATGGAACGTTAATTAAGGTGTTGAATGGACTGAAAGGCAAGCTAGCTGCAGATCAAAAGAGGAAGTCAAAGAAAGGAGCTTTATTAGTTAACGATCGAAAACTCATGGTCGAGTTTATTTCTAAAATTGAATGGAGACTGTCAGATCGGAAAAGTATTAGAAGATTTGAACAGAAGCTTGGCTTGTCAACTTGAAGACTTTGCTACTTTCATCAAAGGGGGAGATTGTTAGAATATGTTTTTTAATTGATGAAATATCAAAGTCTAGGAACTTAATGTGTAATTTCCTTATAGTTTGTAATTTTGTATAAATAGTCATGTTGACTTTCTAAAATAGAAGAATCTGTCAGAGAATCAATTTTGTACGCATTCAATTCTGTGAAAGCTGCTCTGTACGAAGAACATTCCTGAAATCGTTTTGTAATCAGTTCATCAATCGAATCATTTGGTTAGTGTTGATTAATTTCATTGTTCTTATTATTTGCATATTGTTGATTGAATTGGTAGAAACTATTTTTCACATTCTTGATGACTATCCCTCTCTCATCCTTCTTGTTTCTGAACACCCATCTTGTACCTATTGCTCGCTTACCTTTAGGAAGATCCACCAGAGTCCATACATTCTGAATTTTAAACTATAGAAGCTCTTCTTGCATGGCTTCAATCCAGGATGAATCTTTTAATGCTTCTGATGCCTTTTTGGGTTCTAGTTGAGACATGAAACAGGCATGTTCAAAAGCAGCTAGACTGAATTCAGGAACTGATTGTTCAGCAGCAGCAGTCTCATTGTGAACCATTTTCCTTGTTTGAACAGGAGTGCTTGGATCACCCAGTATTTGATTGAGAGGGTGATACTTGTGAACTCTTAGTGTGGGCTCTCTCTCTGTTTGAAAAGAAGTTCCAAGGTTTGTATCATCTCCATCAGAACCAGTGAATGGTTCAGTTTCGGGAACAGCTTGAGTTTCTAGGCTAACAGCATGAGAAGCTGTTGGGACTGCTAGCCTAGAAACTGGGACTGTTTCCTTTTGTGATGGAGCTGTGCTGTCAGGACTTGGGAATGGCACTTCAGTGTCTGGATTTGCATTAAGTGGAGCATTCAGGACCCCTGGAGGATCACATGACAGAAGTGGTAGAGTGGTGAAATCATCCCAACTTGTTGAATCTGCAGCAGTCTGAAACTTTGTGCCAACAGCATGAGAAATTGTATTGGCAGCATGAGAGTTTGTGTTAGCAGCTTCAACCCTGTATGCATCAGCTTCTGCAGTATACTCAACAAAGCTCAGAGAATTTGTTAGTGAATCTAAATCAAACAACCAATCAGGACCAGTGCCTTTGATATTAGCAGTATTTTCATTAAATTCAACATTGGCACTTTCCTCAATTGTTTTAGACACACTGTTGTATACTCTATAGGCTTTGCTTTGAATTGAGTATCCTACAAAGAATCCTTCTTCAGCCTTACTCTCAAACTTCCCTAAGTGAGTCTTAGTGTGAAGAATAGTACATGGGCATCCAAAAGGCTTGAAGAAAGCTATTAGGGGACTTCTGTTATGGAATAACTCATAGGGAGTTTTTCCTTGAGATTGGACAACTTGAACCCTATTTAGAACATAACAGGCTGTATTAACAGCTTCTGCCCAGAAAGTCATTGGCAGATTTGAATCAGCTAGCATTGTTCTAGCAGCCTCAATTAATGTTCTATTCTTTCTTTCAGCTACACCATTTTGCTGTGGTGTTCTTGGTGCACTATATTGTCTAGCAATGCCTTTGGACTCACAAAAACTGTTTAGAATTTGGTTTTTAAATTCAGTTCCATTGTCTGATCTTATCACCTTAACTTTGGAATTGGATTGGTTTTCTATCTTAAGGATAAAAGACTTAACTAGCTCAGCAGTTTCATCTTTGGACCTAAGAAAGTAAACCCAAGTAAATCTGGTGAAATCATCAACAATGACTAAACAGTATGCCCTTTTATTCAAACTCAAAACAGATGTTGGACCAAATAGATCCATATGTAACAACTGAAGAACAGATGAGATTGAATTTACTTCTTTGGCCTTATGAGAAGTTTTGTGTTGCTTACCTTTAAGACATGCTACACAATGATCATCACAAATGAACTCCTTTTGTGGTAATCCTCTTACCAGATTCTTTTTAACTAAAGCATTCATGGACTTGAAGTTCATGTGACACATCCTTCTATGCCAAAGAGCAGACTCATTTGATGATGCTTTGGATATTAAACAGCTTAAAGTATTTGATTTAGTCAAGAGATCTGTGTCCAGGCAGTAAACATTGTCCTTTCTTGGTGTTCTTAGTAAAACAAGTTTTTCAGGAACTTTGAAATCCTTTGAAAGAACAATGCACTCAGAATCTGTGAACAGAACAATGTTTTGTTTGTCACAGATTTGAGAGACACTCAATAAATTGTACTTAAGCTGTTCAACATACAGAACATCATGGAATGTCATGTTGCCTGCATTAACAGTACCTTTACCTGTAACCTTACCTCCTTTTGAGTTGCCTCCAAATGCAACAAAACCTCCATCAAAACCTTTGAAATTTGACAAGCATTCAGAATTGCCTGTCATGTGCCTAGAGCATCCACTGTCCAGATGCCATCTTGTTCTATGAGGAGACCTGTGGTTGCCCTGCACAAATAACAGCTTAGTTAGTAGTGGAGTAAACCCAAACCAAATTGGTTTTGGGTTGGCCTTGTACATTGACATAACTAAAAACTGTTTTTGACTTCTTATATTTGGTGAGATCTACTGATGGAGTCTTTGGAGAGTATTTAGTGATAATATGAGGTATCCAACTATTTTGATCATCTTTTCTTCTGACAGTCTCAGATGATTCACTAGCAGCTCCAGTTTGATGCCCAGCAGCTTGAGCTGTGTTTGTAGTGCTAACAGTTTCAGTTTTTGCACTAACAGCATCAGATTTTGACTTAGCAGTCTGATCTTTTGCATTAGCAGTTTGAGCAACAGATTTGTCCTTGACACACCACATTTGTTTAAAACTTGATTTAGGCTTTGCCAAAACTTGTTTTTGATGTGTGGACTGTTTTTTATTAACTTTTGAGAATATGTGATCAACTGTTTTCTTTGGAGCTGCTGTGGAAGGATTCACTTTTGAGTGCTTTGCCTGAATAGGATTTGATTTTGTGTGATGCACAGTCTGTTTTGCAACAGCTGGTTTGTAAAAACAATCCTTAGCTAAGTGATTCTTCCTTCCACAGTGAAAACATCTTTTGACAGTTTGAATTGGAACACCAGACTTTTCTGTCAATTTCTGGTTCTTGTTCCTCTGATTTCCTCTTACCTGCTGTTGTTTAGGAAACTTTTGAACACCATGCTTTTGGCATGTGCAGATAGAAACAGTTTTACCTCTTTTAGTTCCTTTTGATGAAGATGCAGTGTTACAGTTAGAATGTACAGAAACTTGTGGAGTAGCATTGCATACACTCATCTTCTCTTTTCCTTTCTTACTGGGAACTTGGACCTCTCTGGGTGCACTCTTTGTGTCACAGTCTCTATTTTGACTCTTATCTTCCTTTAATTCAGGACTGTTATCAAGGATAGGATCTACAATAGTCATAGACTCATCTAGTGGTTCATTGACAAGTCTATCAGCAACCTCACTCATTGGATGAATGTACTTGTTATTGTATGGAGGTGGAGTAGCTCTATATCCTATTCCTTCTTTGGGATTGACCTGAGATTTCACTCTATCTTTGAATTGAACTTCCATTAGGTGTTCTAGCTTTTGATTTGCTAACTTGAAGTTTCCTAGATCTATGTTAACAGATTCTAGCTTCTTATTAGCCTCAAACACCTTTTGTTCAGTCTCTTCTACCTTTTTATTTAGAGATTCTATTTTCTTATTTAGCTCCTTTTTCTCCCACTCATGATAGGTTCTATCATACCCCATTTGAATCTCATTGTCCTTATAATCATTTATCTGTTTTTCCAGATCTTCTATGGCCTGCATGTATTCATATCTCCTTTCTTCCATCTTAGCTAGAGTTTTGCACATGCTCTCATTATGATCTCTGTACTTTTTAACCATATTTTTGCATGATTGAGAGCAGAGTTTAGAATTTACCTCAGATGGTAGTTCAGTGGAGGAGACATTTGATGTTTCTGCCATAAGTGCTTGATTTTGAAATTCTTCCTCTGTCTGATCACTCCAGTCAAACACATTGTCTTCTTGAGAGACAAGTGCTGTGGATGATGATGCTTGGATGGGCTGTGAAGTCCTTGATGGCTGTTGACCTTGAGATCTACATTCTCTGGCAAAGTGACCAAGCTTATGGCATTTATAGCATTCCACTTTTGATTTATCAAAAGATGGTTTGCCTTCTGTCTTGGCTTGAAAGTTGGCCCTACCAGTTCTTTTCAGAAATCTTTTGGCTCTCATGGTCAGCATTGCATGTTGCCACTTTAAATCCATCTCTTCAAGATCATCTGGATGAATTTGTTCCAAGTCTTCAACATTTAGAGCAAATAATCCATCATTGGCAACAAAAGCCTCATAGTGAGTTTCAGCAGAATTGCCATCACCACCTGAAAAAGAATCACAGTTATTAGATTTTTCAGAAGACAAAAGAGCAGTGTTGTGATTATAAGAAAAGGATTTCTTTTTAGCATCAATCTCAGTCTCAAACACTCTTAAACTGTTATACAGATCATCCAATTCTATCTCATCAAGAGTGTCTTTTGTTCTCCATTGTGCAGCATAGACTGTCCATTCTTCTCCAAGAGATCTGAGAAATTTTCTGTTGACTTCATCTTGATCCAGATTGACCTTTGCACTTTCCAGTTCACTTATCAGTTTGTTGAACCTGTCAAAGATTTGAGTAAGGTTTTCATTCTTGCCACCAGAAAAGTTTTCATACTGCTGTTTCAAGAGGTCCTTTTGATTTCTCTTGGTACTGGCATTACCAGCAAACCTCTTCTCTAAGGCATTCCAAAGAGAGTGAGCAGTATAAAACTTTTTGAACTGATGTTGATAAGCATTAGGAATGGCTATTTGTAATAGTGTAAGTGCTTTCACTTCATTCATTCTAGCCTTCCTTTCAAGTTCAGTTTTTGGAGGAGTTTTGACTGGTTTCCCCTCATCATCAAGTTCTGGATCAACTACAGGAGGAAATTCAATAGCTTCCCATATGGCATAATCAATGAATTGAATATGCTGTTGAATCCTGAGTTTCCACATTTCAAACTCAGTGGGCTTGAGCATAGGCACTTTGAGTCCTTGCCCAGATCCACTGCTGCTATTTTCAAATTCCATTGTAAAAGATTAAAAATTTAAAAGAAAGTTTTTGACTTTGAAAAACAAAGAGTAACCTGGTTTGAAAAACCTGATTTGAACAACCTGGTTTGACAAACCTGGCTCTGATACCACTTGTCACGATCTAAAATATGAATTTCCAAGACTAACTGATTTGAATTTATCAGAGTATAAATCAATAATCTTGCTTTGAATCAAAGTTTAATCAAGAAGTTTGTGGAATAACACTTAATTATTTTGACAAAACTTTCAGAATCAATAATAAATAAACACACAGGAATTAATCAAGACTGTTTGTATTGTTGAATTCATCAATTACAATCACCTCTAATCTGTTTGATTAGACGAAGAACACAAACTGTTCTTAGGGTTTTACAACCTTAGAGGCTTATGAAAACTTAATCAATAAAGCAATTACAGACTCAAAATATGCAGAAACTCCTCTCTTAATAGGACGACCTATTCTCTGTATTTATATTGCTTCTTGACATGTTTCCTTGACGAACTATGACTTCTTTGATAGTAGATATGCTGGAATCTTCATGTAGATATCGTTTCCTGAAAATCAGCACTTTCTGTTTCTGAAACTGTTGAGCAGCTTGAATCTCTTGACAGTATGAACTGAGCAGCTTGAGTAGTTTTGCTCTGGCAGCTTGAACTTTTACACTGGCAGCTCGAGTTTCTTCAACTAGCAGCATGAACTTTGGATTTACAAGTAAAATCTACTAACAGTCTGAGAAGACTAAACTAACAGCTTGAATGTACTTAAACTATTTCCCAACATTATATATATCACATAATAATAAGTATTTTATTTGTTTGTACACATATATATAATTGTTAGTGAAGTTTATAATTATTTTGTTTATGATTTTATTCATTTTTGTATTCGTTTATGGTTTGAATCACTATAAATTTTACTCGGTTATGTTTAACAATGACCTCGAAATAAAATTTCACCGTTTAAGTAAACATATGTTATAAAATGGGTTTCCCGAATCACCACGGGTTTCCCCGCCTACTCGACGGGGATCCCAATTAAGACCCCGCGGGTTTTTTAAACGGGGACGGGATGGTCAATCCCCGCCCCGAACCCGCCCTGTTGCCATCGCTACTATACCTTACTTGATTATCCACATCTGATCATTTGATCAATTAAACAAATTCATAATCATAATCCTTTTACCCAAACACTCAAAAATACTTGTGACTTCAAAATGCAATAATCGGGTTAAATGTACATCCAAACACCCTTCAATGATTCAGATCCGCACATTATATGCATCACGGATGGAGCAAAAGGCGGAGTCTTGATCAGAGCAAGGCAACGTATTCTATTTTTTGTATAGTGTAATGTAAAAGTGACAAACTCCTAAAGGGAACTACATTTATCATTTGTTCTTACACAAGAGCTTCTTTAAACTTGAGATATTAAACTTTCATACATTATTCACTAATAAAATCATTATTCACAAGTGAGTTTTGCTAATTTTTTCTTCTCACATCAACAGTGAAAAATAATTTATAAATGAGTTTTGCTAACATGTACTATATATGAAAATTTAAGTATTAATTATATTATATTGTGCTAAAATGCACTAGAAGAAGCTTTTGTAAAACATTGCTAATTTGTTCTTCTCACATCAACAATGAAAAATAATTTATAAATGAGTTTTGCTAACATGTACTAGAGATGAAAATTTAAGTATTAATTATATTGTATTGTGCTAAAATGCACTAGAAAAAAGTTTTGTAAAACACTATTTATTGATGGGGTTTACTAAAGTGTGCTTATACATATTTTATGGTTATTTATATGTAACTTATATGATGAGAATGTTTACATGTTCTTATATTTTTTTTGATTTAAAATTTAATATATTTAAATACTAATGAATTCTTAGACATTTTGAAAATAAGATTTATTTTGGTTATAATAGTTTTTGGTTTATAATAATTTTAGTGTTTTATAATGTCTTATTTCGGTATCTTTGTGATTATTTAAACAATCAACTTTATTTTATATTCAGTTTAACATAATGTTTACAGTTTGTAATGTTTAGTTTATTAAATATTTTTTATATTAATAACATTATTATATTTAGTTTAACATAATGTTTTATATTCAGTTTAACATAACATTACTATTTAGTGATGGGGTTTGTAATATTTTGTTTATTGTAATAACTACGATAGATGATAAATGTGTGTTTTGTAACTAATGTCATGTGCTCTTTTATATACATGTATCTACATACATACATGTATCTACATGCATACATGTATGTATGTATATACATATATATAGCGCAAATGATAAAAAATAGTAACAAGTTTTGACATGTTTATCAATAATAGTAACATTATTTATTTTTTATCATTTATAGTAACAACTTTTTATTTTTCTATCAAATAATAGTAATGGGTGACCTGCAAACTTGTTTAGCAGGTCACCAACAGCTTTTCAGTTATCAAAAATAGCAACAACTTTTCATATTTTTATCAATATAGTAACATATCAAGTTAAACCAAACTTTTTTTATTTTTTTAAGTTTTTCTAATATTCATAAACACCAAAAATAAACTCAATTTATGTTTCAATTTATTTAATTACATTACTACTATCTTTAGTGACTATTTTTTTAATTTCATTAAATTTATTTATTTACAATTTTTATTTTTCATAACCTTATAAAATTTTAATATGTATTCTGAATATTTATTTACAATTAGATTATATTTGATTATTTATTCACAATTATATATAATATGAACGAAAAAAATACCACGAATCATTTCAATTTCACTATTTCCAAACGAAAAAACTATGAATATTCTATTTTTAGTTTTTTCCAACAAAATAATATGAATTATTTTGGTTTTTTAGATCTAAATGGATTGTATTTTTTTTATATAAAACGCTAAAAATAAAAATTGGTTGCAATATTTTTCAAGCTGAAATGCTACAAACCACAATTATTCATAATTTTGTGTTGTTAAAAATTGTAACACCCCGTCTTTGAGTAATATTACGTGGATTTAATTTATTGGTTGATTTATTAATATTGCGTTGGGGCAATGGTATGACGATTAGTGGAATGAACACATGTTGTGGTCGAATATACATGTCACCGGGTTATAATTCTAGCGGATTATTAATAACTATGAGACCACAGAATTACATGAGAATATTGATATTAATTATGAAATATTGATAACGGGGTCGGGTGTCGGTGTCGAACTCGCGTTAAAAACGATATGTTTATATGTATAACTTGTTTAACTCTATGCTTCCTTTTCATTCATACCAAAAACAATTGAGAAGTGTTGTGTGTGTTTGTAAGAGCAAACATAAGGAAAAAAAAGTCGTAACGGATCGAATTGAGCTGTGGAATTCATCTTCATATTGGCTTTGTGGTGTTCTTTAACTTAGGAAGGTAAGAAACCTCTAATTTAAATGAGTTGATTGTGTTATAAGTTGCTAACTTATAGAAATTGGTTTAGCAAGTGTTTGCAAGTGGTTATGTATCGTTTTTATGGGTTGCAATGTTTTTCATTCGACAAAACTATAAACTGGAATAATTCATAGTTTTTTTCGTAGATAAAAACACAAAAATAAATGAGTTGCAAATATTGTGTACGAAAAATCAAAATGATTTATAGTTTTTTGTAAAAAAAAAAATCTAAAACATGATTCTGTCGTAGTTTTTCATTCGGGAAAGTTAAAAGTTGAATGATTTATAATTAATTTCGTTTGGAGTTTACTAAAAAAGCCGATCTATTTGTAATTTTTTTTATTCCAAATGAAAAGTACTACGAATGAAAAAGTATCGTGACCCATTCATTTTTTTAGTTTTCTATGAATGGAAAAACCATGACTAATTGTGGTTTATAGTTTTATAAATGAAAAATATTGAGACTTATTTTGATTTTTAAATAAAAAACTACGACACATTTAGATTGTAAAAACTAAAAAATGGAGCGATTTGTATTATTTTATTCGAAAAAACTAAGAAAATGATGGTTCGTAGATTTTTAGTTAGAAAATTGAAATGATTTATAATATTTTTTCATTAATATTATATATAATTGTGAATAAATAATTGAATATTATGTATCCGTAAATATTCGGAATATAAATTTGGTTTATTATGGTGTTTATGAAATATTAGAAAACTTGATAAAATAAAATAAAAATTATGTTTTAATTTGATATGTTACTATTATTGATTAAAATCTGAAAAGCTGTTACTATTTTTGATAACTGAAAAGTTGGTGACCTGCTAAACATGTTTGCAGGTCATCCATTACTATTATTGATAGAAAAATAAAAAGTTGTTATTATAAATGATAAAATTTAAATAATGTTACTATTAATGATAAAAATGTCAAAACTTGTTAGTATTTTTGATCATTTGCCCTATATATATATATATAATTTGGTTGGTGATTAGTTTTTTCTCCAACCTATTCAATTCATTTTATTTATTTTTTAATTTTAATTAGTATAATTTTAATAGATCTTTTATCTTTTATGTTAAATTTTTAATACTATTTAATTTATAAATAAAGTATAATCTAATCGTTTAAACAGAATTTGTTAAAGACGAAAAATACATAGCTATACATCCGTCGTAACGCGCGGACACCACATAACTTGTTATATGCAAATACGACAAATGATTAAAAATAGTAACAAGTTTTAACAATTTTATCATTAATAGTAACATTATTTATTTTTTATCATTAATAATATTGACTTTTATATTTTTTATCGTTTATAGTAACAACTTTTTATTTTTCTATCAATAATAGTAAGTGGTGACCTGCAAACCTGTTTAGCAGGTCACCAACAACTTTTCAGTTATCAAAAATAGTAACAATTTTTCATATTTTTATCAATAACAGTAACATATCAAATTACCCAACTTTTTTTTATTTTTTAAGTTTTTTTAAGATTTCATAAACACCAAATTAAACTCAATTTATGTTTCATATTTTGTTGTAAAATTTTATAATAAACTTTTAGTTTTTAATTTCATTATTTATTTATTTATTTAAAGTTAATTTAATTATATTATTATCTTTAGTGACTATTTTTTTAATTTCATTTACTTTGTTTATTTATAATTTTTATTTTTTCGTAACCTTGTAAAATTTTAATATATATTTTGAATATTTATTTACGGTTAAATAATATTTCATCATTTATTCACGATTATATATAATATGAACAAAAACATACTACGAATCATTTCAGTTTTCACTTTTTTCAAACGAAAAAACTATGATTCTCTTTTTAGTTTTCCGAACTAAATAATATTAACCATTTTGGTATTTTAGTTTTTTCGATCTAAATGAATTGTACTTTTTAATTAAAAAAATAAAAATAAAAATTGGTTGCAATATTTTTCATCCAGAAAAACTATAAACCATAATTATTAATAGTTTTTTTTTTTTGTTGTTAAAAGCTAAAAAATTGCAACCCATTCATATTCTTTTTTAGCAAAAATGAATCTAAAATTCAAGAAACCAGAGTTGTTCATAATTTTTTTGTTAAAAAATCTATAAAAATGAATGAGTCGTGGATCGTTGTACTTTTCATTCGGAAACATATAAACCCGAATAATTCATAGTTTTTTTTGTTGTTAAAAAACACAAAAATAACTGGGTTGCAATTACTTTTTTAGAAAAAACAAAAAATTAGAATGATTTACGGTTTTTTTTAACAAGTCTACAACATGAATGGGTCGTAGTTTTTTACATTCGGGAAAACTAAAACCTGAATGGATTGTAATCCATATCGTTTGGAATTCATTAAAAGCTGAACAATTTCTAGTTTTTAATTCCAAATGAAAAGTACCACGAATGAAAAGTACTACGAATGAAAAGTACCATGAATGAAAAGTATTTTGACCCATTAATTTTTTTTAGTTTTTCTAGGAATGAAAAAACTATGAGTAATTGTGATTTATAGTTTTTCAGGCTGAAAAATATTGAGACACATTTTGATTTTTGGTTTTTTAAATAAAAAACTATGACCTGTTTAGATTGAAAAAACTAAAAACTGGAACGATTTGTATTATTTTGTTCGGAGAAACTAAAAAAATGATTGTTCGTAATTTTTTCGTTTGGAAAAAGTGAAAAATTGAAATGATTCGTAGTATTTTTTTCGTTCATACTATATATAATTGTGATAAACAATTGAATATTATCTAACCGTAAATATTCAGAATATATATTAAAAAATTTATAAGGTTACGAAAAAATAAAAATTATAAATTATTAAATTTAATAAAATAAAAAACATAGTCACTAAAGATAGTAATAATATAATTAAATAAATAAATAATAACAGAAAAATAAAAACTAAAATTTTATTATAAAATTTCATAACAAAATTTTGAAACGTAAATTGGGTTTATTTTGAGGTTTATAGAATCTTAGAAAAAGTTAAAAAAACAAAAAAAATTGGGTTTTAATTTGATATGTTATTGTTAGTGATAAAAATATGAAAAGATGTTACTATTTTTTATAACTAAAATGTTGTTGGTGACCTGTTAGATAGGTTTGCAGGTTACCAATTAGTATTATTAATAGAAAAATAAAAAATTGTTACTATAAATGATAAAAAATATAAAAGTCAATATTATTAATGATAAAAAATAAATAACATTACTATTGACAATAAAAATGACAAAAGTTATTACTATTTTCGGTCATTTGCCCTATGTAAATACTGGTGTATTCCCCTTGTATGCTAGCTTCATAATTTTTTAGGGCAAAAGCCGTACAAATGTAAGATACTTTACTAAAATTACCGAAATGACTAATTTTTTTTTTAACCCTTTTGGTACTTGTACTCATATATGACCTGTCGATATGGTACATGACACCGGTTTTTTGTACTTGTTACCGGAGCAACCGGTTACCACAAATTACGTGGATATAAAATTAAACGGTATTATGTGACGTGGCTGGACAAATCACCGGTTATTAAATTAGACCTTATATATCAAAACTACAGTTCAAATTAACGCTCAAAAACCCTTTCTCAGATTCAAAAAATTTCAAATTCACTCTCAAGAACCCTAGTTTCTCGATCGTGGTGGATTACAATGGCGTTCGATGGTGGTGGATTACTAAACGTGACAGTGCACCATGAAGGTTGTTTCGTCCCAGATCCATTAAGGTACGAATGTGGTGAAGTAGATACTATCAGTGATATAGATTTCGGAGGAATGATGTTCAATGAATTCAAAGAGTTTTTTTTAAGATTTTGCGGTTTTCCTGTTAACGAAATCTTTTACTGCATACCTGGATTAGTGTTAAGAGAAGGTATTAGGAAATTAAATGATGAATCCGATTATGCTGACTTTATTCAGTTAGGTTATGAAACGATCGTATGATTGAGGTATACATTGAACATCATGGTTATGATGTTATGGAACTTATGTTTGCTATAACTGGTCATGATGAGCTACAAATATCTGACGAAGCTATTCTCAGTGAGGGTAACAATTCCAGTGGGGGGTGAAGAGAGTAATAATTCCAGTGAGGGTGAAGAGCAGAATAACAATTCCATTGAGGGGGAAGAGCAGGATAATGATGGTGAGGATACATATGATGTTGTTAATTTAGAAGCCTTAAATGAAGAAATTAGTTATCATTCAGATGAAAGTTTGAAATACGAATCAAATGAAGAAGACATTGATGAGTGTGTGGGTAGTGGGAACAAGGTGAATGTTGTAAATTATCCTAACTATAATCCAAAGTAGCCATGGAATGAGATGAAACCAGTTTTAGGGATGATATTTGAAGGTCCAGAGCAAATGAAAGAGTGTATGACTAATAATGGTGTTGCAAATGGATATCAATTATGGTACCAAAGAAATGATGGAAAACGTTTGTTGGTTAGGTGTGGTAAGGATGTGGAAAAGGGTTTGTGTTCAGGGAAGAAAGGCTGGCCAAAGGCAAAGGCTAATGTTAAAGGCAGTAAGGCTAATGTTAAGGGTAAGGGCCAAAGGCTAATGTTAAGGGTAAAGGGAAGGGGAAATGTAAGGCTGAGGTTAAGGGTAAAGAGAAGGGGAAATGTAAGGCTAAACAAGAGGATGGTTTGCAAGAATGCCCATCTAGGATTTGGGCAACATGGATGAAGACTGAGCATTCATTCCAGATCAAGTCAATAACTCCTCAACACACATGTTCAAGGAAATATGATTTAGGAGCACTAGTGACATTCAAGTGGATAGCAAAGCAATACAAAGACCAACTTTCAGAGACTCCTAACATGACTTATCAGGCCATTAAGGATGACATTCAAAGAAATACATGATAAAGGTCTCTATATCTCAATGTAAAAAGAGCAAAGGAAAGAGCTTTGCATGACTTGGATGGTGGGCTAGTGCAACACTACTCAAAGTTATGGTCTTATTTAGAAGAGATCAAAAGGTCTAATCCAGGATCTAGTGTTAGGATGGATGTTGATACTGGAGATGATGGAAACACATACTTCAACAGGTTGTACATATGCTTCAAAGGTAACCACAATGTGTTATATGTACATTACTTATATGTTCTATTACACAATGTTTTGTATGTATATTACTTGTATGCTCTATTACATATCTGATAGGTGTTGCTCAAGGTTGGAAAGATGGGTGTGGGAGAGTTATAAGGTTAGATGGATGTTTTTTGAAAGGAATGGTAAAAGGTGAGTTATTACATGCAGTAGGGAGAGATGCAAATAACCATATGTACCCAATAGCCTGGGCAGTTGTTGGTGTTGAAAATCATGTAAATTGGGGCTGGTTTTTATCTGAACTTCATAAGGATTTGAATCTAGCAAATGGTTTGCATACAACTATAATTTCAGACCAACATAAGGTAACAATATATGTGGTTCAGATTTTCAATCTAGGAAATGTTCATTTCACATTGAAACACCAATTTTGAATGGTTTTTGTAACTATACGGGGACTAATACAAGCTGTTCAAGACTGGTTACCTCATGCAGAACATAGGCAGTGTGCAAGGCACATATATGCTAACTTCAAAAAGAAATTCTCTGGTCTATACTACAAAAACTTGTTTTGGACTGCATCTACAACATCAATCTCATCAAAGTTTGAAGAAGTAATGAGGTAATTTCATTACAAAAACTTGTTTTGGACTGCATATACAACATTTTTGCACACATAAACTAACATTAACTATAGGAAGATGAAGGAGTTAGACAATGATCCATATAATCATTTGGTAGAGAGGAATCCTAATACATGGAGCAGAGCCTATTTCGAAATGGATAGAGCATGTTCAGCAATAGAGAATGGTATCTCTGAAAGTTTTAATTCTGCAATACTTGGTGCTAGAAGCAAACCCATCATATCAGTGCTTGAAAGCATTAGGATATATGTAATGAAGAGGATCCAAAAGATGAGAGCTTGTGCTGAAAATCTAGATGATGAAATAACACCTTCAATCAGAAAGCATATTGAATTGTTTAAGAAAAAACAAAGGTGAATATCATTTTATGACCAGACATGTTGCATATCAAATAACAGTTAATGATAATTTTGCCCTTGTATGTATGCAGGAGTTGAATAGTCTATCCTAGTGGATACATGGAGTTTGAAGTAAAGAATGGAGAGGAAGGCTACACTGTAAACCTGGAGTTGACCAAGTGTAGCTGCAAAATGTGGGAAATAAGTGGTATCCCCTGTGTACATTCAATGGCAGCATACTCATACCTGAACAAAGATCCAATTTCAGGTGTTAGTCCTTGGTTCATGAAACAGATGTGGCTAAACACTTACTCATACTCTATTAGCCCAATGAATGGAAGTCTAATGTGGCCACCATCTAGTGAGAAACCTACATTGCCACCCATTGAAAGAAGGTTACCAGGCAGACCTAAAAAGAAAAGGAAGAGAGACCCAACTGAGGATGATGGAAAAGAGACCTTAAGCATGGTAGGAAGAATAATGACATGTACAAACTGTCTTCAACCTGGTCATAACAAGAAAAGCTGTAAAAACCCAAGCAAGTCACCACCTGCTAAGGAACAAAAAAAGAGAGGAAGGAAGTCAAAGAATGAACAAGCTGGCCAATCGAAACCTACTGTTCTTCCTCATTCACAACCACAACTTGCTGTTGTTCTTCCTCATTCACAACCACAAGTTGTTGCTGTTCTTCCTCATTCACAACCAGAAGTGGCTGCAGTTCCAACTCAATCAAGCCAAACAGTAGCTACAAAGAAAGTCATTAAGACAACAAAGTTGAGGAAGAAATCAGAAAGGATTATCAAAATGCAACTTGGTAAGAAAGTGGAAACTAACGAGTATGAAACTGGTTTAAGTGAAGACAGACCATGGACTGTGGATTAAATGTCCTTTGTCTTTTGTTTTGTTTGACCAAGACTTGGTCTTTTGTTTTGTAATGGTTCAAGACTTGCTTTTCTCTGCTTTTTATATTGACCAAGACTTATTCTCTATTGTTTTGTAATGGTCCAAAACTTATGACAGTGATCTCTTTTGATTGGTAGTGTGCATCACATGCTTTCACTGTTTCACATGCTTTCACAGACATTTATTTAACATTGCATAAACATTAACTTTCCATTGATAACAATTGGTAATGATTGGCAGTGTGCCTTTTTTTTCATTGATAACCATTGGCAGTGTGCCTACAACAAAACCCAACAACAAAACCCAACAGGTAACAATTTAGTTCTTTGAGAAATACACTAAAATTACACAACAAATAATGCCTAATACAACATTTCTATAAAAAATAATAGTGGCTTTCTTCTCCTTAAATTTCGTCTTCAGATTCTTGAATTCTTCATCTTTCATCTTCTTGGTCAATTCAAGCTGCTCCTCAAGAGTTTTCACCAAACAATCAGTACATTTATCAACAGCTGAGGCACCTTTTTCATATTCCTTCATTTTCTTCTTCATTTCAAACGTAGTGGATTTGTACCATGTATTTGGAAGTTCTGGGTCAATCCAGATGAAAACATTACACTTCTTGCCCATTTCCTGATGTTTTAATAAAAGTAATTAGAAATTTAGGGTGCAAAATCGAAGAAAGATGAAGATGGAGAAACTCATACCAATGAGTTAGGGCAATTTAGAAATCTTCTTCATGGGTGTTTGTGCGTCCAAGTGGAAGGTTTCAATCACACAGCTTTCTAGTTTCATCTGATGACCTGCACCAGTTGAGCGATGAAGACGAAGACATCACAGCTCGAAGGATGAAGACGGTGAAGACAATGGAAGCAACACCTTCGTTCAACTTTATTTACTTGCGAATTGGGGGTATATACATGAACAAATGATATAGTGTGCACGCAATAAGCTGATTCAGCTTAATATACTGCCACATAAGCTTAATGAACTTCCACGTATGCAATAACCGCCAACTCAGCCCAAAAACCGGTGTCATGTACCATATCGACAGGTCATATATGAGTACAAGTACCAAAAGGGTAAAAAAAAAGTAAATTAGTCATTTCGGTAATTTTAGTAAAGTATCTTACATTTGTACGGCTTTTGCCCTTATTTTTAAAACAGTTATGTCTCCTATTTAACCAAACCAAAAGCTCAAACATGGTATAAAGCGTATCAAGGTTAAAAGATTGGTTTATTGTTAACTAGTGAAATAAAAGTGAAAGGAAATATGCAGATCCAGGAATTTTTGTCATGGGTGCCATAATTTTTTAGAGGAACGTGAACTGTTAGATTTCTAAAAAATTTTCTAAGACGGATAGGGTCACCAAAATTTACATATCGGACTAGGGCCAACAAAACTAACAAAATATTTCTAATTAAAAAAGTATATAATAAAATACCATTAAAACTTAGAACCAATAAGCATTGTAACTTCTTAAGTTTTTTTAATTTTTGCCTTCGAATCTTCCTCTTTTGAAACTTTGTCGGTACATATTTGTTTGTAACATTGATAAGTAATTCCTTCTCACTATAACAAATGCAACAATGATTCATAAATCATCACCAATCTAATTGCCATTTTGGACTTGATCAACTTCATCAGGGCCGGTGATTGGCAAGGTCAAAGTGGGCCTCTGCCCAATGCCCATAATTGAAGAGGGCCTCAAAAAAAAAAATAGGTATGTATTATGTGTGAAAAACAGAAAAAGGTAAGCCCATTGCCCCATCTGTGAAAAAAAAATAGGTTCGTATTATTTCTGTGAATTGGCGGCTTGCCCAGTTGCCCTCGCGAAAATGGAGAGTCACCATGATGTTGTGTGCGAAAATGGAGAGTCACCGCCATCGGTTGAGTTCCACGAGGCGTCGAGGCCACGAGGGCTGTGTCTGCCAGACTCGCCTCCAGCCTCCTCGACCCCTCCCCAGTCTGCTCCTCGACCTCGTATCGCAGAGCAAGAGTGTCAGTCACTTCATTACACATATGATAAATTATAAATTAACAATAAACCACTTATAAAATTTAACAAATAAACCAATCATATAACAAGGTTATAGACAAATAAGTAATACCTACAATAAACTATAGAATTATTATAAATACTCAAAAGTGTAGTCAAACAAGTTAAATTACGGTGTTATTCTTTTATATACGTGATAAGTGACTAAATAAAGAGCGTTGTTGTAGTAAAGATGAGCATTTTACAACAAATCGAAATAATCAAATATTGAAAGCACAATTAAACTTCTAGAAATTGAAAAAGCAGCAGACCTCGTATATATCAAATACTGACTGAAACTCGTCAACTCTTGAAACAATTATCTTTCAAATGCAGAATTATCATGAAATCACATAGCAGTTATTATCAGATGATAAAATCAAAACATAAATAGAGGATCATTTACAAATGAGTCAAAAAATTATACACACAACCCCCAAATTCCAAAATTCATATCATACAAAGATGCTGCTAAAATTCAATAATTCAGAGGTGTTTCAAATCGAGGCCTACACGATTCTAATTCAACATAGATTCTGAATCCGATTCAAAGTGTGTGTGAGGACATGCATGAGAAATCGAGTGAAGAATCCTCGAATCAGGGGCAGATCTAGTGAGTCGGTGTGGGGGTCAAACGACCCCGATAAATTTTTTATTTTAAGTGTTATGTATATAATCGAAAATTTTTTGACCCCTATGTTTTGAAGTTTGACCCCAATATCCTTCTTAGTTTTTGTAAATTTTGGACATATAAAAAAATTTGTTACAAACTGTAAGAAATATACTAAAACCTAATAGTTTGTTACCCATTTAACAAATAATTTAAAAATACATGTGTATTGTGTGACACCCTTACCTCAATAACTACAATCACAACACCCAGGATTAATCACCATACATAATACATTACATAATGATCTGAATACTTAGCAAATTAAGGGAAAAATAAAATACAAAACAAAAAAAATAAAGTATAACTGTCAAACACCCTATGATGCTACAAGCTTCCAATCTAAATCTACATACTCCATAAATCATTACAACATCCCAAATATTACAACATTGGTCCCATATTTCAAGTACCGATTGAGTAGTAGATGGTCTTCCAAGTCTTCAAAAGTTGACCTAACTAGAAGGTCCATCGGTGGATTTTCCTTTTCCTGTAAAAATGTGAGCAACTACGGGGTAAGCAAAGCTTAGTGAGTACATAGACTATATATTCTACAGATATTTATACAGCACATAAGAGTAACACTTGCGACACATGCCGTATACTCTCTTCGTACACGAAGTACAGAAATGAGCCGCAGCTCCATCGTGCCATTGCACGGAATTAAACATTCAATTGAGGCAGACATTCCCATCGGGGATGCTACACCTGAGCATCAGGATCTCGGAAGGATCAGCTCCAGGTCATACAGCCTCGGTAGCATCGATTTACCAGGTATGGCTCGCAAGCTCATCAGAAGATGCACAACAAAGATAAGGACATGCAACAAGGAACAATATGCATCTACAAATACGCAAGTCGGTAGATTTCCAAATGAAAGTGAAATAACAGGCCTCAATGAACAACAGCTAACATAAAATAAATGCAGACATATATAATCCTAAGTACTCACAGTGGGTGCGTTAACAACTTTCAAAATATATTATTTTATCCTCGGGCATTCAACCGGAATTCACAAAGTACCCCACTGTGGGTTAAACAACACCACAAGGAACCTGTTAAATCAGTGTAATAGTAAATCAATATCAGTATAGTTCCCAAAACTTAATTTTGAAATTTAATTTGTACTGATTCGAAATTCGGACCACATCCGAATTTCGAATAGACCTGAAATCCGGATGGCCCGGTATTTCCATCCTTAGAAACTTTTATGCTGATAACCCATCCGAAATTCGAATGATAGTGTGACCCGAACTCGGATGCCCACAGATCCGAAATTCGTATCATTGCCTTGTATATTCTTTAAATTTCCATCCGAAGTTCATCCATCCGAAACTCGGATGGATCCGAGTTGTGTTATTCAGGTCCGAATTTACACTTGAACAATTTTATTATTTTCCAGATTTTAAATTGATCATTTTTGCACTTATCCAATAACTGAAACTATTAATATCCTCTTAAATATACTACTTTTTAACACTTTTAACATCAATTATAACATATTTTTGTACCAAATCAGTCCCTTATTTGGCCATTTTATTCATCTCGTCGATGAACACACACACTAACACATAGTAATTTCCAAAGTCATACTTAAAACTCGAATCAGGAATTGAAATTTAACATACAGCTTCCATAATACTCAATTTAGACAAATCCACAATAATAAACAACATGCAATAAGATCCATAACCATAATCAGTGATTCGATTTTTATAAAAACCGAACTCCAAACCTTCAAAATTCGTATTTTTAAGTAAATCTTACGTCAAATCGTTGGTTGAAGTGGTTATAGTTCCTTCCTAGCAATCTTGATTCCGCTTTTCAGCCTTTAATTTCAAGAATTCAGTGTTCTTGATTTGTTGAAGATGAGAGCCGAAAGAGAAAGTTGAGAGCTTAAAAATGAATGAAATGAATTTGGAAGACTTTTAGTCTTTTAATTTACCATCTTCGGCTATTTGGCACATTTAGCCCTTCAACTTATCTAATTCCATTAAATAAAGATTCTATCTTTATTTTATCATCACAAACACTTATAAATAATAGGGTTAAAGTCATACAAATGTATGCTACTTTACTCAATTTATCTAAATGACTAATCAAGTTTTTTTGTTACCCTGTTGGTACTTGTACTCAATTAAGACCTGTCTATATGGTACTTGGAACCGGTTACCCGGCTGACGTGGCGGTTTTTGATGATTCAAGTGATGATGTGGCATTTTTTTTGATGATGTGGTGCTTATATGGAATTTATTCTACATTAATTAATTAATTTCCTTCAAATTAGTTATTTTATTATTATTATTGTTATTATATTAGAGATTAAAATATTTTCTTTTGTTTTTAAAATTACAATTAAGCATTTAATCAAGTAAAATATGATGAATCATGTCCAAGGTACTGTGATGTTCTTCATGTTCATATTCAAAAACAACAAAGAATCCAGATATGAGGCTTTCATAAGGAAACAAGGAATACAAACACAAGAAATTCAAATCTCAGAAACTCGTTTCAAGCTTTGAACACAAAGAACAAACACAAATCTTTTAAAGATCCAGAGCAAACACAAATCTGGGGTAGACAAGGAAAACCAAAATCTGGAAAATAAAAAAAACATATCAAACCTATTTGAAAATTAAAAAACAAACACAAATCATTCAAAACCCACTCAAACCTGAATAGAAACTGAATCGTTCGAACACAAAACCCACACACAAACATAAGATTAGATCTAGAATCAAATTTATCATAGCAAACCCGGGAGTTCCGGCTATCACCTCCGCCATTTGGCAACCACCACCACATCAAATTCGAATATCCAAAACCCAGAATACCAAATCAAGAAACAAATAGTCAAGCACTAAAGTTGAAATATCAAACAATCGTTCAAACCCAAAAACACCTCAAAGTTAAAAAAAAAAAAAAAAACTTTAGACTTGCTTTTATGTTTCAGAAACATTCTTCAAACCCAAAAACATTTTCAACCCTAATAATATACGCGTTTGTGTTTCAAAAAAGATGTCAAATCGATTGAGTACCAGCATCCAAATGAAGCCATTTCAGGATTTCGAAGCAATATCGTAAACGAAGCTTGAGATTCAAAAACGATTTTCAGATCTAGAATTCGATTGAATAATACTCATGGACAAACCTGATATGGAAATCAAAGGTGAAGCAAATAATAATTTCCAGGCTTTGTTGGCTAAGACGAAGGTAATACGAATTGATTTCGAACTCCAAAAGATAAAGTCAAAGGCGATGGTGGTGGGCGAAGACCATGGCGGCGGACGAATCGACTTCTCCGTTGAAATGGAAGATGAACACATTTTTACTTGGAAAACCAAGATGATAGAAACCATTGTTTTTTTGGCTCTTGGTTCCATCCAGATCTAAATTTGATATTGATTTTTTTATAATTGTTGTTTTTTTCAATATTTCAGTATTTTTATTATCATTTTAAAAAAATAATAATAAAAATAAATGTTAAGTTTTATATGAATAAATGACATAATTTAAATTAAGAGAAATGACACGTCAACATTTTTAACCGGCATATCCGGTTACCGGTCACCAAAAGTACCATTCTGATAACAAAATCCAAGTAGATGTATTATCCGGACATAAAAAAAACTAAATTAGTCATTTCGATAATTTATGTAAAGTTACATACATTTGTACGACTTTAGCCCTAAATAATATTACAAACTTATCAAATTGAAATTCTAAATTTTTTTAATTTCTTAATAAAGCAACCGACTTTTTAAATTTCCAAATACATAATTATTTTTCATAATCCAACATAATTTCATTAAAATCAAAATTCAACCGATTAACCTCAATTACAACAATTTAAATCTGAGGATGTTACAGTATGGGCTCCATCACGCTTGAACTTCGTCCTCGAAGTTACTTAGCTTCATACAATTGGGGATATTTCTTCAACATTTCTGTCTTTGTTTCCCACGTATGATTTGCTCCTTTATGATGCTTCCAACGTATAAGCACCATATCTATCTTTTTATTCCTTAGCCTTTTCACTTTGGTATCCAAGACACATTCCGGTTCTTCTACATAACGGAGTCTTTCATCAATTTGCAGCTCGGTGTGATCAGCTCAATCCTCATTTCCAGTCGAGAAAGACTTCCTTAAATTACCCACATGGAACACTGGATGTATGCCCGACATTTTTCAGGTAGCTCTAAATGATAAGACTGATTTCCCACTTTTTCTATTATCTTGAAAGGTCCTACAAATCATGGAGCCAACTTACCTCTTTTCGTAAAACGAGTAACACCTCTCATAGGTAATACTTTTAGATAAACTCAATCATCTACTTCAAAATTGATTGGTTTGTGCCTCCTATCATGATAGCTTTTCTATTGATCCTGGGTCGCTTTCATGTTCTGTCGTACCAACTGTATCTTCTCATTTGTTTTTGTAACAATGCCGGCCCAGCAATCGGAGTCTCTCATGTTTCTCTCCAACACGTAGGAGTCACACATCTTCTTCCGTACAATGCCTTAAACGACGCTTTCTTAATTGTCGTGTCGTAGCTGTTGTTGTAAGAGAATTCTATCAACGGCAAATGGTCATCCCAATTGCCACCAAGATCCAAAATACACGACCGCATCATATCTTCCAAAGTAAGGATGGTCCTTTCACTTTGTCCATTAGTTTGCGGACGGTAGGCTGTACTCATTGAATTTCTCGTTCCCAATCCTTCTCGTAAGGCTAACCAGAAGTTGAAGGTAAAACGGCTATCCCGATCTAATACAAGAGACTTCGGGACCCCATGTCTAGTAATAATCTCATTCATATAGATCTGCGCCAACCTTTCTAATGAATATCTTTCTCTAATCGGAATAAAGTGTGCAGACTTAGTCAGGCTATCAACTATTACCCAAACTGCATCATGTTGACGCCTAGTCTTTGGCAACTTAGTGACAAAATCCATAGTGATGTGTTCTCACTTCCATTCCGGATACGACTGTTGATGTTCGGCTTTCACTAACCGACAAGTCCTGCATCTTTCTACATACTAGCCAATATCTTTCTTCAATTTGGGCCACCAAAAGTCAGCTTTCAGTTCGTTGTACATCTTTTGTGCTCCCGGGATGTACAGAAAACTTCGATTGATGCGCTTCTTCAATTATCACTTTTCTCATGCCCCCAAATTTTAGCACCCAGATTCTCCAATAAACACCTTTCAATCCAGATTCACTTGTCTCTATAATCTTTTTCTACACCCTGATATCCTCAGCATCAATGTTTTCCTCCTTTAAGGCTTCCTCTTGAGCGGCTTTCACATCATCAATAATCATGGAGGTTAACATAGTAGAAGTCATCATGTAGCAACAGTCTTTAGAATACGCTTTTCAACTTAAGGCATCGGCTACCACATTAGCCTTGTCAGGATGATATAGTATCTCACAATCGTAGTCCTTAATCAATTCCATAGACCTATGTTGTCTCATGTTAAGCTCTTTCTAAATGAATATGTATTTTAAGCTCTTGGTCAGTATACAGTTGACACTTAGTCCCATACAAGTAGTGTCTTCACAACTTCAAGGCGAACGTACCAGCTGTCAATTCCAAATCATGGGTTGAATAATCTTTCTCGTGTTGTTTAAACTGCCTCGAAGCATATGCAATGACTTCTCCACGCTGCATCAGTATAACACCTAACCCTAGTCTCGAAGCATCCATATATACCACGAAGTCCTCATTTCCTTCCGGTAAGGCAAGTATAGACGCTTCACTTAAAGTCTTCTTCATAACTTCAAAAGCCTCCCGTTGTTCATTCTCCCATACAAACGGCGCATTCTTCTTTGTCAATGCAGTCAGAGGAACTGCAGTCTTTGAGAAATCCTTAATAATCTCCTATAACCCGCCAATCCCAGAAAACTTCTTATCTCAGTAGCAGATCGAGGCGGCTCCCAGTTCTTTATAGCTTCAACTTTAGCTGGATCTGTAGAAATCCCAGCTCCTGAAATTACATGCCCTAGAAAGTGGATTGGTTGTAATCAAAACTCGCACTTCGAGAATTTGGCATATAATTTTTCCTTCCGCAATAACTCCAACAGATCTCTCAAATGAATAACATGTTTGGCCTCAGACTTGGAATAAACCAAGATATCATCTATAAACACAATTACCAATTCGTCCAACATTGGTCTGCAAACCCTATTCATAAGATCCATAAAGACAGACGGGGCATTGGTTAATCCGAATGGCATAACCAGAAACTCGTAATGTCCATACCGAGTCCTAAATGCCGTCTTTGGTACATCCTCCTCCCGAACTTTCAACTGATGGTATCTCGACCTCAAATCAATCTTAGAAAAGACACTAGCTCCATGCAACTGATCAAACAAGTCATCTATTCTCGGCAACATATACTTGTTCTTGATGGTTAACTTGTTCAGTTGACAGTAATCGATGCACATTCTCAACGTGCCATCCTTCTTTTTCATGAATAGTACCGGAGCTCCCCATGGCGATGAACTTGGTCGAATAAAGCCCTTGTCTAACAACTCTCGAAGTTGTTTCATCATTTCTTGCATCTCGGTAGGAGCAAGGCGACAAGGAGAACGAGCTATCGGAGCAACTTCAGGGATCAAATCAATACGGAATTCCACTTGTCTTTCAGGTGGCACACCAGACAAGTCTTCCGGAACACAACAGGGAATTTAGAGACAACAGGCACATCGGCCATAGTATTCTTCTCAGCTTTGGCATCAATAGCATATGCCAAATAGGACTCACAACCCTTAGCAACCAGCTTTTGGGCTTTACCAATCGTCAGTAAACACAGATCCCCGCTTCTCATATCCCCATATATACAAATCTCTCGCCCCTCCGGAGTAGTTATATTTATCATTCGCTTCTTACAGACTATATGGGCTTCGTTTTCGATCAACCAGTCCATTCCGACTATTATATCAAACTCGCTGAACTCTATCGGAATTAAGTCAAGTTTGAAGACTACATCTTCAATCACTAATGTACAGTTGCGGTATACATGATTTACTTTAACTAGAGTATTGCTAGCAGTTTCAATATCTAGCACAACAGATAACTTAGATAATGACATGGCAAGTTGTTAAGCAAAAACAATTACAACAAACGACCGGTTGGCACCAGAATCAAACAAAATGCGTGCAGGCATAGAGTTAACAATGAACATACCCGTAACCACCTCCGGGTTTTCCTTAGCCTCTTCCGCTGTTATCTGGAAAGCACGAGCCGGTGCCCTTTGTGGCTGGCTCCGGCGGTTGACTGAACCACCACTTGATCCCCCAGAAGATCGTGTCGACGATGGAGCAGTAGCTGGAGCATTCTTTCTACAATTTCTACTATAATGCCCCGATACACCACACTTATGGCAGGCATCAGCTTTCCGTGGGCACTCACTTTGAAAATGACCCAACTCTCCACAACAGAAGCAAGTGCGTCCATTTATGCATTTACCAATGTGTTCCAGATGACATTTATTATAATAGTGTTGCTCCGTGTTGATGGAATATGCGCGAGCCCGATTGGAGGAACTAGAAGATCGACGAAAATATTGTTGTGGTGAGTACTTTGGCGATCGAGAAGACCCCGAGTAACCTCCCTCGCATTGGCGTTTTGGCAGTGACGGATGTGTTGGGTTAGTAGAAGCAGCAACAGACCCAATCGTGTATCCTGACAAAATTAAAATCTGTTCAACATTCCTGGTAGCTTCCAGTAAGCGAGCGAATGTGGGATAGTGAACATTGCTCATAAGTCTTCTGATCTCCAAGTCAAGACCAGCCTCAAACCTGTTCACTTTTCTCTCCAGTATCAACTTGGTAAGGTGCAAACAAACTCAGTCTGGTGAACTCCACAGCATATTAGGACACGGACTTAGTCCCCTACATCAATGTCATGAACTTAGCTTCCGGTCTTCGGCGTTCATCAGTCGGGCAGTATTGCTGAGTGAATATATCGGTGAACTCAGCCCATGTCATCACAGGAATTTTCTCCAGAGTAAAAGCATTCACCATCGAGTTCCACCACATGACTGCGTCTTTGGTAAACATAGCAGTAGCTAGTCGGACCATGTCCTTCTCAGCACAATCGCTGATTCAGAATGTTCGTTCGGTTGTTGTTATCCATTCCAATGCTGCTACAACATCTTTCAATCTATTAAATTCTACTACACCATTTCCCTTGAAATCCTTGAACCGACAACCCTTGAGCTTATTGGATGACCCATTATTGTCATTTTGGTTGTCATCATTGTTACCCTCTTTCTCCTTATTCTTCCTTTTGTCCTCCCTTCTCTTGGCTTTGGCCTCATCTCGAGCCCGAAACTGTTCTTGAATCATCTTATTTGTTTAGCCATCATGGCTCGCATCATCTCCCTTGTTTCTTGTGGTGTCATTCCTTCTCCAGATATGTTATGAAATTTAAAACATATAACCTATTTAGTAAAACATGTCATTTATATAAAGACACCACCCATTGTCCCGTATGAAAGTCAATTTCCTATGATTACTAGATCGTAGCCTATCTTAGTTCAGATCATTACTTAAAAATCACTACATGTCATCACCTATGTTTGAGACCAAGACCTCACGGACACTTGAATCACAAACTACTGCTCTGATATCATTCCCTGTGACACCCTAGCCACAATAACCACAATCACAACACTCAGGATTAATCACCATACATAATACATTACATAATGATCTGAATACTTAACACATTAAGGGAAAAATAAAATACAAAGCAAAAAAAAATAAAGTATAAGTGTCAAACACCCTATGGTGCTACAAGGTTCCAATTTAAATCTACATACTCAATAAATTATTACAACATCCCAAATATTACAACATTGGTCCCATATTTCAAGTACCGATTGAGTAGTAGATGATCTTCCAAGACTTCAAAAGTTGACCTAATTAGAAGGTCCAGTGGCCAATTTCCCTTCTCCTGTAAAAATGTGAGCAACTACGGGGTAAGCAAAACTTAGTGAGTACAGAGACTATATATTCTACAGATATTTATGCAGCACACAAGAGTAACACCGACGACACATGTCGTATACTCTCTTGGTACACGAAGTACGGAAATAAGCCGCAGCTCCATCGTGCCATTGCATGGAATTACACATTCAATTGAGGTAGACATTACCATCGGGGATGCTACACCTGCCCATCAGGACCTGGGAGGGATCAGCTTCAGGTCATACAGCCTCGGTAGCATTGATTTACTAGGTATGGCTGGCAAGCCCATCAGAAGATGCACAACAAAGATAAGGACATGCAACAAGCAACAATGTGCATCTATAAATACACAAGTCAGTAGATTTACAAATGAAAGTGAAACAACAGGCCTCAATGAACAACATCTAACATAAAATAAATGCAGACATATATAATCCTAAGTACTCACAGTGGGTGCGTTAACAACTAAATATATTATTTCTCCATGGGCTTTCAACCGGAATTCACAAAGTACACCACTGTGGGTTAAACAACACCACAAGGGACCTGTTAAACCAGTGTAATAGTAAATCAATATCAGTATAGTTCCCAAAACTTAATTTTGAAATTTAATTTGTACTGCCCGAAATCTGGATGGCCCGATATTTCCATCCTTAGAAACTTTTATGATGATAACCCATCCAAAATTCAGATGATACTGTGACCCGAACTCGGATGCCCACAGATCCGAAATTCGTATCATTGCCTTCTATATTCTTTAAATTTCCATCCGAAGTTCATCCATCCGAAACTCGGATGGATCCGAGTTGTGTTATTCAGGTCCGAATTTACACTTGAACAATTTTATTATTTTCCAGATTTTAAATTGATCATTTTTGCACTTATCCAATAACTGAAACTATTAATACCAGCTTAAATATACTACTTTTTAACACTTTTAACATCAATTATAACATATTTTTGTACCAAATCAGGCTCTTATTTGGCCATTTTATTCATCTCGTCGATGAACACACACACTAACACATAGTAATTTCAAAAGTCATATTTAAAACTCGAGTCAGGAACTGAAATTTAACATACAGCTTCCATAATACTCGATTTAGACAAATCCACAATAATAAACAACATGCAGTAAGATCCATAACCATTATCAGTGATTCAGTTTTTATAAAAACCGAACTCCAAACATTCAAAATTCGTATTTTTAAGTAAATCTTACCTCAAATTGTTGGTTGAAGTTGTTATAGTTCCTTCCTAGCAATCTTGATTCCACTTTTTCAGCCTTTAATCTTGATTTGTTGAAGATTAGAGCTGAGCGAGAGAGAGTTGAGAGCTTAAAAATGGATGAAATGAATTTGAAAGACTTTTAGTCTTTTAATTTACCATCTTCGGCTATTTGGCACATTTAGCCCTTCAACTTATCTAATTCCATTAAATAAAGATTCTATCTTTATTTTATAATCACAAACACTTATATATTATGCATACTTATTAAATTGAAATTCTAAAATTTCTTAATTTCTTAATAAAGCAACCGACACATAATTATTTTTCACAATCCAGCATAATTTCATTAAATTCAAAAAATAACTGATTAACCTCAATTACAACAATTTAAATCCGAGGATGTTACATATTGAACCTTCATTTATTGGGCTAACTCATTATTGGACACTTCACATTTATGATTGAACTAGGAATATATTGTTGGTAATTTTATTGTTACTTACTTCTTTGTTGTTTGTAAAAATATTTTTTTTGTTGTTTTAGTCAGTTTTTAAGAATTTTAGTGTTTAACAATTAACATTAAGTTACATTTGTTTAATTGTTTTAGTTCATTAGACAATATAAAATCGATTTTTGAAAAATAATCACCAGGAATTGAATTTCCATAAAATGAAAGAGTTTTTAATACTTCTCCACAAATTCCACAAGTAATTATGCAATTCCATAAGTAATGAAATTGATTGTTGTATTTGCACGAGAAAAAATTACTGAATGTTTTGGACGACGATGTAACAACTAGGAGTGAGCGACCGGTACCATTTCCCGAACCCGAACCGGTACCGAACCGGTACCGGTACCGACCGGTACCGAATTAATATATTCGGTTCGGTATTCGATTTTTAAATTAGCTAAAATTCGGTATTCGGTACTCTCGGTTCGGTATTCGGTTTTTAAATTAGCTAAAATTCGGTATTCGGGACCGAACCGGCACCGTATAAAATTATACGGTTCGGTATTCGGTTCTTTCAAAACTAATAATTCGGTTTCGGTATTTTCGGGATCGGTACCGGTTCGGTTCGGTCCGGTACCGAGCTCACCCCTAGTAACAACTAATAACTCGTTTTCCAAAGATGAATACTCGTAGGGGATAGCTCTAGAATCTAATTTCTTTTAGCATGTAATGATTAATGAGTTGAAACATTTATGTATTTCTTATATTTATGTAATCAAGATGAACCAACGGAACTTTTGAGGTGTGAAAAATTTTTATACAACCACAAACACTCGTACTGTCGCAGCGTGATAACATTCTACCCCTATAAAAAAATTCTGGATCCGCCACTGCCTCGAATACTACTTTGCTCATGAATTTAAGTTACAAATTGAGTGAAGATACCTAGATTACGTCTTTGTAGGAGTGAGCGACGGGTACCATTTCCCGAACCCGAACCGGTACCGAACCGGTACCGGTACCGACCGGTACCGAATTAATATATTCGGTTAGGTATTCGGTTTTTAAATTAGCTAAAATTCGGTATTCGGTACTCTCGGTTCGGTATTCGGTTTTTAAATTAGCTAAAATTCGGTATTCGGGACCGAATCGGCACCGTATAAAATTATACGGTTCGGTATTCGGTTCTTTCAAAACTAATAATTCGGTTTCGGTATTTTCGGGATCGGTACCGGTTCGGTTCGGTCCGGTACCGAGCTCACCCCTACGTCTTTGCTCCTGAATTGGATGTTTTCAATCCAAGAAATGCAAGTCGTCGAAGGCACTATTGTGGAGAAAAGGGTGTGAATGAAGAAGAGACCAGTGAGAAGCGTCGAGGGTTTAGTAGTCGGCGACGGAGTGAGGGTGGCAGAAGTGGCTTGGCGTCGGGAAGGGTGGGGAGGGTTTGCGAATCTAGAAGAATCACACACAAGGATGGGGAAGGCATGTTACAATGGACGGTTAACTGAACTAAAACGAGTTTTGGATGGTCAATCGTAAAGTCAGGCTCAAGGATTTTGTAAATCTAAACCGATCGATTAATCGGTTTTTTTATTTGGTTATTCGATATACCAATTAACCGTTTTTTTAATTAATAAATTAAAATTTTATTTTAAAAACTCTAACAATTAATATTTAAATATTTTTAAAAGTTTACAATAACAAAGTTATGAATTAAATTACAAATGTATTAATAAATCATCGTTAAAAACTCAGTATTGTTTTTTAAATCTAGTAAGGTGGCATTTAGTTTGCAGGATTTTAGAGTAACCGGTGAGATTTTCATTTATAAATTCTTTAGTTATCATGTTTGGCGGATAAAAAAAAGAGAGATTTTTATTTTTCTTTAACATTTCACAATCGCCTTCTTTTAAATTTTTTAGAATTCTCTCATCTTTACTATTATTTCATAATCTTATATGTACGTCTACAGTTTAAATTTCTAACCTAAAGACAATATTATGCCTTCCCTCAAGCTCAACCCAACTCTCACCTAACTACCTATTGATCCTATCCAACCAACACTAACACATCTTATCCTATCCTATCATACCCTATCACCCTACATAACCTCACCCACCACCCTTACTTTACCCACCCATCATCCTGCAATCCATACGCCACCATATTTGTGGGTCAATTGATTGGTCTCGTTGGTGGTTTTTATTACGCATAGAATACTTCACAACAGATGTCGTATTAGTTTACTAGTTTGATATATGATGTTGCATCGAAAAAAGAGTACGAGAACAAATGTTGTCCAACCTTTTGACAAGTGCAAAAATGTTGTGAAGCTATCCGTAATATGAGTGAGAATGTTATTATGATATTATGTCAAAAGTTAGAGAATGAGGGTTGTCTTCCGTCTTCGACCAACTCGACGTATGTCAATTGAAGAACAAGTTCTAAGATTATTACATATCTTTGGAAATGATTTGAGAAATAGTTTTGTATCTTGGTTTTATCGTCGATCCAGTAAACTATGGGTCAATTACTTTGCACCTCCATGGGAGAATATAGAAACATATCAATACATACATAGGTTTAATTAGTTTGACCAAATTGCTATCGAAATTTGTTAGCTGAAGCATCTGTTCTTAAATTATTTAACCAGATGCCATTGCTACGAGATCCAAACGATAAGATTAATTTCGACTTGCTCAAGAACTTTAAAACGATCTATAAATCTAGGTGCAAGTTTCCCCCGATTGACAAATGCACAACATTCTTAGTGGCATAATCTTTCAATATGACACAATCGTCAACCTTCAGGTCAATCAATCCGTCTGTGGTGCCTACCATGATAAGATTCTCATGATATTAGGCTGCTTTCATGTGTTGTCTTATCAATTAATCTTTTCTTGAGTTTCATGTAACAAATCAGGTCTGGCAATGGGAGTTTCTTCAATTCACCCCGACAAGTCGATGTTTTACACTTGTGACTATATAAAGCTAGCCAAGAACGCATCTTGACTATGACATGATAACTGTTGTAAGAGAACTTTCCCGACAGTAGAAGATTAATTTAGTTACCACCAAAGTCCAAGATACAAGTACTTAACATGTCCTCCAGAGTAATAATGATATGTTCACTCTCGTCATACGTTAGGGGATGATATGAAATGCTAATTTTAATTTGAGTACACAATTCTTGTTGGAATGCTAAAAGCCTAGAGGTGAACATTTTGACTCTACCTGACACAACTAATTTGTGAACACCATGTCAAGCTGCAATTTCATCAGTACAAATTTATGTCAAATGCTCTAAGATTATATGTCTCCTGAATAGGTATGAAGTGAGTTGTTTTTTTCAAACCATCCATAATAACCTAGATAGATTTGTTTTGGTGTTGCATCCTTGGGAGATTGGTGGTGAAATCCATAGTTATATGATCTCATTCCCATCCAAGTATGGTAGCGTACTACTATACAACTGTAGATATTCAACCTTCACCTATAGACAAGTTTTAATTCTCTACATTTTTAACAAATTTGCATTCATGGCTACCAACATTTATTCTTGCGATCACAATACAACTTTATACTTTCAAGGGTGAATTGAGAGCTTGGAGTTATGAGCATCATTAGGGATCTTCACAAGATTATTGGGTACCCAAATTCGATTCTTGAAAAGTTTCACACCACGAGACTCTTTAGTTAATAAATGTATCTGGCCCTCATAGATCTTAGAGTCTAGATTTTAAGGCTTCATAGATTAAGCCGCTCAAAGATCTAAAAATTTTCCAGAAAGAAAAAATGGACATCAAGGCATTAAAACATGATTACCATTGGATTTCTGACTCAATAAGTCGCCACCACATTAGCTTCTCCAGGATGATACAAGATCTTACAATCATAGTCATTCTGTTCCGTTGATCATCTTTGTCCTATATTGAGTTCCTTCATTAGTGTACATCATCTGGCATTTGTTTCATATAGATAGTGACACCATAACTTCATAGCAAATGTTACAACAACTAATTTAAGATGAAGGTCAGGGTATTACTTTTTTGTATTCCCTTAATTGCTTTGACGCATTGGCAATGATTTATAGTGTTGCATTACAGCACACCCCAAACCCATTTCAAAGCGTTACTATGTACCATAACATCTCTATTCACTACAAGAAAAAAAGGTCATTAGTGACCAGAATTTTAGTGACTACTTTTAAATTGGTCACTAATCGTGAGTTTAGTGACGAAAATTTTGTCGTCATTAAGATCAGGTCACAAATATAAAATTAAAGAAAAAATAATAGTGGTCACTGAGTAAACCTATATTTAACTACCAATTAGTGTGAGTGACCAGAAATAATGGTCACTGATTTGAATTTAGTGACCAAATAAAATGGTCACTGAGTAAAAAATATATTCAACTTACTTGTTAATGATATTTAACTCATATTTAAGTGTTAGTGACCAGAAATAATGGTCACTGAACTGATTTGAATTTAGTGACCAAAAAAATGGTCACTGAGTAAAAATTATATTCAACTTACTTGTTAATGTTATTTAACTCATATTTAAGTGTTAGTGACCAGAAATAATGGTCACTGAACTGATTTGAATTTAGAGACCAAATAAATGGTCACTAAGTAAAAATATATTTAACTTATGGATTAATGTTATTTATCTAATATTTAAGTGTTAGTGACCAAAAATAATGGTCACTGAACTTATTTGTATTTAGAGACCAAATAAATGGTCACTATGTAAAAAATATATTTAACTTACGGATTAATGTTATTTATCTAATATATAAGTGTTATTGACCAAAAGTAATGGTCACTGAACTTATTTGAATTTAGAGACCAAATAAATGGTCACTAAGTAAAAAACATTAATAATTTTTTAATAATTTTAAACCTCATATAATTTAAATAAATGATTTATTGAAAACTAATGGAAATATTAATAATATAGTCTTTTTAAAATTTATATGATGTCTTAAAAATAAAAAATATTAAAAAACAAGTAAAATCTTAATAAAATAAAAAAGTTAAAAATATAAATCAATTAAAACCAAGTCAAACCTTGACAAGTCAAAATAACTCATGGGTCTTATTTGGGTGGTCCATTAGGGTTAAATGTTAAACAACACTCTGTCAAAATCAAAAAGTTAAACGTTTCATACCTGTAGAAGAACGGAAGTCAAAATCAACGTTCCATTTGTGCGATTGCTTCGATTTTTCAGACTCAAAAGTTAAATGTTCCATTGCTTCTAATTTTCGGACTGTGCGATTGTGCGATTGCTTCAACTACTGATTGCGTCAACTGCTGATTGCTTCAACTGTCGATTTTTCTGTGTGCTTCGATTTTCGGCCTGTGCGATTGCTTCAACTGCTGTAGTAAGTCTCGATCTCTCAGCCGATTGATTTAATCGGTTTTGCTATTTTGTGTTTATTGTTATATTATAATTTGTAATTGAATTTTCTGTGTTATTAGGAAATTCGACTTATTTGAATAGTTTTGATTGTTACAGCGAAGAACCCTTAATCTCTGTTCACTACCTTCTGTCCCTTCTATTCTATTTACAATTAAGGCGGTGTTTGAATGCTCTATCTGAAAGTGATTATCTGGTAGTTAATATCTAGAATCACAAAATGAACAGTAATAAAACTAGCAGTACGATATACTGGTTGGACATGCGTTTAGAAATTGTACTAATCAGATAAGTATCACAAAATTCTGATTATTGAAGGAACTCATAGATTAAATAACCAGAAGCATTGTTTTGAAAAAAGGATGAGATTCATATGAAATGGGAATAAAAGCCTTTCAAATTAGGTTAAAAGGAGAAAACAGGTAAATTATATTATACATTCGATAGCCAATACCTTTTTTTCCATATATGTATGTATTGTTGCTGCTGCTACTTGAAATTAAGACATACGCACAGACACACTCTCTGTTTTGCTGCTGCCCACAGATCACAGACACACACACTTTATCCAGATACTTACAGAGCACACACACACACACACACACACACACACATACTTGTAATCGTACACACACATGGTTGCTGTTGTTTCTTTTCTTTCTGTTTCTGTTTCAATCTGTTTTCTTTCTGTTTTATCCATGTAGTCATTATAGTTGGGTAACCTTCTCATGAGCTTTAACGTATGCTTGCTTTTATTTTACACAAATGGACAAATGGTTGCGGTTGATATATATATTTTTTGGCCACCTCCTATTAATTTCTACAAAGAGTTTGTCCTTGTTATTAATATTTTTGTGTTACACATACTAGTTAGTTTGGTTTCATTCAGACTTTAGAAAACAACCCTTCAAATATACATGCAATTGATGATAATCATTTACTATTTTTTTTAATATAGAGGATATGGACAGATCTTGGATAAACGTAGTTCACAGGACAAAGGATCATAGGTATGAATTGGGGGTGAATGAGTTTCTTAGTTTTGCATATCATGATAAAGATGAATAATCCAAAATCCCTTGCCCTTGCAAACTTTGTAATAATTTTCGCCACCATAATAGAGCCACTGTTTTCTCACATTTGATGCAAATGGGGATTTCTATTAGTTACGATAGGTGGATATATCATGGAGAGTCCTATGATATATGATACATCAAATGATGAAGGTGAAAGGTATAATGATGAAATAAGTGATGATAATCTGGATGAGATGTTAAATAGCATAAACCAAAGAATCTGCGGTGATGAACGGCATGCTAGTGGTGAATCTTATTTTACCTCATCTAAAGATTCTGAAACAATTCTTAAGTTTCTCAATGAATCCCAACAAGATCTTTATCCAGGATGTCAAACTTATATCCAAGTTTTCATTCATTGTTACCATATTACATTTGAAGACAAGAAGTGGTTGGTCGATCAAATCGTTTGATGCATTGCTTGATATATTCAAAAAAGCCTTGCCAATTTCAGCCTTAGTTCCAAGGAACTTCTATGAAGCAAAAAAAATACATACGTGACTTGGGGTTTGGGGGAGAAAAAATACATGCATGTATTAATGATTGTATTCTTTACCGAAATGAATACGCCTCTCTTTCCCAATGCATGAATGATGAATGCAAAGAGCCTCGATTTGATGGAAATGATTCAAAGGTTCCACGAAAGGTGCTTAGATACTTTCCTCTTAAACATAGGCTTCAAAGATTGTTTATAGATAAACAAGTTTCTTGTGACATGAGGTGGCATAAAGAGAAACGAGTCGATGAGGATAACGTAGTTAGATATCCGGCAGACATTGAGGCCTGGAAACACCTTGATAGAGTGTTCCCTTCATTTGCCAAAGATCCACGCAATGTACGTTTGGGTCTTGCAACAGATGGTTTCAATCCATTTGGTAATCTTAGCAGTTCTTACAGCATATAGACTGTCTTCATTGTACCGTATAATTTGCCTCCATGGAAATGCATGAAAGACCCATATATCTTCATGTCCATGTTGATTCTAGGGGTGTGCAAAATAACCGAACCCGAATAACCCATCCGAACCTTATTCGGGTTAAATGGGTCGGGTTATTCGGTTTTCGGGTTTGTTAATTGGGTTAAATGGTAACCGAATAAGGTTTTTGGTTCGGGTATCGGGTGGGAAGTAAAAAATTCGGGCTACCCAAATAACCCGAATAACCCATATATCATTAATTAAAAAATTAATAATAATAATATATCATCCCATCTTGGCATCTTGCGTCTACTTTAGTAAAGATGTAGGTATTTATTTTTTACAAACCAAAAACACGTCTCTTTTCGATTCTTCCACGGTTCCCTATATATAGAATATAAATATTTAAATACTCAATTTTAAACTTTTTAACCCGCTTAACCCGTTCTACCCATTTTACCCAACCCATTTAACTAATTTAAACCATTTTATAGAGGATTCTATTTTTATACTAAAACCGATTAACCCATTTAACCCAAACCGAATAACCCGATACCCATTTAACCCGAAACCGATTAACCCGTTCTCTTATTTGGTTCGGGTTCGGGTAGTTAACATATACCCTCATACCCGAATAACCCGAACCAAATAACCCGAAACTCGTTTAACCCGCCCGAATAACAACCCTAGTTGATTCCTGGCCCGAACTCACCCGGCATTAATATTGATGTTTACTTACAACCTTTAGTTGATGAACTTAATGACTTATGGGTTGGTGTTAATGCTTATGACATGCATAGAAAAGAAAGGTTTACCCTACGTGCAACACTTTTGTGGACATAAACGATTTTCCAGCATATGGCATCCTTTCTAGTTGGAGTGTCAAGGGCTACAACGCTTGTCCAGTATGTATGAATGAAACGTCATCTCATTATCTGACTCATAGTAGAAAGATATGTTATATGGGTCATCGACGATTTTTTCCATCCTCGCACCAATGACGGAAGGATAAAAAGAATTTTGATGGGATAGTGGATATTCGGGAACCAATTACACCTAAGTCGGGCCATGAACTTTTGCAAGATATTGATTGTACAATTTGTGAGCCATCTTACCTTTCAAACACAAGAAAGCGTAAGCGTTTAGAGAACAAACGAGGATGGAAAAAAATGTGTGTTCTTCAAGCTTCCATACTGGGTTGAGCTAAAATTGAGACACAACATTAACATCATGCATGTCGTTAAGAATGTGACAGAAAGTTTGACAGCCACATTATTCAACATCAAGGGCAAGACCAAGAACACATGAAAATCTCGTAAAGATTTAATGGACCAAGGGTTGAAAAAGAGTTCACATCTGCAACCATTTGGGAATTCATTTATAATGCCCATGGCTTGCTACCACTTGACGAAGGGTGAAAGACAAAGAATTTCAAATTTCTTGAAGTCACTTAAGTTTTAGATGGTGTTGTCTCGAATCTATCTAGATGCCTAAAAGGGGGTGAAATCCAGTTGTCTCGCTTAAAAAGTCATGACTTTTACATCTTCATCCAACGAGTGTTGCCTTTATCAATCAGAGGTTTCTTATCAAAGGATGTTCGTCTTGTGTTATATGAGCTAAGTGAGTTTATCAAGAACTTATGCACAAGAAAGATGTACTTAGATGTTCTTGAGAAACAACAAGGAAAAATTGTTGTCATCTTGTGTAAGTTGGAGCGAATGTTTCCTCCATCATTCTTTGACATCATGATTCATCTTCTGGTTCATTTGCCTACGAAGCAAAGATAGCCGGTCCACCTCAATATCGATGGATGTTTCCATTTGAGAGGTAATATAAATTTATAATTCTTGAAATACTAAATAGTTATCATTTGAAATACTTATTTATTGTCATGATACTAAATAGATTTCAGTTATAGGAAAATGGGTACGTTAAAGGGAAATGTTCAAAACAAAGCCCGGCCAGAAGGATGTATTGCTGAGAGATACATAGATAATGAATGTTTAACTTTATGTTCCATGTGTTTGAACGATGTTGACACTGTTTTCAACAAGGTGGAGCGCAATAATGAGATGATGGAAAGCTTTGGAGAAATTTTTGTTTTCTCATATAGAGGACGTCCATTGGGTACTCCCAAGAAGCATGCTATGAATGAAGTTGAACTGAAATAAGATTCATACATACATTTTAAATAATTGCCCTGAAATGGAAGAACTTATAAAGTAAGTACACATTTTCTTGTAATCATTTTTTTCTATTGTTTTTATATTATAATGTTCCTTATTAAATGTTTTGTATAACGCACATAAAGTTGAACTTGAGGAAGAAAACCATACTAATGTTAATGAACTTCATGACAAACACTTCGCTTCATTGCTTCAACAACATGTAAGAATTACATTTGAATTAATATAAACATTTTAAACCTTGGTTCATTGATTAATTATATGTTCGTTTAATTTAGGTGAATTCTTGTCCACAATCATTTGCATCTGAAATTCGTATATTGTCACGTGGACCATTACGTTCCACGCATCAATATTGTGGATGTATGATGAATGGGTATAGGTACCACACCCAAAGTTCTTTTTCTTTTATTTTACGGCTAATCATTTTCTTGATTACGACCCAAACCAAGCGAAATCAAATTGCCTTTTGATCATGTAAGGAGGACACAGTTTCGGTACAAATACCATCTTCTAGTATCCCAGTTTGCCACCAAACTTAATCATGTTGTTATGTTTGTAGTATGCAAATTAAGTTTGTTTGTTTCCCTGAATAGAAATCAATTGAAGCACGAAGTATGTACCTTTTTAACAAAAGTTACCTCAGACTCAGAGCAAAAGGTAAGATGGAAAGTTAATTACTCTCAAAAGCTAGGTGTATAGAAATGCTGAAATATTATTATAACTTTGTTAATTAGATAGATAGATGCCTTGGGCATGAGTTTGAGTTTCACAAGTCATAACTATAACATGTAGACCACAAAAGACACCATCAGCCATGCAGGAGTACATATTACATTTTGTCATATAACTCTCTTCTACTCTATCTACAAAAACTTCCACCATAGTATATCTTATGCAGTTACTACCTACAACAAACGGTTCAATCACATTTTGTTTTTCACTACCTATGCTCTCTTAGTTTTGTTCTGGGCGGAAATTTATTATCAGGTTCTTTCTCGCTTCCTCTTTCTATTATGTACTTGTTCTTTTGGTTGATTTGTGCAGATAAAAGTGCATGATATCTAGTGGCTTGCATTTGTTAAGATTTTGACCATTCTGTTATCTGCTGGTTAGCAACTGTAGACATTCAAATCTAGAATGTTATAGGTTATATATATATATATATATATATATATATATATATATATATATATATATATATATATATATATATATATATATATATATATATATATATATAACACTAAACAATTAAAAAACCCATGAATAGTCAAATCTTAGCATCTTTCTTTAGGTTGAATATTTCAGCCAAAACCAAGTGCAAATTAGATAGAATGATGATTTATATAGCTGATAAGATTTGACCCTTCCAATCCATACAATTTAGATAGCTGATAAGACTTAACAAAGTGCAAATTAATATGGAATATTAATCTTTCAGATGGTTGGTCCGGGAAAAGGATTTTTGAAACGGTCTGCTATTCAAAAGTCAAGTAACGATCCTCAAGTTCCACAACTGGAATCATCACGTAGTGCTCGTGACGTTCTTCCATCAATCAAGTGGTAGTCATCATAATCCACAAAATCAGAAACCACGTAGCACACTTGATGTTCCAAGACCAACTCAACACCATTTAGTTCGTAAAAAGCAAACTTCTTTTCGGTTGCAAGATGAAGATGAAATAATGCAATCTTCCCCAACCCATCAAAGACATGTGGTTGAATCTAGTTTTCCATTGAGGAACGAAGAACTTCAAGAAGATCAACAAGAGGACCATGTAGTTAATTCGGAACAAACTGAAACAGACCCGAGTGATCCTCAACATGAAGAGAATATTGGTTCAACTTCACAAGGTATGCTCATTTTAAGTAATTCAATTAAATTAGTACATACTAGTATGGTATATAAATAATTTGTTTTTGTGTTGAGTAACTCCATTTAGGCACATCCGCTACTCGGAGAGAATCCAGAGTATTGAGTGAAACAAGAAATAGGAGATTGTATAAGGGAAGATATAACTTTGAAGTTGATGAATGTGCTGGACGTATAGTTGGGATACATAGCCAACGATTTATTACCAAGGGCGGGCGTGTTGTACGTGAATACGCGAGTTTTGATGGAACCACTTGGAAAAAGCAAGATGATTCCTTGAAGAATGATATCATCGTCAAATGCACGGTAAAATTAAACCTATTAAATTTCAAAATTAGTTTTATATGTGTGTTTGTATTGTTGAATCATACCATTACATTCTGCTTATAGGAAAATTCGAGTTTCGATCCAAATTCCCGGTTGATGGTACATGCTATACAAACGCAGCTCGCCAACCAACATAAGAACAGACAATATAGGTTGCACCTTCGTTACAAGAAGTTCATTACCATAGAAGAGGCAACCATGCATCCCCCAAATGGTACTTCTCCTACTGATTGGGTAAAACTATGCCAAAGATTTGCAAGCGAGGAGTTTCAGGTCTTAGCATATAAATTCTTTACCGCCTTTATAATATTTATTGATATGGTGAAATATCTTCATATTGTAACTATTTACATTTATCCAAATTTATAGAAGATAAGCACAAAAAAATAAGAAAATCGATCCCTGAATGAAATTCCACCTGCTGTTGGCACTGTTTCCATTGCGAGGGTAGTGGACATGGTAAGTTCCTTTTTTAAACTCAAATATTTCATTTCAAAAATATATATGAATTGTATTATATTTTTATATGAAACAGAAAAGGAGAAAAGGGAAAAAAGTATCAGCAATCGAACAATACAAGATTGGCCACTTTTTAAAAAAGAAGAATCAAATGATCAACGAAAAGGCCGATGAAATTTGGGTATTGTCTATTACTATGTACTTGGTATTAAACTTTGATTTTTTTATTATTATCATAAATGGTATAAATTAATTGAACTTATGTTGTTAGCATTTGATAATTATATATGAGATTAGACTTCCTAGTGTATTTGCTTTATAGCTTACTATAGGAGGTTGATTCTTCTTGTTAATGTCAAGAATATTAACTTATTTTATTATTAAATTATATTTGATACAGAATGATTTAGTGAGGGAGGAGGCTGCTTCTTCTTGTTCACCAGCAGAAATTTATTTGCAAAAGCTACATCGTATTCCGGGACATGTAAGAGGACCATATGCTTCAAACAAACAGAGTTTAGCCACAGAGAATTTACGAATGGAGTTGGAATTAGAAAAGGAGAGATCAAAGGCTTTAGAGGAAGAAGTTCGGATTATTAAGGAAGAACAAATCTTATTTCAAGAGGAACATAATCAGATGAAAGAAAACATGGAATTCATAATGGAAGAACTATTACATTTATCAAGGTTACAATCTTAAAAAAATGTAAGTTCATGCCTTATATTGATTATTTTAAAATAGTTACCCAATAGTTATTTTATTAATCATTGATTATTTTTTTATAATTTTTGCAATGATCTTCATACAAGATAGACATGATCTGACACATTTGGACTGCTTATGCTTTTGATAGTCATAATATAAGACATCAAACAGTAGGAATGTTATTTTTGTTGGATTATTCTGATGAATGTTATTTTTGTTGGATTATCTTGGAAAATGTTATTTTTGTTGGACTATCTTAATAAATCTTATCTTTGTTAGTTCTCTCGGTTGTATTGAAATGATTTTGCTGATGTTAACTAATGTAATTTGTAGTATGTATGAAAATTTCTGATCTAATGTTAACGAGATTAATATTTTAGATTTTAGTTGTTATAAATTAGTATATTTTTAATTATTGCAAATTAAAAATTAATAGAGATTTTGTGACTGATTGTTATTATTGGTAAGATAGAGACCATTCTTTTTGGTTTTTAGTAGTAAATTAGTGACCACTTTTATTTGAGTGACCACTTTTTTTGGTCTCTGATAGTAATTTAGTGACCATTATTTTGGTCTCTGATCAGTGACCACTTTTTTTTGGTCTCTAATAGTAGTTCAGTGACCATATATTGGTCTCTAATGAACGTTAATGGAAACAGTTAACTAACCCCATTAGTGACCTCTTTTTTGGTGATTAAAGTTGGTCACTAATCAACTTTTAGTGACGACGTTTACTATTTAGTGACGAAATTCAGTGACAAAAATAGTCGTCACAACCATAGTGACCACTATATTTTGCAGTTTCATATTTGGTCACTGTCAAAAATTAGTGACGGACCTTTAGTGACGAACTGTGACCACTCAAATTTTGGTCACTAAATACCATCTGTGACCACATTTTCACTGTTAGTGACCACATTTTTTTCGTCACTAAACACCTTATTTCTTGTAGTGACTGTCTTCTGGTAAAGCGAGAATAGGGACTTCTGTACAAATGTTACACTCTTGTGATAAACCCATTTCAAAGCGTCATTATGTACAAATGTTACACTCTTACGAGTCAAGAAAGTTAATGGAACAATAATCATTGAGAAATCCTTAATGAATCGATGGTATAACTAACCCCTCCAAGAAAGCTACAAACTGTTGAGGCATTCCAATGCGGAATTCACTTTTGAACAACATTAATTTTGGTTGGGTCGACTAAAATTATCCCACCAAATATAACATGCCCACTAAAATTTGAATTTTGAGAGTTTCACATAAAATCAGTATTTCATAACAACTTTAACAATTCTTAGAGATGAACAATGTGATTTATCGGTCTTTAGATATAAAGGAATATCATCTATGAAGACAATAAAGGATTTATCCAACATCAGTCGTCATACAAGATTCATAAGATCCATGAAGGTTGTTGGCGCATTGGTAAAACCGAAAGTCATGACGAGAAACTTATAATGTCCTAGCTGGCCGGTACTTCTTTATACTCTTAAATAATATGTTCACAATACTTCTTCGTTTTGAATCATGCTACCATCTTTTGACACTTATATAGTAGTATATGTTTGAAGAAATACAAAGTGGAAATCACATTAATCAAAGAGTTATTAAACACATTCATCAAATTATTGGTGAATATCATATTTCATAGGGTTGCATACTATATAGAATTTTATTATAAAAGTTGTTTTGATTTGGAAAAACAATTGAGCATTGTAAGTGATTAGAAGCTGGTTTTGATAACTCGTGAAAACTTCATACATGTCTCAATGAATGTCGGAGTGTATGCATAATAATAATTTAATACTCACTTGGTCTGTCTTAGTACTTCTTATTGTCTCTTAAATAACTTTGGTTAACTGTTCCTACTTTAGGGTCGTTTCTACCTCTACTTCAAACGTTAATACCAAGTCCGTGCTTTAAACTTCATTCACAACATTTGATAGTTCACTTGCTTCTAACTAATAATTTGATCTTAAAGGTTGATGTATCCTTAGATATGAGGCTAAAGTGGTTGAATCTAACTAGAATCCATTTTCAATTCTAAATTTTTGAAAGAATTTGTTGTTAAAGATGAGAAATCCGTAGCAATTGAGAGATACTTAATTATAGAGTGAGAGTAATTTTGATAGAATGAGGTGTGCACACACCTGGTACGTGTGTTTGTATCAACTTCTTAGTTGAAGAGTAGACGATGACCTTATGCATGAACTTAGGCGGTACTCAGTATAGGCTTACAAACATTAATATTAATATCCTTAATGTATAATATTTTGTACAGATTTAGATAACATGGATTTAAAAGAACAAATTTGTTTCTAAGTTGTATACATTTTTATTAAGCTTTTGTCTTACGGTTACCTTTTATATGCTACTAATGTCTGTAGTCATTAGTTATCTATTGTGTTATCTCTAATTCATAGGTAAAATCCATTGGCACCAAACAACACGTGACAAAGGTCATATTTGTGTTGTCATCGTTGTAATAATTTACAATAATTGTTACTTTTATCTCGAATCAATTAAGCATTAAAACTTCAACTATTGTAACGATAGTTCAATACGAGTCTAAAAAAATTTGGATAATTTGATAATTTAGAGTATTTAACCCAAGGAATTTATGAAATATTGAAATATATGTGTTGTTGTTACTGCAATAATTTACAATAATGATTGATTTATCTCGAATCAAGTATTCAAAATCCAAATATTATAACAATAGTTCAATACAACTCATAAAAATTTGAATCTATATCTACATATATTAATAAAACAATATAACTATTGCCACATGTCGCTTCCATTACTCTCTAAGATTTCATTTTTCCGTCCATTTTTCCTAATATAACTTTCTCAATTAACTCAGTTAATTTATTTTAGAAAACTTAAAATATTAAAGGAAAACTTATGTGATAACTGATTTTGCATACTTCCTAATTTAAACTCTAATTTTACCTAAAATGTTTTATCTAGAATGAATAATTTGGTTTATAATTTTCTATTTTATAAAAATTTAAACTAAAGGTTTAAATGTTTAATCGTATATTAAATGTATCAATTTAAAATCCATTCTCATTCTTAAAATTTGTACATTAATATTCAATTTAAAATTATGTTAACAATCGTAATCTATTTAATTTTTCATTCACAATTCATTGAATCAAAAAAATTTCTTATATATAAAAGCAAGATTTTAAGTTATTTATCATCAAAAACACATCTAAATATGAAAAGAGTAATACAATAATAATTTTCATAAAAAAAGTAATACTTTCTAATATATTGTAAATATTGTTTTCAAATTTAAAAGCAAAAACATAAAAAATTGATTTAGTTTTTATTGTAATATAATCGGTATTTCAAATATATATTCATATCGTCAATATATATTTATTATAATAAGAATAACAAAATTTTTCAAATATAATTTTAGTTAATTATCTATGTCAGTTAATATCAAAATATTATTACTTTATTATATTTTATAATAATATTTTAAGTTATTATATTTAAAAATATAAATATTTCTTATGCATGCCCCATGTAGTACATAGGCAATAATCTAGTTATATTAATAAAAGAGAACAACTAGCGACACATGTCGTTTCCTCATCTGATCAAAATTTCATTTTCCCGCTCAATTTTTCATATAAAATCCCCCTTAGTTAATTATGTAATTTATATTTAAAAATTAAGTAAAACTACAAATCTACAATCAAGTATTGCCTAATTTAACTCCTATATATAAAAAATAATTTTTTTCAATGATTTTAATAGCTTCAGCATCTAACTTTTAATTTAGCTAACTAGACACTATTTCATAAATTTAAAAGTTAAATAATTTAGTATTGCTAATGAAATGTTTTATAAATTCTATTAATAAAACTATTTTAATTGTGTTTTATGTAAAACTCATTTTTTGAATCTTTATTAGTTAAAATAAATAAATCAAAAAATAAGAAATTTTATAACGATAACACATATTAGTACTATTCATACTGCAATAAAAAATTTTAATTATGTTCATAATGAAAAATAATAGTGTTTTTGTAAATTTTTTGATAGAAAAATAAATATTTTAATATGTAATTTACATTTGTATAGATTTTTAGCAAACAATTAAATTATAAAACATCCACGTAATTCATGGGCTAACAACTAGTAATTTAATAATTTAGAGTATTAACTCGTTCGAGGGTTTATGAAATATTGAAATATACTTTCATGAGCAATTTATGTGATCAACTCATTCATGTCTTTACTTTTTTATTTATCACAATTTTAACTCTTTTATAGTTTGTAAATTTTTGTTTAAGCAAAAACATGATCAAATCTGGATCTTAGAATTCTATATGAGATATTATAATCATGATTAAGATTCAATATATCGAGTAAACCTAAAATATATATATTTTTCCTGATAAAGTCGTAACTCATAATATGCTTAAATTATAGATTGAGATCTTAATAATCATAGATTTATTATTATTTGTTTTTTATTTAATAAAAAGGAATTATATATTGATGAGATGACAATGGTGCTACTATTCTCACCCCATGTTTTATCCATTTCTACCTCATATAATTATAATGTCATATACTTTTTACCCTGTAATGATTAGGTTTACACCCCATTGTCAATGGATTAGTCTAATATTATGTAATTATCATACAACTTTCTACGCCATAAATATTATAATGATGAAATATATACTATCTAGCATATAACTTTCTACCCCATCTTTTTTGTTTTCTAATTTTTATACTTATTTTATTTTACATATTTTTTTTTACATATTTTTAAATGTATAATCCCCATTTTTTTTTCTTCTATTTTATTATATCTATTATATATATATATTTAACATTTATATAAATGCTAATTAAAAGTTTTATATTTATATAATGTACACAATAAAAAAAACAAATACATAACTGCGAAAAATCAAATAGATTCATACTTAATCATTTAACTTGAAAAACGGCTTTACAGAACTACGACGCCCAATCACATGATCAAATAATTCGAAATGCGACATATACATAGTTTGCCATACAGATGCAGATGAGCTTTTGTGCGTCATCCAATATGCTGTGACGTGAGGCATCGAGTAATCTCCTTGTAGAAACACCGACACAAAATGGTTGCCATGTACATTTGTAATATTTAAAAAATAACATATACGTTGTAGGTGAGTATACTAACCCGAATTCGAATAAACAGAAAGCATGCAAACACATAATGATAATTTAAAAAATATAGTTAATAATATGAAATACGTACCTAAAACAGAACAATTTGTGCTGATTATAACGAAATGTGATTGGACGTCTTAGTTCTGTAAAACCGTTTTTCAAGTTAAATGGTTAAGTATGAATATATTTGATTTTTCGCAGTTATCTATTTGTTCTTTTGATTGTGTACATAAAATAAATATATAATAGATATAATAAAATAGAAGACAAAAAATATGAGGGTTATACATTTAAAAATATGTAACAAAAAAAACTACGTGAAATAAAATAAGTATAAAAATTAGAAAACAAAAAAGATGGTAGAAAGTTATGTAGTAGAAAGTATATATTTCATCATTATATAATAATTATGGGGTAGAAAGTTATATGCTAATTACATAATAATTAGACTAACTCATTGACAATTGAGTGTAAACCTAATCATTATGGGGTAAAAAGTACATAATAATTATATAATAGTTACATTATAATTATATGATGTAGAAATAGATAATAATGGGATGTAAATAAACTAAGTCGATGATAATTATCTCATAAATGATAAAATGGACGAATGGAATTTATATTACCAATAAATATGTGTGCAAAAGTTGATTGTTATTGGATGGATTAAAGAGGAATGGAGTTTTACTTCTTACGAGAAGAAATTTGTCAGCTAGGTTTTCTGATTTCTTTAGAGACCATTTATGTGTTAGATGGGTGTGCATCCCTCCATGCTCTAACCCATATTCTTTCTTCTCATTTCTGGATAATGTGTAACTAGTTTTTAACCCATTCCTTGTTTGAGTTGTTTCGTTTAAAAGTTCTATAATTTTTTTTTTGAAATGTTTATAATAATATAATATATATTTCTATATTTTTAAAAATCTTTATAATTGGTTTGTATAGTTCTTTTTATCATGGACCCACGATTTGACGACTGAGATTAATCACATTTGCTTTCTGACGAAAATAATAGAGTCAGGTTTACAAAGATCTCTCTCAAAATCAAGTGTATCCGAAGGTAACACTTTTAGAAGACTTTTTTTAATGTTCTCTTCATAATTATGTTTAAATTAACATTATACACATGATATATGAGTTTCACATACATTCACAGTTTCTGTGTCGTTAAAAATTTTGTGAATGTTCATGCACATTTTTGTGAATGATCATTCACACCATTTACATGATCTTTTTTTTACCATTCACAAAATTTATTTTTTGAATTTTGATTTGCTCATTTTGATAAAAATACTTATAATGTTGTTTTATATATGTTTATGCAAAAAAAAAATGTGGATGATCATTCACAACCGGATACATTAGAATCTCATAGTTATGTTGATTATATATATATATATATATATATATATATATATATATATAGAGAGAGCGAGAGAGAGAGAGAGAGAGAGAGAGAGAGAGAGAGAGAGAGAGAGAGAGAGAGAGAGAGAGAGAGAGAGAGAGAGAGAGAGAGGTGAGTTCAATGAAGAACCTCCATGCATCGAAGAACCTCCATGCACCACCACAAATGCATCACAATCCCCCCGTGATGCATCATTATTTCTACGTGATGCATCAAATTCTCACGTGATGCATCGATTTCTACGTGATGCATTACGATTTTCTAGCGATGCATTGTGGTTCTCCAAGGTTCTTCGATGCATAGAGGTTCTCCATTGAACCCACCCCTATATATATATATATAGACACACACAGGCGGGCTTATGTGTGGAGAAGTGATAGCCCGTGCAACGGGTCCCTTCCCCAATAGTCTCATTTTCGTAGTGTATTTTTTTTAAATTTTACGTGTGCAACCAGTGAATATTTAATTGTGCAACTTATATTATTAAAAAAATAAATAATCTAAGTGTGCAACTTGATTAAAAAATGTATACCTCAAATGAAACAAAATTTAAATGTTTAAAGTCTAAATAACTAAATAAGTAATAAAAATAAAATAAATAAAACCGAATACTTTTATACAAAACTAAAAACAATGATATTTTTAGCCCAAATTAAAAATCAAATCCTAATGATATGTGAGCCTTGAAAGTTTGAATCCATTTGGTTTAATTGCTCTTTAATTGTTAATTGTTACTCATATATCATATCACATCTATCGATGGATAAAATTTTCAAAATAAAGTTATTGGAAAGTGATAGTAATGAAGGTTAATTAAATGAGCTTAATGAATTTGATAATATCACATAACCACAACCACAAACACAATCATAAATTCAAATCCTTCAACCCAATTATAATTGAAATGCACGATCTCCTTTGAGTTCATTCCGGTAGACCACAAATTTTAAATTATCAACTAACTGAAGAGAATTTAGCTTATGTGTTCTATTTTAAATTATAAATATTCATTTATTAGCTCAGTCCAACCAATATAGTAATATACTTATTTGAATTTTCGAACCGTGCGCGACGACAATTGTGCAACGAAAGCATTCGGTGGCTGGAATATATATATATATATATATATATATATATATATATATATATATATATATATATATATATATATATATATATATATATATATATATATATATATATATATATATATATATATATATATATAGAGAGAGAGAGAGAGAGAGAGAGAGAGAGAGAGAGATAGAGGTTCAACATCAATGGAATACCATCTTTGATTGGAGTATTGGAGTACCATATTAAATGTAAATGTTCATTACGATAAAATGTTAAATTTTATGTGAACTACGATATATACATGTTCTAATATGTATTATTATTGACTAGTTCACATTATTTACATGTTCATTATGATAAAATACTACATTTCATGCAAAATAACAATATGTACATGTTCAAATGCGAAATATGCATGAACATGTGCATATCGTACATATTGTAATTTTGCATGAAATTAAACAATTTGTTATAATGAATATGTGAATGATAAGAACTAGCCAGTTTGAATGAAATTTTGAACATATGTATATTACAATTTGACATGAAATATAAAATTTTATCGTAACATGTACATTAATATGGTACTCCAGCACTTCAATCTAATATGGTACTTCATGGAACTCGACCCTATATACGTGTATATACCTTAATCTCTTATCACCACAACAACAATATCATAGCTTTAAACGTTCACCTATCCTCAATGCCACTGAAAACCCTAACTAGGTACTCCCTTTTTCTCTCAAAAACTAGAAAAGGAGATGAGGAATTATGGACTTATGGTGGTGTTGGTAGAGAGGGGAAAGATTTTCTCCTTCTCATCAATTATACCCCCTCAACCTTAATTTTTCTTCACATTACACCCCCACCCATAATTTATTCTTCATTAATAATCATAAAACCTAGAATATCAACAAATATAACAATTAAAATAATTTTCAATATTACTCAAAACCTCATAATTATTTTAAGGGAGAATTTAATATGTATCACTCCAAAACTTCATACTAACATATATACCCAACTGAAAATTTTAATATCATATATATCCCTCATAAACATCATAATATCATATATACCCAATTTTAATAATTAATATCATATATATCCCTCTTAAAAATCATTAATATCATATATACCCAAATTCATTAACTTAATTATTTTTAGAACATTTAAAACTCATATTTAATATTGATTATTATTTAATGACCATTATGCCCTTACATATTTTTTTCTTTCAACTAAACCTTCAAAATATCACATATATCCAAATTAAATTAAAAATCCCTTTAAATAATTGTATATAATTTTATTTTTGCAAACTTTACTATGTAAATTCTTATAGTAAAACAAATTAACATTAACAATAAAGTATAATTGTTTGAGTTTCATATTAAATGCATTTACTTCAACATTTTTTTAACTTATATTTTGTGGACCTTATTTGAGACTACAAATAAGGTTAAACCACATTTTATTTCATCAAAGTATAAATTATGGTTCAAGTCACATGAAAATATAATATTTGTAAGTATATTTTAAAAATTCTTTACATATTAAATTGGTATTTTTGTTTCTTTTTATATTCATTTAGTCATGTGTTATTTAGTGTGAGAGTGAAGAGGATGATGATACGAGTAAAAAATCAAAGCTTAAAGAAAAGATGATGGCTTCAAGGAGCAAAACATTATTCAAACATCAGAAAAACGTCGTATCAGTATACTTTTTTTCACATTATAAGCTTCTCATTATTTTGTGTTGTTTATGTATTAAAGTTTTAAAATTAACACATGTTTTAATATTTTTCAGTATATAATGAAGAACAATGAAGATCTCCGTGTGTAATGAACTGATAATCAACAATACATGCATAACGTTTTAAATAAATCTCTAGACAATGTTATTCCTATTTAATCAATCAAACAATCATTATAAAACAATTAAGAACAAGATTGAATCACTAACCGAATGATTAATATTGCCAAAATGAATTGCAGAGAGATATGATCAATGAAATTCCTATAAACTAAATCAACAATTAAACTCAAACGATTAAGAACAAGAACGAATCACTAACCGAATGATTGGATTATGATCAAATGATTACAGAGAAGAAATTGAGAGGAAATGTTCACTGTATTCACAATGTTTTCCGTGCAAAAATACAAATGAAATGTCAGATCTTGTAATACAAAAGTCAAAACACCTATTTATATTCAATTACATCTTTAACCTATTTACACTTTAAACCCAAGACTTATTTTATTTCATCAACCAAAATAAGTTCTAAAATTCTCCCCCTTTGGCGAAATAAACTAAGTCTTCATTTTGCTAGACCCAACTTCATTTCAAAATTCCTCATGCTTTTTTTGTTGGACAGTCCCCATTTGATCTTTGAAATGAACTCTACCATGAGTCTCTTATCATAAGAGCTCAGAGCTCCTCTATTTGTCTTCCTTTTCTGATCAGCGGCCAATTTGCCTTTCAACCCACTCATAACTTTTTGAAGTGTTCCATCACAAAACTTGTTTAGCTCGATACTTCTCATGGCTCTCAGCTTACGATCTTTATCTCTGTACATGACAGCAAAAACTTCACCATTATCACTTGTTATTCTTTTAACTCCCCAGCAAACTTGATAACTCTATTGGGTGGAGTGACATTGATCTTCTGCATCCCTCTTTAAACACCTATCTGAAGGTCTTGCACTGACATAAGCACGAGTTTAATATGCATAAAATGAAACAATGTCTTCAGCGCAAACCTACAGTGTTCATTCCGTTGTTTCGACAGAGCTCATCAAACAAGTCTTCAATATCAACCAAGTGCATCCAAAACATGTCAGCTTCAGTAAATGTGTAAGTATTTCCATCTGATCTTGTTACCGTGAAGGTAGGATAAAATATCTTTACAAAACGATCCTTTTCTATCTTGATCAGATCAACAATCGGAAATTCACTTCTGACCTTTTCAGCACTTTGAGCTTTATTCTGAAGGAAACTCGCATAGTTAGCTCAATTTGGTCTATTTGGCTCTAAGACTCTAAGAAGCTTCAGAAAAGTACACGGAGCTTGTTTTTTTTACAAAAGATCTTCTTTTCAAGATAATCTTCAAGATATGACAATTTATTCCTTTTTCTTGTATATTCAGCTGATTTCTTCGATGAAAGCTCTAAACCCTTTTTCTTTTTCTTTCTCACTTCTTCCTCATTCAGAATAAACAGCATATCATTAATCTCTTTTTGTACAATCCTTTGAGCTTCAAACCTTAAATGATGTTGTCTTTGTGATTCATCTGCTAAGACATATTCGTTAAAGAACCTATCCATTATCTCAACTTCATTGAATTCTTTAACAACAGGAGGGATAGAACTCTTCACATGAAATGGATCAAAATCTTCTTCTTTAACTTGTACCATAACCTCAGGCTTTTCAACCGTCGGTACAAGTATATCATCTTTTAGAATTTCCTGAACCAATACTTCTTCTTCTTCTATCCTTTCAGCTCTTACTGCAATATCAGTCAATTCAATGACATCATCATCACCAGGCTCTTCAATCTCCACCACTTTCTCTGCATCCTCAATCATCGGAATTTGTTCATGAACTTCATCTTCTGAGTCTTCATATTCATCAAAATTATAAAACTCTGACTGAATGCTCAATGGAACAGGAACATCTTCATAAAGAATCAATTCCTGTCCACCTTGAGTATCAGCAGGTTCCTTAGAGCTTCCGGCTTCTCCTTTTTCTTGAACTTCTATTTCTTTCTCTGGATATATTATTATTAGAAGGTCAGATGCTGTCTCATCAAGCTTCCTCCTCTTTCCCCCTCATGAGGAGCATCATCATGCTCGTCATGTTTACGTTTTGGAGCTGAAGCTTGAGCCCTACATGTTTGTTCAACGGCTGATACACGTTCAGAAAAATTTCCTAATGTTGTGATTACTGTACTCTCCAACCCCATCATGTGTTCTCGCATCTCATCAAACTGTTCAAATACAAAATCTCTTAGCTCTTCTATAGCCTGATTTGGATCTGTTTGCTTCACAGTTTCTTCTGCTACAGATTTTCCCTTTAAGAACTTGTGGATATTTGTCATCTGAGACATGACTTCGGATAGTTGAGCCGTCAAGTGACTGTTCACTCCTGCAACTGCGGCATTCAAAGCTTGATTTAAAGATGATTCGGTAACAAAAGGGGAAAGAGTCACTACTGGGTCACGTAGACTTCCAGTTGTCACGACAATTAAACTTGTATAAAGAACATCTACGTGGCCAGTGCTCAGAGTTGACATAGATGTAGCTCTGACTGGACTTCCAACCTCTTCAAGTGACGAAGCAACAAATGCTTCCGTTACTGAGGTTGTTCCGGCAGTGACACGCAGTTCAGTTGCACTTACTTCGACACATGAAGTAGACGCAAGTGTCTTAATGTGTATATGTTCTAGAGTTTGTGCATCAAACGAAATCGTACACCCGGGCAGATGTGTACTTGTTTCAATATTCATCAAATCCAAAGGATTTTCGGATAGCATATGTGCTTCATCCCGGTGAACAATTGAAACAGTCTCCTATTGGGAGGAGACTGAGTGGCTTGTGGGGTGTGCAGGCATCAGTGGGATGCTGACTATTTCAATGCTAACTCCATGTTGGGAGCTAACAGCATATGTAGTTTGGTCCGGGCTTTCTGGGCTGGGAACATCCCTCACACTCTGCATAGCAATTTCAATTATATCAATCAACCCTGCACCTCCCTCAGTATGATCATTTCCTCCTTCATCATCATCATCATCATCCTCTCCTTCTGTAGCTCCCTCATGAATATTTGACAGAGTTCGTTCTGAATCGGAGCTGCTAGCTTCTCCCTCACCACCCCTCACTTGTGCTTCTACTCCCTCACTCACTGGTTGGCTTCCCTGAACTTCAACCCCATGCTGAAGTTCCTCCTCTCCTACAACTCCTTGGTTAAGAGAACCCGGTTCTTGGGTCTCTATAGGAGCGTGATCTATACGATACAACCTCACATTCTCACTCTCCTGATCAGCATATTTCAATAACTCTTCAGGATTTGGCATTATATTGGCATTCGGTGAATCTAGTACCTCATGTAAGCTCATCATGACATAATATGGGCATCATTGAGAATTAGATCGTTTCGGAATATTTTCATTGCCCCTTAAGATGCCCCTGATTAGAATTTGGATAAACCTTTGAAGAGGGACAAATTTTCTTGATCTATTTGTCATCTTTGCTAGCACGACTTCCTTTAGATCGTCCCAGATACATTGCGCGTAATCGTAATGTTTGTTGAACGCAATTCCATGAAAGATTCTCAGACAGTGTATGCTACATCTGTCAATTCCAGTGTGCTTCGACGTCATGCACCGGTTGATGATGCCAAAAAGTGTATACCACTCACCATTAAGTCCATTTCTATGGAACTTAGAACTCTTCGGTAATGGTTTTGAATACACCAGACATATTAGATGATGTACTAATTCCTCGTCTGACACGAAATCTTCAAAATCAGCTAACTCTGGGAAATTCACTGTATCAATTCGACGAGGCAGAAACAGATTATGCCTCAATCTGGATAAGGTAATCTTGGTCTTGAACTGATCAATGGTAACCTTAAAATGATGGTTACCATCAGCTGGGACAAATTTTACAGTGTGCCAGAACTGTTGACGATAGATCTGAGGAATTGAAGGCTTGTATTGTAGAAGATATCCTAAAGGATGACCTTTTAGAATGTCTACATTAATCGGGTGGCTTACTTTTATGACCTTAGTGTCAAGGCGATGGTTATTATCATAAAATGGTAGGCAGTATTTTGGTTTGACAAGTTGATTGTCTGGAATGAGGGTAGAAGGTGAAGGTCGGGTGACTGATGCGGATTTTACTGGTTTAGAAACAAGGGTGTGATTTGACGAAGAATGTGAATCAGAGGATTTTGAGGGTTGGGATTGAGCTGGTGATGCCATTTGAAACCTGTGAAAAGAAATAAACATGTTAGACTCAACAGATAATCAAATGAAATCCTGCAAATAGAAAAAAAATAAAACATTTTGCTAGAAATTGGAAAAATATGTGTTATTCTGTTTAAAACATTGGGATTCCAGACAATAATATTAAAATATTATTGTTAGTATTCCAAAGTCAATCTTTCAGAGACCAATGTTAGAAAAACACAGATTTAAAAAATTTCTCGAAAATTGTGAAATTTTTCTTAAAAATTTAAATTCCCAACACTTAGAAACTTTTTTAACAAAGTTGAGTATGAAACTCGGATGAAATGTAAAATTTCTCGGATAAGGTATGACTCAACTCGATGGACATAAGTATGGAACTCGAATGATAAAGCCTTTTCTCGAATGTACCTAAGGACCAACTCGAATACTACTTACGACAAACTCGATCAAAATTGATGTTTTCTCGAAGTACTTACAACTCAACTCGATCATCAAATAAAAGTTTCTCGATCTAACTCTAAGACCAACTCGAATGACACATGAGTGGACTCGAATGACTCATATTGTGTCCTCGAATGAAAGAAAATATTATAAGTCCTTGAATTAACTCAATTCGAATGAAGCTTGAAGGACTCGAATGATGCATGAGTCCAACTCGAATAAACTTGAAAGGGACTCGAATCAGTTGTGTTATCGAGTGTACGTATAAAAAGTTCCTAAGTCTTGATTATGAAACACCTCGAATAACATATCAATTTTTCTCGAAACAAGAAGTGTTCGACTCGAATGAACCTTCAAGTTTCTCGAATGATATTTCAGCAAACTCACATGAAACTTGATACATTCTCGATTACAGTTGTAATTGAGAAAATGTTGAAAAATATATCCAAGTCCTCATTCACTGATATTTTCAAAAATTACAATTCAGGGACTTTTTCACTTTTTAAACACTTGAGTCCCACTCAAAAATTGATTTCAAATAACTTTTGTTTACTGAACTCCAGAAACAACAATTTCTTTGCAAAAAAAATCCAATTTTCAGTGTGTATGAACTCGACTATTTTTAAATCAAAAATTTCAAATTTATGTATGTGTGTTTGGAATTGAGACTTGAAATTTAAAATTCAAGTTCATGATAGTATATCGTAGGTAAACACACAATTAATTTCAGATTAGTAACAATAAATCATAAAAACCCATGAACACACATTGATGTTCATACGAACACACACACACAGTATTCAAAGTAATGAATGTAATGCAAAAAATAAACTGAAACTACGCATATATGTGAAAGAATTCATGAAATGGAGAAATGGACTTACAAATTTAAAATCAACTATTGAAAGTCTGATTTCTTTGAGCTTGTTTAGGTTTCTTCGTGATGAAGAAAGAAAGTTTAGAGAGATGGTGAACAGTGGCAAAGGTTTCGAAAAAAATGAATTTGAATTTTGAAGTTCAACTTTATAGTTGAAATTTCAAAATGCAAATTAATAATTACCCGGCCCACTTACTCTCAAAAAAATATGGATTTAGATTTTAAGCCCATTTCTTTTTAAAAAAAAATACAACCACTAAAACAACAAAAAAAATTGAACACCAATTAAAAAAATTAACAACACATCAAAAAAAAATTTAACAAAAACAACAAAAAAAATTTTTTGTCTAAAAAAATTATAACAATAAAAAAAATATTGCTCCCCTTTGATGTTTGCTATTAAGCAAGGTTGTCAAGATCGAGATCTTACTTAGGATCGTTTTTGTCATTGCAAGATCGGGATCGTAGGATCGGATCGGGATCGTAGGATCCTATCGAAATTAAATATTATGTATCACACAGTATTGTATCATAAACAAAAAAGAATCATTTCCTACCCATTCTTTCATGACACGTATATAGTGCCGATTTGATAAAACAAGAATCACAGTCATGAGCATGACTATATTGGTACATTGGATTCAAAAAATATGTGACTAGATGGAGGGGCCTAGCGATCCTACGATCTTACGATCTTACTAACGATCCTACGAAAACAAACTGTATGTAGGATCGAATCGTCGTACGATCTTACTAACGATCCTACGATCTTGCTTACGATCCTACCCAAAACCGATCATACTAGCGACCCAACTTGTAATTACTGAATGTTTAAATCTAACCATTCAACATACCCAACTTGTATACCAAAAAATTAAAACATTTTTCATTTAATGATTTGGTAAACAAGTCAGCTAATTGATATTCAGTAGGTACAAAATATAATTCTATATTACCAATTTCTACATGATCCTGAATAAAATGATACCGGATGTCGATGTGTTTGGCTTGAAGTGTTGCACTGGATTAGATGCTATGGCTATTGCACTTTGAGAATCACAATATATTGGAATCTTCTGTGGTGTAAACCTGTAGTCTCTGAGTGGCTCTTCATCCACAACACTTGAGAACAACATGATGATACGGCAACATATTCAGCTTCGGCTGTAGACAGTGAAACACAGTGTTGTTTCTTGGATGACCAGCAGACGGGTTTATCACCTAAGAATTGAACTGCTCCGGATGTGCTTTTTCTGTCCATTTTATCACCTGCGTGATCCGCATCAGAAAAGGCAGTTAAATTGAATGATGATTCCTGGGGATACCACAAACCAATGTTTAGTGTTCCCTTTAGATATCTTAATATTCTTTTGGCAGCAGCCAAATGTGATTCTTTCGGATTAGCCTGATATCTAGCACAAACACATGTAGCAAACATAATATCAGGTCTACTGGCAGTTAAATACATTAATGACCCAGTAATTCCTCGATAATGAGTTACATCTACAGGTTTCCCTGAAATGTCCTCATCGAGTTTGGATTTGGAATCCGGAGCCATGGGAGTTTTCATAGGAGTACTATTGACCATGTTAAATTTCTTTAACATGTCCTGAATATATTTGGACTGATTGATGAAAATTCCATCAGTCAGTTGTTTAACTTGTAAACCAAAGAAAAAATTTATTTATCCCATCATGCTCATTTCAAATTTCCGGGACATTAAGAATGCAAATTTCTTGAAAAATTCTGGATTAGTAGACCCAAATATTATATCATCTACATATATTTGAATTACTATAATATCTAGCCCCTGACGTTTTATAAACAGGGTTGTATCCACTGCACCTTTGTTAAATCCACATTTCAACAAGTATGTTGAAAGTGCATCATACCAAGTACGAGGTGCTTGTTTAAGGCCATACAGGGATTTATCCAAAATATATACATGATCAGACTTTGAAAGATCAGTAAACCCTTCGGGATGATATGTATACACTTCGTCTGTCGGTTCCCCATTTAAAAATGCAGTTTTTACATCCATTTGGTAAACTGTCACTAGTACAAAATGGACCTATGGTCTCGGTTTTGTTTTGTTCGTCTGGCCACAGTTTATATTATTCTGTGACTAAATGGTCATAAATGAAGTTGCAATATTTTATTTGTCACATTTTAGCTCAATAACCATGATCATAACAAACCACATTCATACATATAGTCATGGTTGAGCATATGAATCGTGACATCTACGAGCCACAGTTTAAAACTGTGACCAAATTTGGCCATTTGTCATTGTCATTCATTAGTTACAAATAATAATCTTGTGATGGATATTAAGTGTGGCGATAAATACGTATATGGTCATGGAAATCCATTTCTATAACCAAAAGGGACACACTGTGAAGTTAGTCACAGAATCCCTTTAAGTGATCAAAGGCTAGACTTTATTAGTCACATATGGTAAAAGAAAAAAATTGTGACTGCAAGTATATTTATGGTCATGATCTAATTGATTAAGTGTGGCTAAAAGTGAACAATTGTCATGATAAAAGAAAATACTTACTGGCTATAAGTATATTATGGTCACGGTTAATTGTTCTATGGTTTTTGTTTAACTTATTTTGGGTGACAAAAAGTATTCAACGGTCATAGGTTAAGAAAAAAACTTGTGACTATAGTACTTTATGATCACAATTTAATATGGTATGTGTGTCTAAAAGTAAATAATAATCATGATAAAAGAAAAAATTTAAATAAGTGTTGTAAGCCACAGTTTATTTTGTTTTTAGTGGCTAAAACTAATAAATGGTCACAATGTAAAAAAGAACATTACTCTATAAGTATTCTATGGTCACAGTTTAATATGTTGTATATGATTAAAAGTAAACACTAATTTTGATTAAAAATAAGATTATAAGTATTTTATGGTCATGATTTATTTTGTAATTCGTGACTAAAAGTAATCTATTGTCATAATAAAATGAAATTTTACTGTGACAATATGTTTTTCTTTTGTTTATTGTATATTGTTGTATCCCACATCGCCTAGCACATAAAAACGTGAAGCAAAGAAAAGTCTATATAAGTTTTTCTATGTACTGATCATCTACCATCCTAAAAAACCAAATTTTCAAAAGAAAAAAAACTGGTTTTTTTGTTTGCCGGTTAATTGGTCACCGGCTGTTTCATAAACCGAATGGTTTCAACCGGTCCCAAATTAGTTAAAAAATTGTATTCAAGTTAACCAGAATTTCAATTGTTCGGTTTGATCCGGATCGAAAAATGATTGTCACAGATTATTTTGTTATGCGTGTCTAAAATCAACCAATGGTCATAATTTAGAAAAAAATATATGACTATAAGTAGTTTAAGGTGACTATTTATTATATTATGTGTGACTAAAACTAAATAACAATCATGAATAGACGAAATAACATGTAACTAAAATAATGTTATGGTCATTGTTTAATTATTTATGTGTGTCCAAATATATCTTATCGTCACATTAATTATTAATGTGTGTCTAAATATACCCGATGGTCACAGTTTAATTTATTATGTGTGTCTAAATATATTCATTTGTCATGATTAAATTATTTATGTGTGTTTAAAAGTATGTTATCTTCATGGTTTAATTATTTATGTGTGTCTAAATGTACCAAATTGTGACGGTTTAAGGAAACACACGTGACTAGAAATATTTTATGGTCACGATTATTTAAAAATGATTGACTTTTAGCCACGGTCTTAGCCGATGGTCACAGTTATCCATATGATTTAGTCACAAATATTATATGTAGTCTTAAGGTATCAAAAGTGATGGGACCATTGGTCACGATTTGAATGAAAAAAAAATTGTGGCCAAAGGTATATGGCCATGGTTTTTGGCGTGGCGAATGCCCTTTTTTGTACTAGTGTGTAAAGTTTTTATGAGCTGCAAAAGCCAAAAAACATCCTAATTGCTTCTATTCTGGCAACTGGAGCGAAAGTTTCATCGTAATCAATCCCTTCTTGCTGACTGTATCCTTTGGCGACGAGGCGAGTCTTGTTACGAATGATGACACCATGTTCATCCTTCTTATTCTTGAAAATCCACTTCGTGCAAATGATTGATTTATCTTTTGGTCGTTCCAACAATCTCCAGACCTTCAACCTTTCAAACTGGTTCAACCCTTCTTGCATTGCCACAATCCAATCAGCATCCAGAAGAGCTTCTTTAACATTCTTTGGCTCAATTTTGCTCAGAAAGTTTGAAAATAAACACTCGTTTATGGTTGCTTCTGGTTTGGACTGATGCAGAAGGATCACCTATGATGTTTTCAGTTGGGTGATTCCTTGTCCATTTAAAGGTATGCGGAAAAGGTTGAATTTGGTCTTGATTGGGGTTTAAGTCTAGATAGGGAATTCGGGGGTTAGCTACCGACGTTGATGGTATATTATCTGAGATCGGGGTTTCTGAGTTTTCAGATTGTAAGGGGGTTTCAAAAGATACTGGAGGTTGGATGGGTTGTATACTTTCAATAGGTAAGTGCACGTCTGTCGATGAAGCCTCTCCAGTTTCTTCTGAAATGGGTTGATGAGAATAATCTGAGACTACGACTGGATCTTCAGTAATCCTGTCAAGCACCAAATTTGAAACATGAGTTTTGGGATTTTCAAAGTAGTCTTCATACAGATTCTCGAACAGTTTATTTAAATCAGAATTATCTGCACTCTGTTCAGATGACTTCATAGAAGTCGACTTGTTAAGATCGGGTCCTGAACTGGTATGTTCAGAAGTCATTACAACGCCTTCATCAAATTTGACATTTACGCTTTCATTGACTGTCTTGGTCCTCTTATTGTGTCACATCCTTGCTTTAAAACACGCTTGCTTATCCCAGGAATAATAATAAATGCATAAAGCTAAATAAAACATTACAATAAGTCTTGCACTACACGTGCTACAAGGTTATAGTACTAAGTTGCTAAAAACATCACAATTTAAATAAAAGCAGCTACCCAGAACCCAAGGCATCATAAAGCTATACCACAAGCTGAAAGTTGGCTAAGTCCTCTGGGCAGATCAGATAATAGACCTAAGCAGAAGGTCCAGCTTGTTCTTTACCTTTTCCTGTAAAAATTGTAAGTAGCAACTGTAAGCTAATGCTTAGTGAGTAAACAGATATTCATGAATGCATGTAAAATATGAGGCGAAAGTGCCTAAAAAGGCTGTTATGCTTGCTTGCTTGCTTGCTCATTTGCTTAATACCCAGAAAGAACGCTGCACAATTGAGACATTTCACGCAGAACGGAGATGCCACCACTATGGGTTTACCGCTGACAGATGATCAATCTGTGATACGGGGCTAGCTACCCGTATAATGCTCAAGGGATAGTGGTGAACATCAGAATTGCTTGCTCGCTAAATATAATGCTTATGAGATGCACAAAGAAACGCTAACACAAGGTTTGCTGTATAGTATGCAGAACAATAAACAGATAGCAGATAAATATGCATATTAATAGATCAAATGTAAGATCCGGCTAAGCTGGGCATCACCTGTACCACAGTGTTCGCCTTCACTCACAAAAGTCTATTGAATTCCAAAGAAGTCACATAGAAGCAATTTATGTCTCAATTTCATATAAAACATGTAAACAAGAATAACTGTTACTCACAGTACTGAAAATGCTTTGAAATGCTCTGTAATGCTTGCTCAGGCTTATTTACGCTTTAAATTGCTTTATAATGCTTGCACTTGCTTATCTAGGCTCAATATAGACTGGCACTGGCTTTGACTTGCAGCTGGGCTAAACAGCTTATGTATAATATCTGAAGTTCAATATTTACAGAACATGTGCTAAATTAATATTGTAGCTCAATATTCCAACATCTATAAGCCATAACTTCTAGCTAAATATTTTGCTATTTATATTGCTAATTTATGCGTTGTTCGTAAATTTTATCAATTAGATTCGAAATTTAGGGGTTAGATTCGAATCTGAGCATCAGATTCGAAGTCAGATTCGAATCTGAGTAACAAACTTGAAGCCAGACTCGAACTAGGTTAGATTCGAAGCCAGACTCGAACTAGGTTAGATTCGAAGCCAGACTCGAACAGGGGAGGGGTTAGATTCGATCCTCATTCGAATCTGAGGATAGATTCGAGACCCATATCTCGAATCTAGCTCTATTCGAGTCTGTTCTTGGCATTTCGAGTCTGTTCTATACATACTCGAGTTTGTTCATAAACTACAGCTTTAAACATGCATTTTCAAGCCTCAAATCCACAAATAATCTAAGTAATAAGCCTCGGTTTAGTTATATTATACATTATCTATCATATTCTAGCTAAAATTCATACGAAATTAGCTTTAAATCGCCTAAAAACAATAAACTCGAATTTTGTATTTCAAACCGAAAATGCAGAAGTCGAAAATGACATTTCTTACCTCAAATCCGAATCAAATCACACATGCAATTGCAGATCCGTGTAGTACTCTTCGAGTTCTTTCCGATGACGTATAGAACGCGAGATTTGGCCGGTCGGTTTGGGAGAAAAGTTAGAGAGATGTTCGGTTTCTAGAGAGAGGAGCTCTGGAAAGGAATATGTCTTGCAAGAAATGAGAAAATGAACTCTCGGCTCCTATTTATACCAAACCTCGAAATTACATCATTTTACGCAAATTGCTCAAAAATACTTAAAATAAAATGCAAATAAAAGCAAGGTGTTATAGTATGAGCCCACCACGCTTGCACTTCGTCCTCGAAGTACCTAAGGCTCGAACAGATGCGGATATCGAACTCTCATGTCTTCCTCAGATTCCCAGGTCTGAGAAATTCCGTGAGAAGTTCTCCATTGCACCAACACCATTGCTACCTCTCGATTTCTCAACTTCTTCATCTTTGTCTCTAGAATGACTTCAGGCTCGTCACATTGCAGCTTCTCATTAATCTTATAAGTCAGATGATCGGCCCACTTTTCTCTGTCATCTTCTTTGCACTTCCTTAGTTGCGAAACGTGAAACACGGGGTGTATGTTGGACAGTTCGCTTGGCAAGTCCAACAGATAAGATTGAGTTCCAACACGCTCAATGATCTTGAAAGGACCAACGAATCGTGGTGCTAACTTGCCACGCTTGCCGAATCTGAACACACCTTTCATCGGCGAGACTTTTAATACAACATAGTCGTCCTTCTGGAATTCTAAAGGTTTATGGCGTCGGTCGTGATACGATTTCTGTCGAGATTGAGCAGTTTCCAATCGTTGACGTATAATTCGGATCTTTTCATTTGTCTGCTGAAGTAGCTCGGGACCGGCGATTGGTGCTTCACCGGCTTCATGCCAACACGTAGGAGTTCGGCACTTGCGTCCGTATAAGGCTTCGAAAGGTGCGGCTTTGATAGATGAGTGGTAACTATTGTTATAAGAAAATTCTGCTAACGGCAAGTGGTCATCCCAACTACCGCTAAACTCAAGAACACATGCCCGCAGCATGTCTTCGAGTGTAAGGATCGTACGCTCACTCTGGCCATCAGGCTGTGGATGATACGCTGTGCTCATTCTGATCTTAGTGCCTAATCCATTTTGCAGTGCACTCCAGAACCTTGAAGTGAACCGACTGTCGCGATCCGAAACAATTGACAGTGGCACTCCGTGTCGCGTAACGATCTCGTCTATGTACAACTTGGCTAGTCTCTCAAGTGAATAGTTTTCGCGAATCGGAATGAAATGTGCGACTTTGGTTAGGCGATCCACGATAACCCATATTGCGTCGTGCTGTCTTCGTGTAGTCGGCAACTTCGTCACAAAGTCCATAGTTATGTGATCGAACTTCCACTCGGGGATCGGTAAGGGCTGAAGACTGCCGTAAGGCTGCTGATGCTCCGCTTTGACTAATCGGCATGTAACACAATTATCAACATATTGGCCTACGTCTCTTTTCATACCGGGCCACCAATATTCGGCTTTTAGATCGTTGTACATCTTGGTGCTGCCAGGATGTACCGAGAAGTTAGAACAGTGGGCTTCCGAAAGAATTTTCTGTCGAACATCACCAAATTTGGGAACCCAGACACGATTTTTGAAAAGCTTCAAGCCATGAGGGCTATCGGTTAAGAACTGAAGTTGCCTTTTCATGTCCTCAGAGTTGAGGTTTTCTTCTTTTAGGGCTTCGGCTTGAGAAACGAGAATTTCATCAATCAGAGTAGATGAAAACGAAGTATGAGTCAAGGTATAGAGACATTTAGCAGAGTAGGATTTACGACTCAATGCGTCGGCCACCACATTCGCTTTGCCAGGGTGATAAAGAATATCACAGTCATAGTCTTTGATGAGTTCCATGGAGCGTCGCTGGCGCATGTTGAGCTCCTTCTGGCTGAATATATACTTAAGGCTCTTGTGATCCGTATACAGCTGACATTTGGTGCCGTAGAGATAATGACGCCATGTTTTCAACGCAAAAGTCACAGCAGCAAGTTCAAGGTCATGAGTCGGATGACTCTTTTCGTGATCCTTAAGTTGGCGAGAAGCATATGCTATGACTCTGCCTCTTTGCATCAAAACACACCCGAGTCCTTGATAGGAGGCATCACTGAAGACCACAAAATCTTCATTGCCTTCGGGTAAGGCCAGAATAGGCGCTTCGGTGAGTTTCTGTTTTAAAGTTCGAAATGCATTCTCTTGAGCTTCTTCCCAAATAAAGGGAACATTCTTGCGAGTAAGAGATGTAAGAGGCATGGCTAGTTTTGAGAAGTCCTTAATGAATCGACGGTAGTAACCCGCCAATCCCAAGAAACTTCGGATCTCGGTAGCTGATTTGGGAGCTTCCCAATTTTGAATGGCTTCTATCTTAGAAGGATCCACAGAGATTCCTTCACCAGATATCACATGACCAAGGAATTGTATCTGATAAGATACAAGATTTGCAAGTTGACGCTGAGCATGAAATTTAAGAAAAGATAAGCTTAAAAAAATGAATAAATCGAGATTGCAAGCACCTGTCGCAACCAAAATTCGCATTTAGAGAACTTGGCGTAAAGTCGCTCCTTGCGCAGCAACTCTAGCAGCTCTCTAAGATGCACAGCATGCTCAGCTTCAGTCTTTGAGTAGATGAGAATATCGTCTATAAAGACGATAACAGACTTATCGAGCATTGGTCTACAAACGCGGTTCATCAGATCCATGAACGCCGCAGGAGCGTTTGTAAGACCAAAGGGCATAACAAGAAACTCGTAATGCCCATATCTGGTACGGAAAGCCGTTTTAGGGACGTCTTCTTCATGAACTTTGAGCTGATGATACCCAGATCTAAGATCGATCTTTGAGAAGTAACTGGCTCCCTGAAGCTGGTCGAAAAGATCGTCTATTCTGGGCAATGGATATTTGTTCTTTATTGTTACCTTGTTCAACTCCCTATAATCAATGCACATCCGGAGAGTCCCATCTTTCTTCTTAACGAATAAAACAGGAGCTCCCCAGGGAGATGAACTTGGTCGTATGAGTCCCTTATCTAGCAATTCTTGCAATTGCTTCATCATTTCTTGCATCTCTGCAGGTGCAAGTCTATAAGGGGCTCGAGCAATTGGTGCCGCGCCGGGCACTAAATCAATTCTGAACTCCACCTGACGGTCTGGTGGGAGTCCAGAGATGTCTTCGGGAAAGACATCGGGAAACTCGGAGGCTATCTGTACCTCGGCTAAAGTTTTCTTTTCAGACTTAGCATCTATTGCATATGCTAAGTATGACACGCAACCCTTAGCTATATGTTTCCTAGCTTTGACTACAGAAATTAAACATAAGTCACCTTTCTTTCTGTCACCATAGATGCAGATACTGCGGCCATCCGGTGTAGTGAGCTTTATCAACTTCTTCTTGCAGACAATGTTGGCGTCATGATGATCAAGCCAATCCATACCGACGATGACGTCGAATTCGTGAAAGTCCATAGGAATGAGGTCAAGTTGGAACGTGCAATTATCTAACAGAATTATGCAGTCGCGGTAAATTTTATCGGTGGACACGCACACGTTACTGGCCGTTTCGATATCAAATATAACAGGCAGAGTTGTCGGAGTAATTCCAAGCTTAGATGCAAATGCACTTGATATAAAAGAGCGATTGGCTCCTGAATCGAAAATAACTCTAGCAGGGATAGAGTTAACAAGAAACGTACCAGATACCACATCTGGTATTTCCTTCGCTTGCTCGGCTGTTATTTGGAATGCGCGATTCTGACTCCTAGTTGGCTCGTTACGGCGACTAGAACCTCCTCGCGATGTGCTATGCCGGGCCGGTTGATTTTGCCTTTGCTGTTGTTGTTGATGTTGTTGCTGAGGTCGGTATTGCTGCTGCTGCAATCGCGGATGATGCTCTGCACTCGGGTAAATCATGCTGAACGGATGTGTACATGCATGCTCATTATGTCCAGGGCGTAAACAATTGTTGCAAACTTTAACTCTGTTAGGACATTCTTCACTGCTATGTCCTATTTCATTGCACACATAGCACCTCACATCATTGGGGTTACAACGCCCAATGTGTGACTTCTGGCAGCGGCGACACTGCCTCGGCTCAGAATGTACCACATATGATCGAGTTTGCTGTGCTGGAGGCGAGCTGAACTGTCGGTACTGAAACTGCTGTGGCTGAGAATATCTGGATGAAGATCCAGAATAGCTTCCGGTGCGCGATTTCTTGGGCGGTGATGGACATGTCGGGTTAATAGAGGAAGTAGGAACTCCTCCAGCTCGAATAAAATCCTGCTCGAGAATTCGAGCAGCTTCAACACAGTCAGCATAGTTGGTATATCCCCGGTGCTTCAAGAACTTCTGATATTCAGGATGCAGACCCATCAGAAAACGGTCGATCTTTCGCTCTTCAGTAGCGACTTGATAGTCAGACAGCAAGCTTAGTCGGGTGAATTCAATCTCATACTCAGTCACCGATTTGGTTCCCTGAGTAAGAGACATCAGCTTCTCTTCCAGACGTTTCTTTTCATCAGCTGGGCAGTACTGACGAAAGAAAATAACTTTGAATTCATCCCAAGATAGGGACTTAATCCAGTTGGCTCCGTGCATGTTTTCCTGAGATCTCCACCACATAACAGCGCCACCCTCGAACAGTGTAGTAGCAAAGCTGACCTTGGATGCTTCAGCACAGTCGCTGATGAGAAATATTCGCTCAATGCCTGTGATCCACTCGAGCGCTTCAATCGAGTTTGCAGCACCCTTGAAGGGTTGAGCTCCGCAAGCTTTGAAGTAACGGAAATTGCAGCCCTTAGGAGGGACTACAGGGGCTTCCTCCTCGTCGGTGTCGTCGTTGTGGCGTCCAGTGTCATCATGCTGTTGTTTCCTACGTTCTTCTCTACGCTTAGTTTCGGCTTCATCACGAGCACGAAACTGATCTTGTAAGAACTTAGCTTGACGCTCATTGTTTTCATTGAGCATCGTTTGCATTATTTGCATGATCTGTTCAGGAGTGAGTCCACCTCCAGCTCCTTCACCAGATCCAGACATGTTCTGAAATTATATAAATAATACTTGCATAAGAATAGGCATAACTCCTATTCTACCCCATTTCCCAATTCCTAAAGGAAAGTCAAAGCCTATCTCAGGTCAAGTTAAAGCCTAGACATTCGAAGCTAATATCTTTGCTTAAAAGTTTGAGTCCAAGTGTTATTGCTAACACTTGAATCCCTCAAACTAATTCTCTGATACCATCCTGTCACATCCTTGCTTTAAAACACGCTTGCTTATCCCAGGAATAATAATAAATGCATAAAGCTAAATAAAACATTACAATAAGTCTTGCACTACACGTGCTACAAGGTTATAGTACTAAGTTGCTAAAAACATCACAATTTAAATAAAAGCAGCTACCCAGAACCCAAGGCATCATAAAGCTATACCACAAGCTGAAAATGAGCTAAGTCCTCTGGGCAGATCAGATAATAGACCTAAGCAGAAGGTCCAGCTTGTTCTTTACCTTTTCCTGTAAAAATTGTAAGTAGCAACTGTAAGCTAATGCTTAGTGAGTAAACAGATATTCATGAATGCATGTAAAATATGAGGCGAAAGTGCCTAAAAAGGCTGTTATGCTTGCTTGCTTGCTTGCTTGCTCATTTGCTTAATACCCAGAAAGAACGCTGCACAATTGAGACATTTCACGCAGAACGGAGATGCCACCACTATGGGTTTACCGCTGACAGATGATCAATCTGTGATACGGGGCTAGCTACCCGTATAATGCTCAAGGGATAGTGGTGAACATCAGAATTGCTTGCTCGCTAAATATAATGCTTATGAGATGCACAAAGAAACGCTAACACAAGGTTTGCTGTATAGTATGCAGAACAATAAACAGATAGCAGATAAATATGCATATTAATAGATCAAATGTAAGATCCGGCTAAGCTGGGCATCACCTGTACCACAGTGTTCGCCTTCACTCACAAAAGTCTATTGAATTCCAAAGAAGTCACATAGAAGCAATTTATGTCTCAATTTCATATAAAACATGTAAACAAGAATAACTGTTACTCACAGTACTGAAAATGCTTTGAAATGCTCTGTAATGCTTGCTCGGCTTATTTACGCTTTAAATTGCTTTATAATGCTTGCACTTGCTTATCTAGGCTCAATATAGACTGGCACTGGCTTTGACTTGCAGCTGGGCTAAACAGCTTATGTATAATATCTGAAGTTCAATATTTACAGAACATGTGCTAAATTAATATTGTAGCTCAATATTCCAACATCTATAAGCCATAACTTCTAGCTAAATATTTTGCTATTTATATTGCTAATTTATGCGTTGTTCGTAAATTTTATCAATTAGATTCGAAATTTAGGGGTTAGATTCGATCCTCATTCGAATCTGAGGATAGATTCGAGACCCATATCTCGAATCTAGCTCTATTCGAGTCTGTTCTTGGCATTTCGAGTCTGTTCTATACATACTCGAGTTTGTTCATAAACTACAGCTTTAAACATGCATTTTCAAGCCTCAAATCCACAAATAATCTAAGTAATAAGCCTCGGTTTAGTTATATTATACATTATCTATCATATTCTAGCTAAAATTCATACGAAATTAGCTTTAAATCGCCTAAAAACAATAAACTCGAATTTTGTATTTCAAACCGAAAATGCAGAAGTCGAAAATGACATTTCTTACCTCAAATCCGTATGAAATCGTACATGCAATTGCAGATCCATGTAGTACTCTTCGAGATCTTTCCGATGACGTATAGAACGCGAGATTTGGCCGGTCGGTTTGGGAGAAAAGTTAGAGAGATGTTCGGTTTCTAGAGAGAGGAGCTCTGGAAAGGAATATGTCTTGCAAGAAATGAGAAAATGAACTCTCGGCTCCTATTTATACCAAACCTCGAAATTACATCATTTTACGCAAATTGCTCAAAAATACTTAAAATAAAATGCAAATAAAAGCAAGGTGTTATATATTGTAGACACCGAAAGCTACAGATTCCTTCGAATAACCAATGAAGATGCCTTCATCAGCTTGTTGACTAAATTTTCCCAGATTGTCTTTGTCATTTAATATGAAACACCTGCATCCAAAGACATGAAAAAATTTTACGTTAGGTAGTCGTTTGTTTATTAATTCGTACGGAGTCTTTTCGAATCTTTTGTTGATTATTGATCTGTTCTGCGTGAAACAAGCGGTTGCTACAGCTTCAGCCCAAAGGAATAACGGAAGATTTGAATATGCCAGCATCGTTCTTGCAGATTCCACTAGTGTGCGATTTCTTCGTTCAACTACACCATTTTGCTGTGGAGTACGAGCTGCTGAGAATTGATGTGTTATTCCCACAGAATTCAGAAAACGACTCAAGAGATTTGTTCTTAAATTCTGTCTCATTATCTGATCTGATGGTTTGAACTGAGAGCTTCAACTTGACTTGAATTCTACGGATGAAGTCTATTATTATCTCGGTAGCATCAGATTTGGAACGCAGGAAGAATACCCATGTGTATCTGGAGTAGTCATCGACTATTACCAACACATATCGTTTCTTGTTTATACTCTGTACTCTCATTGGTCCACACAAGTCCATATGAAGCAGTTCCAATGCTCTCGTTGATGAGTGTTCAGTTTTGGACTTGTGAGATGCTCTAACCATCTTTACTTTTTCACAAGCTGCAAACAACTGCTCTTTTTGAAACCTGAGAGTTTGTAGCTCTTTGACTAACCCACCTTTTGCAAGGTTGGTTAATTCTTTTAAATTCAGGTGAGAAAGGCGACGATGCCATAGCCAAGAAATTTTAGATGTTGCTTTTGACATTAAGCATACATCCTTCTTCAGATTGATTGAGGCTAGGTCTATTGAGTACAGATTAGTTTTCCTATTTCCTGCAAGGATTTCTTTTCCTTCTCCAGATCTTATGCTGCACCGATTTGCTTTGAAGTTGACCTCTAATCCTTTGTCGCAGAGTTGTCCAATACTGAACAGTATGTGACTAAGGCCGTCAACATAGAAGACTTTCTGAATTGTTATCTTATCGTACGCAAGACTCTCATATCCTTTGATTGGACAGAATTGATCATTCCCAAATCTGACTGTCCCACAGAACTTATCAACAAAGTTAGTGAGGGTTTCTTTCTGTCCGGTCATGTGCTTTGAGCATCCGGAGTCAAGGTACCACACATGATTTACCTATAAGACGAAATAAAACGTGAGATACCCACTTATAGTTGGGTACTTTTAACTTTGGTAAATCATGTGGCTTGAAATTCATTTTCTCATCAGATATTTCTTTTATTTTAGGAACCCACTTTTTAACAGTACGTTTTGGTATCCATTTTTGTACAGTTCGATGTGGAACTGATTTTGAAAGTTGCTGTTTTGGAACCTTTTCTGTTTAAAAGATGGATCCTTTTGTTTTGGTAGCCATACGAACTTATCAGATTTAGCATGCATTGATTTATAAGAAGCAGGATTTAAAGCAATTAAGACAGTCTGAGAGTATTGAGTACAACATTTATCAGTAAGTTTATTATTACAGACAGATTTTTCAAATTGTCTAATCCTATCTGTAACAACAGTCTCTTTGACTCTCCACTCTTGTCTTATCCTCTTGTTTTTCTTTTCTCTCTGCTTCTTTCTCCATTCTTGCTTCCGAGAACCTTTCACAATATTATCTGACATACAAGAAACACGAGAATTAGTCGTTTTAGAAACTTGTTTCTTCTATAAAAGTCTCTTACCTTTAGAATTTGACCTTTTGTGCAATAAAGTCCTTTGAGGAAGATGATTCACCTTTGTCATATGTAGGAGTCACAAAAGAAACTTTTGTTTTCTCCTTTTTCAGTTGTAAACTTGGTGAATGATCTGATGAATTCTTTGAATCTGTAGATATTCTTTTTAGAATTCTAACAGGTTCTTTAGATTCATCAAGTTGTTTGTTATGTAATGGTTTTACAAACTCATCTTTTATAACAAACATTTCTTCCAATGAGTTAAAATCCGAGTTCATATACAGATCAAAATCTTTTTCAGAATTAATAAAATCAAGTTGAATTGAAGGTTGTTGATCTAATTTTGATTTGATTTCAGGCTGTTGTTGCAACTTTTGTTCCAAAGATTTAAGTTCAGCCTTAAGATTTTGATTTTCTGTCTCAAAAGTTTTGATTTTCAATTCAAGATCAGAGTTCATTTTTTCAAGAATTGAATTTGGTAAATATAGCTTTTGAGAATGAGTAGTATTTTCAGATAAATCCTTGTTAGAATATGTCTGAATATAATCCTCATTAATGCAAGAATGTTGATTAGATTCATTTATTCTGTTATAATCAACAGAATTTTGCATTTTATCAGATCTTAGCCTTTTTGAATCTTCACTTGATTCTATTTCATTTGATGCTTTCATAAATGTCATTTGTATTCCTAAATTCATGAATCTGACATCCTATAAAGTAGGTGAATTTGAAATAGCCTTTGTCAGATATTTAGGATTATTCCAACCTATACCAGATTTAGAATTATAAAAATTCGGTATGTTTAGGTTGATTTAAATATATTGTTTGATCTGTTTGACCTCGTTTGATAAACTCATCTTCTAATGATTTAATTTTCTCGTAAAGTTTTGTTCGTTCATCAAAAATGGCATGATATTTTACAGAATAACTTGATGCTTCTAATTCATCAAATTCAGTTTTTCTTTTAAGTCAGATATATTGCTATTCGGTTCCTGGATTTGACTTTGAAGATCATTTGTAACGCATGTTCTTGATTTAGCTTGTTTTCCAAGGAATGGGCATTTTTCTTTTCGGCTTTTAAAGATTTTTCAAATTTCTTTAGCATGAAAGCCATTTGCGTTAGTTTTTGTTCAAGCATACAGGAGTCATCATTTTCAGATTCAGAGTTGGATTGTACCTCAGGTGTCTCTGAACTCTCTGATTTATCTGAATCTGATTCATCACGTTCTCTATCCTTGCTGCCTCCAGCATCTCCTGTTGCCATCATTGCTACCTCTTCAATCAGTTCCTCATCATACTCTTCCTTTTCTTCATTCTCCTCATCCGTCAACCCTACCCAAACTTCATCTTCTGCAACCATTGCGGACCCACTAAGTTCTGATCAGTTAAAAACCTCTGACTTTAAGAAGATATATGCATCTTCATCTAAGATGTCTTCATCCTCAGATAGTTGAAGCCAATGATCATCTTCAGCCATTAGAGCTTTGCCAGCTTCTTTTGCTAGAAGTGCCTTTCTTGTGTAGTATTCTGAGTTTTTCACTACAGGCATTCTGCACTCTTGAGCATAGTGTCCTGGCTTGCCACAGTTGTAGCATTTTTGCTCTGTGTCCTTCTTAGCTGACTTTTCAGATTTATCATGTTTATCGGCTTTCTTTCCACTGCTTTCACCTGACTTATCATATCTCTCCTTCTTATCAAACTTTCGTGAGCCAGTTTTATATCTCATCTTGTTATTGGTGGGTTTTCGGTAGAACTTCATCTGAAATGCCTTAGTCAGTAAGGCCATTTGTTTCTTCATTTCTTCTATTTCAGAATCAGTTGAGGAATCTGATGAGTCTGATTCAGACTGCTGCTTATGACTACACGTTTTTCCTTCTTTAGCTTATACTTGTATTTCTTGTCTGCCAATAATGCTAAAGGATCAACGGTATCTTTTTTTGCTTTCTTCTTTCCGGACATTTTCCTTAAAACAACTTCCTGATAGTTGTTAAGGTTTTCAAAGACCATATGGAAATCCATGTCCTCAATATCTTTTGTCTGTTGAATGATCATTGCGTACTTTTCCCATTCTGGATTAAGTACGTTCAGAAATTTAGCATTGATGTCTAAGTTGGACTTAGTGACACCGTTCCTCTTCATCTCACTTACTAAGCTGACAAACCTCAAGTACGTATTCTCCAGCAATTCCCCTTCTCTAGCTCTGAAATTCTCGAACGTCAGTAAGTTGTTCCGTGCTCTGTTTGTAGCTGTCCTGTCTGATCCCCTCATCAACTTACACACCTCATCCCAGATGGATTTGGCTGTTTTAGTGTTTGTCAGGCAGGTGTATATGTCATTTGGGATGGATATCAGAAACAATTTTCTAGCTGTCTTATCCCCCAATTTTCTTCGCTTTTGTGCCTCTGTTAGATTAGTTACCTCAACAGTTCTTTCAGGTATTGGAGGGTTGCCAGTGGGTACAACAGGGATTGTTTCTAGGAACACAGCTGGTCCGTCAGTAAGTGACTTTAACATTTCTTCAGATAGGTCGTGGAAACTAATGAACTCCAGAAATCTTTCCCTCCATTGTACATATTCTCCTCGGTAGAGAATTGGAGGTTTTGTTTCCGACCCCATTGCAAGTGCGTCTTTGGACATGTTGACTGACTGATAGGAATCTTCCAAGTAGGGGTGAGCAAAAACCGAACCGGAAAACCAAAATACCGAAAAACCCGGAAAAACCAAACCGAAAAACCCGGAAAAACCAAACCGAAAAAACCGGAATACCGGGAAACCGAAAAACCAAAAAAACCGAAACCGAAAAAACCGGAGTAAATGGTTTGGTTTCGGATTCCCTCTCAAAACCGAACCGAACCGGTTTTAAAATTAATTTAATTTTTGTTAAAATGTTAATTAATTGACATTATTAATAGTTATGCTTATTTGAATTATATGTGAAGTAGATAATGCTAATTAATTGGTATAAACATTATTATTATATTTTACATGATGAAATTACTTAAATTAATTCAAAGCCTAAGTTAGTAAATTTATGAAATTAGAGTATAAAACAACTAAATTAATATTTAATATCCAATTTTATCAATTCGAAGTATCAAATTAACACATAAGTCGATTAAAAATTCAAACATAAACAATTATTTTTTAGTGATTTATCAAATAGTGCTTAACTTTAGTAAAGAAAAATTCAAATTTAGTAAAAAAGTGTCTAAGATTTTTCGGGTTTGAACCCAAAAACCAAACCGTTTTCGAAAAACCAAAAACCAAAAAACCCACGGGTGTAAACCGAAAAACCGGTAATCCAAACCGGAAAACCGAAAACCCGAAACCGAACGGTTTCTCCATTTCAAAAACCGGAATTTTCGGTTTGGGTTCGGTTTCGGCCAAAAACCGAACCGAACCGCCCCATGCTCACCCCTACTTCCAAGATCGAATGAAAATTTGATTGAATTTGAAATTTTGATCAACCGATTGAAAATTAATCAAACTCGAATAAGTATTCAGTGAAACTCGATTAATGAAGGTGAAAAACTCGAAAAATGAATAGATCAACTCGATCAATGAGTGTAACAAACTCGAACAATGAAGTACTCAACTCGAATCTAGAAAATTCAACTCAGTTAGAAGAATTATGCAACTCGAAGTGGTCTTCTATACAACTCGAATCAAATGTGATTCAACTCGATTCACAAGATAGTCAACTCGGATAAAATAGGAGTCAACTCGAATCAATTGCCAATAAACTCGAATCAAATATCAATAAACTCGAATGAATGCAAGATTAAGCTCGAATTAAGATTGAATATTCACTAACTTGTTTTGTAAAACTCGATTGGAACTTGTTTCCAACTCGAATGGAACTTCAAGTCAACTTGAATAAACTTGAAGTCAACTCGAATGAACTTCAAGTCAGCTCGAATGAAAAGAATGATAAACTCGATTTTCACTTCTTTCAACTCGATTAACAAGTGCTGTCAACTCGAGTAACACGTGCTGTCAACTCGATTGAAACTAGAACAATGTTATAATCGAGTAGTCTGAATTTTTCAAAAATTTCAAGTCTGGAATTCAATTAATTTTGTAAAAATGCCTTAATTGATCCCAATTTGATAGCGAAGGTGAGGTTTTTAATTTCAAACACTTTTTCTGAAATCACTTGGTCCAAATACAGATTAAGCCCCTTTATTTTTCACTTGAACAGTGAAGAACATTTGGGTTTTCGAATTTTCTGAAAAATCCTTGAATCTTTTGAAGTGTTTTGAATTACAGTTCAAGTTTATGATCAAAATGATCGATTTGCAAAGATCTTCCTTCGATCCAAATTTCAACAAATAAGAACAACAGGATCAAAACCCTCAATCGATTTTTCAATTTTTGAAAAAAATGAATAAAACAGTGACGGTTTTCAATATTTTCAATCAAAAATCATCCCTAAAAGCTCTGATACCAAGTGTAATTCCTATATTTTCAATCAACAATTAAACACAAACAATTAAGAACAAGATCAGAAACACTAACAGAATGATTTGATTATAGACAAATGATTACAGAGATGTGGAAGTGAAAATATGATCACTGTAGCCCTAGATATCTTCCATATATTTACGTGCAAAAATACAAATGAAATGTTAGATCTTGTAATACAAAAGTTAAAACACCTATTTATATTCAATTACATCTTTAACCTATTTACACTTTAAACCCTAGACTTATTTTATTTCATCAACCAAAATAAGTTCTAACAATCAACAACGAACAACTGTAACCCTAACTTCCTTCTTCTAAATTTCCGTGCAAAGACAAAAAACGATTTCAGATCCGTACATTTACAAAGGAAATAATTCTATATATATATCAACATTCAACTATGCTATATTTACAAAAACTACCCTAAACTTATTTATTTCATCAAGTTAAAATTGGTTCTAACAGACAATGAGATGTGCCATTTCCCGTTTAAATTTGTTCAATTATTTTATTTAGATTTATTAATTTTTTTATGATAACTGCTTTTGTATGTAAATATTTTTATTAGTCTGAATAAATTGTTATTATAAAATATTATTAGACTATATTGTAAGTAATATTTTGAAAATACATGTTTGTGTATTATTTGATTGGAAAATGATGAGTTTTTATTTTATCATAAATTATTATTAGTTTTTTTTTCCCTATATACTTAATTTTGATACACGATTTTTAACTAAAAATTAGTCTTTCGATTAACTCACATGTATTAAACTAGACATATATAGACCTCATAATTATGTGTAATAAAAACAATGCATAGTTTTCTTCAATAAAATATATTCTTTTGTGTCATTATTTATTCAAAAATATTAATTTCGTCGCACATCACCCGAGCAACGGACGGGTATTCAACTAGTTGACTAGGGATGAACATAAAACCTTTTTTCCCCGAACGAATCGGACGGTTTCATGTTCGGGCCGCCGGTTTGTCAGTTCCTATAATTTGGGTTTCGATTCCATCAGGTTCGGTTAGTTTTTTTTGTGTGTAAAAGTCAAGAAATAACCAGAACCGGACAGGTTCTCGGTTTTGATTTTACCCGTTTTCAATTTTGGGTAATTCAGGTTCGATCTGGTTGGAACCGAGCTCATCCCTAGTACTGACTATAGAATATAAAGAAAATAAGAGAATAAGAGAATATATAGAAGAAAGAAAATGATATAATATTTTTTAGAACTACATAAATGGTTTTAGTGGTTTGTTTTAGCTTACGAAAATCATTTCTAATATTCATTTATTACAACACTGGTCCTTACTTTCACAATCAATCTTTATCGTGTTAAAGCTGAACTGTTAAATATGTTAAAATGAAATTTTTTTTCCTTTTTTGTCCTTTAAGTTTTATTGATTTCTATTTTTGACCTCTAGATAAAAATAAATATTACTCTACTTTTAGAATTAATTTTTTATATCATATCAGTGCAAGAAAATTGTCATTTAGTGACACTTTTTCTTACTGTTAATGTCACTTAGGAAAAAGAGTAGGTATAGAGTAATCTTTTACCCACATTTTTTTAAAAGTAATGACACAAAAATTCTGTCACAAAAATATTTGAGGCCTATACACACATACATTTTTAATCACAATATATCTATACACTCCACTTTTACCCATACTTTTTAATGTTTAGGTAGAAAGTTCTGACACCTATAGTGATACTTTTTTTACTTTCAGTGACACTTTTTGTGTGTCACTAAATAACATTTTGTTTGTAATGTATACATTATATATTTATAGCTATTTAAAAATTAATTTATAACATTGATGTTTTAATTTGTTAATTAATAAATTAGCTCTAATATGTTAATTAATTTAAGGGTTATATGCCAGAAATAGCAACAACTTTTTGTAGTTTTACCGTTTATACCCACATTGTTATCTTTTATTATTAATAGCAACAACTTTTGTATTTTTTACCGATTATACCAACTTTTGACCTGGAAACCTGCTATAGCAGGTTACCATCCATTAATACCAACAACTTTTATCTTTTTACCAATAATAGCAACAACATTTTATATTTTTACCAATAATAGCAACGACTTTTAACTTTTTACCAATAATAAAAACACATCAAATTGAATTTTTTCTTTATCTTTGACTAATTAATATCTTAAAAAAAACTAAATTTATGAAAAATCGAAACACAATCAAATAAGTTCATAAGTGTAACATGACAACGTGAAACTCAATTCATTTTGTATAAGATGTCACAGATATATAATGAACACATTATGCTATATTTATATTATTTTTTGGATACTTATTACAACAATATTTTCATTATTTATTTATGTAATATATAAATGAATAATATATATATATATATATATATATATATATATATATATATATATATGTGTGTGTGTGTGTGTGTGTGTGGTGTGTTTGTGTGTGTGTGTGTGTGTGTGTGTGTGTGTTTGTATGTGTGGTTTTTGGTTTAGAAAGAAAGACTTGAAATAGAAAACCATGACAAAGAAAAACCGAAATCAAACCGAAACCGAAATAAAAACCAAAAAATCAAATCGTTTAAAATCCAAACCGAACGTTTTCTTGAATATAGAAACCGAAGTTTCAGTTTGGTTTTTTATTTTTGCCAAAAACCGATCCATGCTCACCCCTAATCAAAATAATATTCACTTTTTAATATCTATAGAAAACATATTTTTTATACTTTTATAGGCACACATTGCATTTGATTTATCTCAACAAAATTTAAACAAAAAATAGATTATGAACTTATTTGATTGTGTTTCGATTTTCATAAATTCGTTGCTATTATTGGTAAAAATATAAAAAGTTGTTGCTATTATTGGTAAAAAGATAAAAGTTGTTGGTATTAATGGATGGTAACCTGCTATAACAGGTTTCCAGGTCAAAAGTTGCTATAATTGGTAAAAAAATACAAAAGTTGTTGCTATTAATGATAAAAAAATAAATAATGTGGGTATAAACGGTAAAACTACAAAAAGTTATTGCTATTTTTGGCATATAACCCTTAATTTAACTATAAATTTTAAATCTTTTGTGTTGAGAGAGAGATACAAAGCAGAAAAAGGGAATCAGGTGAGGAGGGGGAGCCGAGGAGCCAGGAAGATGGCCACCGAAGGTGGATGTGGAAATCGTCGGTTGTTTTGTAAACCCATCGGAGGGAACCATTTATGGATCTAATCATAGAATACCACAGTCCACATATGTGAACAGACTATGAGAGTGAAGGGTATGAGTATTTTTCTCAAACTTATCTTTCTGTACACCTCAGTATCACATCAGTTTTTCTCTTTTCACATTTTCTCACCTTTCTAATTTGGAAATACTCATCTTTCTAAACCTTTCCATCTTTCTTAATTTTTTTTAAACATAAATTTATTTTAATTAACAAAACAATCAAAAGTAAAATAATTAATTCCATAAATATTTAAAGACTATTACATAGCTAAAAATTAAAAATTACCAAATTAAAAATATAAAAATACATAACAATAAATAAAAACTAAAATTACGAATGAACATTAAAAAAAATACAAACTAACCGTCTAAATTTGGCATTTGGGCAAGTACAATATGTTTCACGAAATCTGATCGAATGTTATTGTGCGTTCCCCGATTACGAAAGTAAAATACGAAACTGTACGAACGAGACAACAATTACGAAACTAAAATAAAAAAATACAGACATTTACGAAACTAAAATTAAAAAATACAAACATTTACGAAAATATAATAAGAAACAACAATCAAAATAAAAAAAATTATAAAACTAAAATTATATATATATGTGTATGTGTGTGTGCGCGCGCGTGTTGACAGTAAACAAAAAAAAAAGAAAAGAGGGGTGAAGCAAGCAGGGTTGTGCGGGGAGTGAAAGCCGCGACGGAAGGGTCGTTTTCCGTCGGGGCCGAGGACCGGAGGTGGTGTTCCAGTCGGCCTCTTCCTACGTGGCCGGAACCGCACCCACCGTTTTCCCTGAAGAACACCACCGACTCAGACACCGCCACTAAAAGAAGTCTGAGTGGTTCTGGATCTTGCTTTCTCTTCTAGATCTATATCTGGAGATCCTCATCGAAACGAGAAAGATATAAAAGGGGAATTGTTCTGGATCTGGATGAAACATAATCGATGCTAATTCGCTCTTGCTCGTCTCTCGTACCAAATAGAAGACTAACCTGGTTTGTTCATCACCTTACAACTGAATCTCAATCGAAGTTTGTCAATAGTCTAGATGTGGTTTGTTCTTAATCGACGAAGCCTCTAAATCAATCCCAGGTGTTGGATATCACAAGTGGATTTCAATGTTTTTGTTCGACGTTGATATCTGATCTGGGTCTGTTCTTGTTTGATTACAGCCATCTTGTTTGACATGGGTCTCATACAAATGTCAGATTCTTTAAAAAAAGATTTAGTGTCTCTGTTCTTGTTCGATTTCAACTAAGTTTTAGCATCTCCGTTTGAAGCCAGAAATGAAAGTAACGTTCTTGACATCGATTAGAATTTCTATTTGGTTAAGGTGTATTTTTCTTTAATTTGTTCTTGTTTTCCATTTATTCGAGTGTGTTGGATATATTATTCTTGATCGATTTAAGTTAGTTTGAATTTTAAAGGTAACCTGAATCTCAATTTTTTTTAGTCATTGTCATTGATATTGAATCTTGGTTATTGATTGTTCTTGGATCTTGTTCTTGTTGTTATCAGAATTCTGTTAGTCCAAGGATGTTGCCGGACTTGTCAGATCGCCTGTGAAACCGGTGGATGGAGGTGACGAGTGTTCTTGCTACTGATGAACAAGATGAAGAATAACAAGAACATGAATATTAATAATAAGCGGAATTTTTGCTGATGATAAACAAGCTTAGCAAATACAAAAACATGAATAATAATAATAATAATAATAATAATAATAATAATAAATATCAACTAAATTAATTAAACAGTAAAGGGACTAAAAGTATTAATGTAAAAAAGATAAATTGGTCTTTTTTGATATTTAACAAAATGATTGTTAATTCTAAATGAAGAGGGACTAAATATGAAAGTACACAGTGACAACATGGACCACTAGTGTAATAAATGAAGATTATGGATGATTTTTGTAAGCTGGAACAAGCCATAGTGACAATTTATGTAATTTACTTTATTTTTTATGTTTCCGTATACAAGAGAAAGGAAGATTGAGAAGGTGAAGTTTCTTTCGTTTCATAGATGAAGAGAAAGGGAAAAAACATATTAGATTTATAATTATAATCTTAGTAGTTATATTCTTCTAAAAGATTATAAGTGTATATTTGCCATTACTTTATTTTTTATATTTATTTTTCAACTTTCTCTCCAAATCACTTTTATTTTTGTAAAAAGATTAGGAGAGTGGGAAGAAAGTTTAAGAGAGAATGAATTCTCCCAATCATTTTTTTACAATATCTAGAACACATCAATTTTTATAATGTTTTTAATCAGGGCCGACCCTGAGCAATGTAAATACAGGCAACTGGCCAGAGGCCATTAGTCATAGGACATATTCTCAAAAAAAATCTATTATACATACTCAGATCTATCAATGATTAAATAAGGTTATCGACTTGCCAAAGTTTTTAGTTTATATTATATAATTATAACTTTTTTGTTTTTAATTTATCATTTTTACTTGATATTTGCTTATTTTAAATACACATATATTTGTAGGCTTATAGAGTCCATTTTAAAATTTTTACCTGGAACCCCGAAAATGATTGAACCGCCCTTGTTCATAATAAATCAATTATTATATATAAACATTTGACAATCAAGACTCAAGAGAACTATAGTAAGTGTTCAAAAAAATTATTATGCTAAGTTATTACGTGTAAACTAATGTATTAATATAAGTTTATGAAATTATTATATTTAATTATATCAATAGAAGTTATGAAAGTTGTATCAAAAGTTGATTAAATTTAAAACCGTCCAAAATGATATAAAAATAACTACATGCACTCATGCAGATTGCAGTGTGACAATGACTCTTATCTTTGAATGGAAACCGATATAGAGTTTTATGAGTAATTCGTGACAACCGGATTTTGACCCAAACAACATTTTGCATCACGGAAAACTGATGATCTTGATCACGAAGAATGTCGAATGGATGTAATAGATGAACTCTCGACCCGCCTGTTAATTATCTTGTTTTTAACCAGGGCCGACCCTAAGCAATGCTCACGACCGATTAATCATAGGTGCTCATTCTCAAAAAATCTATCATATATACTTAGGTCTATTAGTGATTAAACAAGGTTATCGACTTGTCAAAGTTTTTAGTTTATATTATATAATTATAAGTTTTTTCTTTTCAATTTATCATTTTTACTTGAATTTTTGTTATGTTGAATACAAACATATATTTATAGGGCATCTTTTAAGTTTTTGTCCGGGGTTCCGAAAATGATTGGACTGGCCCAACTTTTAACTTAATAAATATGCGAAAAACAAGCGATTACGGTTAGATAGCATATCTTATTTATGCAGAAACCACATCCATCTTAGGGGTTGTTTGTTTACTTCTAAACGTAATCGTTAAGAAGCTCGTTCAAATGTTAAACCTGCTCTTAATAATTCCGTTCAGGACTAAACAAACAGGGCTTAGTTCAAATAATATAAAAATCTTAAATCGAAGTTCCTATTTGCTTGATAAAACGCCAGTGATGCATAAGCCACATACAAGTAGGGGTGTTCAAAAAATTCCAAAACCGGAAAACCGATACGGAAAACCGATTAACCGTTCCGAGTTTAAGGTTAATCGAAAAAGTTTCTTTTCTATAATTTTCGGTTTGGCTGACCGAATCGAAAAAATCCTTCGGTTTAGGGTTTGGTTAATGTTCATGTTTTTAGTGACAGACGGTTAACCGAAAAACCGAAAATAAATATATAGTTATAAAATTTAGTTTTTAGACATATTAATTTAACATTTATACCAATAATAATATATTTTAATTACTCAATAATTAATTATATTAAATTTGTAACCCAAAGTAATTAATATTTGCGTTTACATTTCAATTGTGATAAAAATACGAAACAATTCATTTATTCGTAGTAGATTTTAGAAATAGTACTTCATCTTTAACGATAATTTATTAGTATATATGTAACTTATTGGGTAACTTTGCTATTGTAAAGTTTTAAATTATTTACATATTAATTGTTGGAATTTTTAAATATAAATTTAATTTATTAAGTAAAACACAGTTTATTGGTTAACCTAATAACTGAATCGAAAAAACTGGTTAAACGAATATTTCGATTTAAATTTAGGCTCCCAAGTCACAAAATCGTCAAACCAACGTATCCAGTTAACTATCCGAAACTCGTTTTCGATTCGGTTAACGACTTACAAGATTAAAGTAATTGTTACATGTGAGTGCAGTGTATTTGGTCTTCGTGTGTACAAGATCTATGAGTGTATGTAAATTTAAGTGTTTTCTTCGAAGGTGTCAGACTGTTCAGTACGACAATTTCTGTATCTCTCAGTGTCTCTATCTATTTATCTATCATTAACTCATTCTAAGAAAATCAGAAAAGATTTATATTGAATTAACACCTAATTTCGTGATTCAATACTAAATGTTAAATAAAAAAAATGATTTATTTTTGTATTCAACAAATACTATTTGATCATAATGATTTAATATATATGTTCTTTGATTCAATATTTTTCATTATGTCTAACCGGATATATATGTACGTGTGTGTATGTATGTATGTATGCATGTATGTATGTATGTGGATTTAGGTTCATCTGAGTACCACCTGTTATGCAGTGCACCAGAAGGTGTCACTCTTAAAAATACTTTTTAAAAAACAATTTCACAAACATGTTTTAATTAACATTACAAAGATGATATATAAATTTCACGCACATCACACATTCCAAGTGCATGAAATCATGTATCACATAAATGTACGTTCACATATCATCTTTATAATGTTTTGTAATTTTATAACTTAAATATCTTCATTTTTCTTTATTATTTAAAAACCCAGTCTCCCCTGCGGATTTTAGATTTCAGTTACCTTTCAATCTTCAGATTAGCAAATTTTTTTTAAAAGATAATATTGCATAATGTAAATCCTTTAACAAAATGCAAACACCAGATAAAAAATTTTGCAAACCAAACCCCTTGTTAGGATAAGGATTATTATCAAATTCTTTTATTTGACTATCAGCATGATGCACAAGCTATTTTTGATTTTGATTGTTGTCTGAAACTTCTTTTTTACTTTTTCTTATTAAAATATAGTTTTATATTGATTACTTGTTAGAATACTTTGATTTAGCAATATGCTAATTCAAGAAAGAATAATTAATTAAATTATATATTTTTATATAGATATTTATTTTTCAAAAAAAATTGACTAAAATAAATTGTGACCAAAGAAGTATAGAAACTAGCTAAAATATGAAAGAAACCAACAACAAAATAACAGAATAAACAAATATAAAAAACATAAAAATATACTGATTTTCTTAAATGTAAAACCTTAAATATATTTAAATTTAATAAATAAAATAACAATAGAGTCCCATCAGACAAACCTATATAAACAACGGGCTTAATCAACATGAAGCAATACTGCTCGAATAGATAATATATTGTGGGCTGAACCAACTGTAATAATGACACATAAATCTATTTGTTCCATTAAAAAGGTAACTAAATTTTATTTGACACTTAAAAACAGTATCCATTGACGAAACTTTATATGGATAAATATACCGGTAACAATTATTATATGACTTAAGTTAGATAGTTAGCTCTATCATATAGCCATATAGGTATAGTTGGGTTGAACTGGACTCGTAAATATTAAAAAAAAAAAAAAACAAACTTTAGTTAAACGAAATCGTTCTATTAAAATTCATTTAATAAGTTAATTTGAACATGAGTGGTCATCAATATCAATCGATTCATGTCCAGTGTCATCGGGTTACACAGATGTGCATAATAGAACACAAGATCATTTGATGATCATATAAGCAGTGAAATTAGAGGGACTAATTTGTAATATTCGATATTACAATTAAATTATAATTGCATGGATCTAAAAATTTTATGAATTGGATAAATAATATGAAATATATAGAGATCCCCAATATGATAGTTATAGTAAGAGGGAAAGGAGTACCGAAGCCGGAGGGTGTGCGGCCTTGCCACCTCGAATGCAAGCCGGCGGCTACACCAGCCCCCGATTGCGGCCCCGCGAAATTTCTTCCCCGCCCGGCCTCCCTTCCCCGCTCCACCCCGCGTCTCTTTTCCTTTTTTTTTTGTTTGCTGCTTTGCACCACACACACAGAGAGTATATATATATCCGAAGTGAGAGAGGTCCGACCGCCGAGAGCACTCCGACCAACCGCTGAGAGAGAGGGAGGCGGCTGGGAGATGGGGAGAGATGGGGAGATGGGGACGACTGGGAGATGAGGGGGAGTAGTTTTTTTTAGGGTTTATTTTAGGTTTATGTTTTTTAGTAAATAAATCTAGGGCTTTTAGGCTTGGGTTTTTTTAGTGGGCTTGGGCTTTTTACTAATAAATTTGTTTTTTTTTAATCAGATTTTTTTTGTTACTTTAAATCAGATATTAAATTTTCATCTATTGTTACATTTCAATTATTTTTATAGTTGTGTAATATTCTAATTATTTTTTATTATGTAATAGTTTTTAAATATTTATGAAATTGATTATTTTAGTATTAATTGTTTTGTTAATTAAAATGAATTTATTTGAAAAAATTAAGAAAGATGGAAAAGTTAAGAAAGATGAGTATTTCCAAGTTAGAAAGGTGGGGAAAGGTGGAGAGAGAAAAACTGATGTGGCGCTGACGTGTACAGATTGGTGGTTTTCGGGAAGGTAACCACTCCCTCCACTCTAAGGGATAACTGCGCAAAAAACTCCAACTTGTCAGTTTTTTGTGATTAAAACCCAAACCATTTTTCGTTGCATAGAAAACCCAGAACTAACTAAGAATCAGCAAATCAAGGTTTTATCAATAGGTAACCAGCTGAAACCGGTTAATAACTCTACGTGGACCGGTAAATTACATACGTGGAATAAATTTTAATTGTTGAAACTGGTTGCCAAGTATTACACATCTTTTAAACCCCCGTTGATGATGTAATCCCGTTTAAAAATTACAAATAAAAATTATCAATGGGGGTTTAAATGACGTGTAGTACTTGGGAACCGGTTTCAACAATTAAAATTTATTTCACGTAGGTTATTTACCGGTCCACGTACGATTAATAACCGGTTTCAACCGGTAACCCATGGATAAAACCTTAATTTACCGATTTTTAGTTAGTTCGGGGTTTTCTATGCAACGAAAAATGGTTTGGGGTATTAATTACAAAACCTGACAAGTTGATGGTTTTTTACGTAATTATCCCTTATAGTAAAGGATGAATTATTTGTAGATCATAGATATTGGTCTAGTTGATGCAACACCCGAGTTTAATGATAGCTTGGGTTACTTAGGTGTAGGGGCAGGGGCGGACCCAGCCTTTGCGGGTAGGAGTCAAACGACCCCGATAAATTTTTTTTACCTGTTATATATATAGTTGAAAATTTTCCGACCCCGATGATTTTTCAAGTTCGACCCCAATACTTTTGATAAGTTTCAAATTTATATATAAAAAAATATGATACAAAATCTAAAAAATATACATATACGTAATAGTTGGTTACCTATTTAACAAATAATTAAAGGGGTTGGGCCAAAAATTTAAAATTTTAGTTTTGGTGGAATGGTGGGTAGTGGGCTTCAAAAAAACGGAGGGAAAGGGCTTGGGTTTGGGTATTTGGGATTAGGTCTTCCAAAAGAAAACAAAAGAAAACAGCAAGGGGAATAGCAACCAGATTAGGGAACCGGGAACGGGAAGAAGCAAAGAACGAAGAACGGAAGTCACCTACTCACCTGTGACCTGTCGGTTGCCGCCTGCTGCCCGTCGTCAGCGCCTGTGAGCTTCAAAGGCAGCGTCTCTCACTCAGTCACTCTCTCTTCTCAAATCTCACTTCTTGAACTCTGGTCTCTGGAAGTCTCTCAAAGAGTTAAGTATAATTATAAATCTCTTTTTTTTATCTTTTGTATTTATAATTGATATATGAATTTATTATTATTAGTTTAATAGATTAATTGATTAAACTATTATTTATTTATTTAATAATTAAGAGTTAAGATTTTAAATGTTTAATACTAAGTTACATTTATTTAATTGTTTTATTTCGTTAGACAATATCAGTATGGATCGATTTTTGAAAAGAAAGTTATAAGATCCGAATCTCCGTCAAGTGGAAGAGCTTCTAATACTTCTCCACAAATACCACAAATAATTGAGTTGAGTGATCTTCCATGAGATCCCTCCAAAAGAAAAAATATTTCGGAATATCATCCTAATCAAAAATATGAAATTAGACGAAAGTATTTGATTAGAGGTCCATGTCAACCACGCGGTCATAAGTTTCAACAAAGAACAATTAGTGGTAATGCAAGACGTTTTCATCCTCAATGGTTTGATCAATATACTAATTGGTTAGAGTATAGTGTTCAAATGGATAAGACATATTGTTTTGTTTGCTATTTATTTAGAGACCAAGGTGGAATTGGGAGCGGAAATACAAAAGATGCATTTGTGACGGAAGGTTTTAATAGTTGGAATAAAACGGAAAGATTTGATCTTCATGTGGGTGATGTGAGTAGTTTTCACAATAGAGCACTTAAAAAATGTGAAGATTTGTTTAGACAAAATCAGTCTATTCATGTTGCCTTTCATAAGCAAAGTGAAATACAAAAGAATATAGAATTCGATTAACTGCTTCAATTAGTGTTGTTAGATTTTTGTTGAGAGACACATTACCATTTCGTGGTCATGACGAGTCGGATAATGGTATTTATAGAGGCCATTTTTTGGAAGTATTAAAAAGAGACGGAGAAAACAATGAAGAGATTGGTAAGGTCATATTACGAAATGCTCCCGCTAATAATCAAATGGTGGCTCCAAAGATTCAAAAAGATATCAGTCATTGTTTTGCTCAAGAAGTAGTTGAACAAATTCTAAACGAAATTGGTGATAATGTGTTTGCTTTGCTAGTTGATGAGTCTAGTGACATATCTAAAAAGGAACAAATGGCTGTAGTGTTACGATTTTTCGATTCACGTGGAGTTGTCAAAGAGAGATTTATTGGACTTGTTCATGTCAAAGACACTTCTACTTTAACTCTTAAGTCTGCGATTGATTCTTTGTTTGCTGAATATGGGTTAAGTTTGATAAATGTTAGAGGTCAAGGATATGATGGTGCAAGCAATATGCGCGCGGTTCATTTAATGGTTTGAAAGCTTTAATTTTACGAGAAAATCCGACAGCATATTATGTACATTGTTTTGCTCATCAACTTCAGCTAGTTGTTGTTGCGGTTGCAAGAAAACATGTTGATGTTGCGAGCTTCTTTGAAATGATAGCGGTAGTGACAAATGTGGTTTGTGACTCTTGCAAACGAACCAATATGATTTGAGAAAGTCAAAAAAAGAAATTGGAAGAAGCCATTGGTGCCGGTGAAATTGAAAGTGGAAGTGGATTAAACCAAGAAGTTTCCCTTGCAAGCGCTGGAGATACACGTTGGAGTTCTCACTACAAGACACTTTTATGCTTAAGAGATTCGTTTTCTTCTGTTCTTGAAGTGCTTCATTATATAGAAAAAGAGTGTGATAACAGTACTAGTCAAAGTCAAACAGCAGGTCTTCAGGTATATTTTTAAGTTATTCTATTTTATTTACACTTTATTTTGCACTTACATCATTACTAAATATTCTTTAGGTATACTTTGGTTCATTTGATTTTGCGTTCTGTTTACACTTGATGCTTCACATTTTGGGAGTAACAAATGTATTATCGCAAACTCTTCAAATGAAAGAAGAAAATATCTTGAATGCCATTTGTATGGTGAAATCAACCAAACGCCAATTGCAAGATTTTAGAGTTGATGGGTTTGATTCACTTATGAAGAATGTATCTTCTTTTTGTGAAAAATATGACATTGAAATCCTCAACATGGAGGACATTTATGTCAACCCAAAAAGGCGAAGGCAAAAGTATACTTATACTTTTGGGCATTTTTACAAGGTTGAATGCTTTAACACAATTTTAGATATGCAAATTCAAGAGTTTGGTGATCGTTTTACTGAGGAAAGTTCTGAATTGCTTATGTGTATGGGATCTTTGAATTCGAGTGAATGTTTTCAAGACTTTGATGAACTGAAGCTGTTGAAGTTGACAGAATTCTATCCGAATGATTTTAGTTTCGAGGACAAGAATGATCTTGCACATCAACTTCGATACTACATTCATAATGTCAAGGAAGATGATAGATTTGTCAAGTTGAATAACATATCAGAGCTTGCAAGGTTGATGGTGGAAACAAAGAAGCATAACTCATATCCTTTGGTTTATAGATTATTGAAGTTAACATTGACTTTGTCTGTTGCAACCGCATCTGTTGAGCGATGCTTTTTTGCAATGAAGCTTGTGAAATCAGATTTGCACAATTCAATTGGCGAGGAATGGATGAACGACTGTTGCATTTGCACCACAGAGAAAGAGTTACTTGTCAATGTGTCAGATGAAGATGTAATAACCCGTTTTCAAAAGATGAAAACTCGTAGGGGCCAACTTTAGAATGTAGTTTTTGTTTGTTTGTAACTTTGTAACGATTAATGAAATCGTATTATTTACGTATTTGTTTTATTACATGATCTAGATAAACCGACCCGGAAGTTTGAAATTAAATTTTTTTTTGAAGTCACAAACACTTACACTCTTAAAGCTATTAAATTCCGACCCCTATAAAAAAAATTCCTGGGTCCGCGACTGTAGTTAGGTGTTTGTTTTTTAAGATTTTATATGTTGAAGATTTTTTTTCATGTTTGCATATGTCTTCAGAAGAAAGATGATACAAAGGTCTTTAAGCTGAATAAATAAGACTGTTTGTTTTTTTAAATTAAAAAAAATTGTCTTTTTAGTTATAATGCAATAGTTTTATAAAAAAATTTATCTTGGTTAAAAAAATTATATAAATTTTTTTTATATTGGTTCTAGAATAAAAGAGAGGAGTCTGTGTTGTTTTTTCTTCTCTTTGAAGACTTCTTTTTTATCAGCAAAGCAAAAGCAAAATAAATATCTTAATATGTCTTCTATCTTAACAAATAGTCTTTAATGTTTTTTGCTTTCCGGTTCCAAAAGATATGCAGGCCCAAATACAAATCTTTATATATTAATAAATGAGAACATATGATGTCATATGAAATCATCTCATCTAACTAATTTTTTGTTTTCCCACCTAAATCTCGTAATTTAATTCTTCCAATTCACTCTTGTAATTTATAAAATTTAAAAACTAGAATTAATTACTATTTAATTAAATCCTATTAATGAAAGTTAATCTAAATAAATGTCTTAATCATTTCATTTTACCTATAATGATTTCTTTTATTTATTTTATATAGTTTAATTCAATAATTTCTTTAATATGTTATTTAACTCCAATTAAACATGTTTTTATCTTTACTATTTATTTATTGTAACTAGAATATAATAAAATCAATTTCATATCCTATATAGCTTTTTGTGTAATTTAATATCAACATTTAACATTTTTATAATAATATTTTAAATTTATAGAATTTTAAGAATATAATTATTTATTAAACATACATGTTTAGACGTAGAATCTTTCTACGTATTTTCTTCATAGGAATTGGTACTTCTACTTCAATCGTGATACTGAAATACAACAAAAAGAGAGGTCAGTGTGCAACACAGGGGATGACCCGTGTGAAGCACCTCCGACGCTCAAGTCAGACATAGTAGGGATAACAAACGATCTGTTAAGGATATTGAGAGAGAGATATGCTGATAGTTAAAGTATATTGTTGTGCTTACCGTCTTTGAGATACGAGAGGAAATATATATACCTTCTTGTGCCTTGCTCCCATTGGTTTCCAGAAGGAGACAAATGACATCTCATTATCTGGATAAAAGGTCCTACTCAGAATCAGTGATGCGGACAATACCAAGAGCAAAGGCTTTTGACTGCATACCTCCGACTGTAGCCTTTCTGTCCTTTTTGTTTTATTCATAAGTCAACACTAGCTTTTATAAAAGAGTGGCTTTTCACTGTTTTAGGATGGAGGCTACTAATACTCTATGTCTAAAATATTTGACCCACACAAACAAGCCCCCTAGTTTGAAGTTCTAGAAGTCTAAAGCCTCAGACTCCAAGTAAGTGGGAAACATATATTTTAGAAGTTATTTTATTACAGGTTTTCAAAAATAAATATTTTCTAAAGAATTTTAGTTAGGTAAAGAAATAAATTTTCACTTAATTATCTGGACATTAGGGTTAATGATGGCGCCAGATTAACTGTCAGTCGTCTGACGTCATCCTCATGATGACGAGTCTGGGTGATCGTCTCCTCACCCTGCACGTGTCTTTGCCGGTTATTCATCGTCCGTTTTTGAGCGGGGGTTCTTCTCCTTAAAAGACGGACCAGTTTCAAATTTCAATCCTCCCCCTCATTAATACACCTTTCTTCTTCATCCCTTCTTTTAGAATTCCAATTTTTTCTGCTCTTCCTCGTGCGATCACAGGTCAGTATCCCCTCCTCTTCGTCTTTTTAGTTTCTGTTCCATCTTCATCTCTCTACTCTTCTTTCGCTTTAGTTGTCTTGTTCAAAGATGGAAGAAATTAGGGTTAGTCTGGTGTGGCCCACGGTATCTGATAGATACTTTTGTACTCTTCTGAACGAAATCCATATTCCCGAAAGCCTTCATCCCTCTATTCCTTCGAAAAGAGATAGAGTTGATAGTCCTGCTCCCGGTCGTATTGCTATATACGCTAAAGCCCTAAAAATGGCTCATATGCGGTTTCCCATAAGCCATTCTACCTGGATGTATTGGTTCATTACAAGATCTAGCTTTCTCAACTTTCTCCCCTTGGCATTGAAAAGATTCATTTGTTCGAAATGGCATGCAAGTCTTTGGGTAAGGAACCAAGTGTGGCGTTACTGAGGGTTTTCTTTAAAATAGGCATGAAAGGTGATTGGTGTACCCTCACAGCCCGTTCTAAACCTTTTCCTTAGATTCTGATTGGGGGTAGAAACTGTCTGAAGGATTGGGAGGACAAGTTTATTTGGGTTGATTCAGCCGTTATTGGTGATGATAGGGATTCTCTTCTTATATGGAGGGATGAGTATGACTCAGATGTGAATGATGTTCCAAAGGAGGATGAATATGATGTTTCCTGTAGGGATGCTCTGTGTCAGAAACGATTTCGTCTTCGTCCTTACCCAGAGGAAGTATCAGTGATGACGGGGTTAAGCAACTCCTGGAAATATCCCGGATACATCCCTGTTCCGTTCAGGGGGGATCTTGGTAATTTTTAGGCGGAGTCTTTGTTCATGCTATTAGTTGCACAGAGTCTTCCTTTATTATGGCTATTTTCTTGTTGTTCTTACAGATGTAACTTGTTCTTGCAGAACTCACCATGAATGATTTACTGACCGATGACGAGATTTCTGACATTCGTTGGGAGAGGAGGAAAATAAGAACTATGGATATCGAGGCAGCAACAGAGAAGGCTCTAAGTCTTAGTTCAGATGATGGTATGTAGAGCTTTTTTTTATTTTTCCTTGGGATTTGTTATAAATGTGTTTTTCTGAGATGTACCCGTTTGCTCAGATGAAGATGCACCTGATCCTAATGTCACTCCTACCACAGCTCTTCTAGAAAATCTGCTCGTTTGAAGAAACAGGCTTCTACCAGTCCTACTGACGGAGGTGCTTCTTCTCAGGGAAAGGTAATATGTTTGTCTGGACGTCCTCCCCGCCCCCTCCCCCCTCCGAAGGGCAAACCTGTTGAGGGATCCTCTACTATGCCTGGTACACCTCCCTTTGGTGTTACCTATTCTCCAGGTGGGATGACCTCTAACACTTCCCCTGAATCAGCGGTTCAATTGAATTTTTCTAATGTTGGAGATTTGACTCGACTGCTGGATCCTGAGTTGGCTACTAAGGCAGCAGAGTTGTCTAATGGTTTCTCCGCCATTCTCATTGAGTTGAGCCGTAGGACCATCCGTAAGTCTGCTGAGATGGAGAAAATGCTTAATTCACTGAAGGATCTGGAGCAATGTGAGACTCTTCTGAAGGAAGAAGTTCGTCTGAATGGTGAACTAGAGGAGAAGCTGAAGGTAAAAGAAGCTGAGTTGGAGCGTTTGCAACTGTCTTTTGATGTCAAAGTGAGGGATTACAAAGATGTTTGTGAGATGAATGATCTGTTGGTAAAAAAACTGAAGATGATGAGGTGCAGTATAAAGCATTGGTAGAGGAGAAGAAAAGGCTGGAAGATCGTAATAGGGTGTTGGAGGAGGAGAGAGGAAAACTCATAACTGTGGGCTTTAAACATGTGTTCTGTTGGTAAATAATTCATCCCTTATAGTAAAGGATGAATTATTTGTAGATCATAGATATTGGTCTAGTTGATGCAACACCCGAGTTTAATGATAGCTTGGGTTACTTAGGTGTTAGGTGTTTGTTTTTTAAGATTTTATATGTTGAAGATTTTTATTTCATGTTTGCATATGTTTTCAGAAAAAAGATGATACAAAGGTCTTTAAGCTGAATAAATAAGACTGTTTGTTTTTTAAATTAAAAAAAATTGTCTTTTTAGTTATAATGCAATAGTTTTATAAAAAAAATTATCTTGGTTAAAAAAATTATATAAAGTTTTTTTTTATATTGGTTCCAGAATAAAAGAGAGGTGTTTGTGTTGTTTTTTCTTCTCTTTGAAGACTTCTTTTTTATCTGCAAAGCAAAAGCAAAATAAATATCTTAATATGTCTTCTATCTTAACAAATAGTCTTTAATGTTTTTTGCTTTCCGCTTCCAAAAGATATGCAGGCCCAAATACAAATCTTTATATATTAATAAATGAGAACATATGATGTCACATGAGATCATTTCATCTAACTAATTTTTTGTTTTCCCACCTAAATCTCGTAATTTAATTCTTCCAATTCACTCTTGTAAATTATAAAATTTAAAAACTAGAATTAATTACTATTTAATTAACTCCTATTAATGAAAGTTAATCTAAATAAATGTCTTAATCATTTCATTTTACCTATAATGATTTCTTTGATTTATTTTATATAGTTTAACTCAATAATTTCTTTAATATGTTATTTAACTCCAATTAAACATGTTTTTATCTTGGGTTATTATTGAAAAAACCATCCGAACTTTTATGATTTTTTCGGTTTAACCAATCAATTTTTTTTCCAACCGTCAAAACTGAACTTTTCATTTTTTATTGTTTTGACCATTTTACCTGTTATCACAGGTGATTTGGTGACGTGACAATTACGTGACGTTTTTTATCATTAAAAAAACCACTCGAACTTCCAAGATTTTTTTGGTTTGACCACCATCCTCTTAAGCTAAAAATTAAAACTCCGAGAATCGATAATTAAATTAAATCAAACATATCTTTTAATATTTTTATCAATTACAGTAATATAACAAAATTCAATTCAATTTTATTTTTATGTTTTTTCAAGATTTTATAAACACAAAAAATAAACCCAATTTGAGTTTCAAAATTGCTTATGAAATTTTATAATAAAATTTCTGGTTTTATTTATTTACGATCCTTTAAAACATTCAAACCCTAACAAACTTGATGAACACTACAAAATCTTAGAGAATCAAATTGATTAGAATCTGTTTGGATTAACACACATAATGAAGAACTGATGTAGTAGAAGAGAATGATAATGAAGAAGCAAAAGAGATCAATGAAGCATCGTTGTTGATAAAAGCAATATGATGATGAAAAAAGAGAGAATCAGTTTTCTTGAAATTAATGTTTATTTTTATCATTTGATGTTATGAGCAATATAATAATAAAAATTACAAAAATCTGAACATCAATTAAATTAGATATTAAATCACGTAAAACTAATAGAGTGGTTAAAGAAAAAGAATTATGAAAGTTCGAATGGTTTTTTTTATAAAAACTCTAATTCATAACAACAATTGACCGGTCAAACATGTTACCGGTCAAAAATGAATGGCTAAACCAATTAATTTGAAAGTATAGTGATTAAACTAATAGAAAATAAAAAGTGTAGTGATTTGATCGGTTGGGAAAAAAATTGAATGGTTAAACCGAAAAAATTATAAAAAAGTTCTGATGGTTTTTTCAATAATAACCCTTTTATCTTTACTATTTATTTATTGTAATTAGAATATAATAAAATCAATTTCATATTCTATATAGCTTTTTGTGTAAGTTTAATATCAACATCTAATATTTTTATAATAATATTTTAAATTTATAGAATTTTAAGAATATAATTATTTATTAAACATACACATGTGTGACATGGGTCAATAAACTAATAAGCTTTTAAACTAAAATAATGGCTAATAGCAAGTTTACCTACCTGATCAATAATGATTCTGAATGTGGAATCCTTTTAACGTGAAAGGATTGTAACACCCGTTTATTTATAACATACATATTATTAATTTTTTTTTATATTAAAAGCTTATAATTTTGTAATTTCTAATATTATAAGTACGGAAAGAGTGCTATTATTTAGGTTATCAATTTAAAAAAAAATACTATAAATAGAATTTTAAAAATATAACATATTTGTGTTATTTATTCTTGATCTTGTTAAAAATTCAAGAATCTCTCTATACTGCTCTGCCTCAGGAGCTTAGACGTCTATGCTGACCACCATCATATTGTGCTTATTAAAAAATGCACGATCTGTCATTCCTGCACACGCAATAAATAGTTAAATTCTGTAAAAAATAAATTTTGAAAAACATTTAAATTCATACGCACTTGATTAAGTTCGCTCGAACTTGATGTCCTTCGAACTTATGTGTAAGTTCGTTGGAATCAGAAGCCCTACGAACTTGTGAGTAAGTTCAAGAGAGGCCTTCGAACTTGTAGATATTTTTTATCTAAGTTCGTAGGCCCATTAAGTTCGTAATCACTATTCCTGAAGAACAAGTTCGAAGTCAGTCACTTGAACATCAAAACTTCCGATTTAATCCTTTTTAGACTTAAATGACCAATGAATCTAGTCCTAAAAGATTCTAATCGAGTTTATTGATGTGTTATTTGAAGTTTTATAGCCTAGAACTTTGTGATTATACCACCTAGTTTTTCCGGTTACCTAAACCCAAAAATACATTACTAAAGTTCATTTAAAAATTCCAAATATCACTACTTAGTTGTTTGTGAGTCAAAACAACAAAAACTAAGTGTATGTTCGAGATGCAACTGTGTGGATCTTCCTGGAACAGGAAACAAGATCGAGAAACACGACAAGTTTGAGATCGCCTGCTAAGTTCGAGATAGCCCACTGTAAGTTCGTGAGTAGGTAAATTCGAGTAGGTGAACGAATTTAATGTTGTTGGCCTATTTATGCCCCAACTGTGCTTCGAACTTACTTAGGACAAGTTCGTGTGAGCTTAAGTTCGTTCGAACTTAGGTTTACACGAACTTAAGTGCAAATTTGAAAAACTTTTTGTAACTTTTTCGACTTTCACAACTATTTCAACTTTTCAGAACACTTCACACCAAACAATCATATTATCATGCAAATTTTGTTTTTCCAACCTTAAATGCATCCTAGTAACTGACCTCGTTCCAATTTATTAAAAATAAAATGAACTAGAGTAAACTAATATAAAATAAAATAAAGTAAAATAAATAAAACTAAATTGCAAGAATTCAAAAATAAGTACATAAACTAAATCTTTTTGCGAGAGTGTCATAGAAGGTTCAATTAGATAGCTTTGCCAACGCACTTTCGGTGTTGCACTTTCACACTTTGGAATTTTTTGATTCATTTGATTGTTTGTCGTAACATACACACCATGTCAATTGTCGGTATATTTGTCCACTTAAACACTTAACACTTAGAATTTTCCTTTGGCCTTTTTATTTATCAATAAATTACCTTACGTGTCCCACACTTAGACATACTTCTATGATTAAGAAAGACATACAATGATTATGACTTTTCGGCATTTGCAAATCATCTTTAAAAGACAAACGTCGGGCATAGTTCTGTATTTACATACAACAGAGTGTTTTACTTTGTCTTAGGGTAGAGCATACTTCTTTTATTTTAGCAAGACAGCGGTGACAGGTCTGTACTTATGTAAAACAAAGCGACATATCTTGCTATATTGAGTCAAAACAGTGGTGGCAGGTCTGTACTTACGTACAACAAAGCGACATGTCTTGACTCTCATTACATTTCATGCTTGCTCTTTTTTTAAGATGTATTTTGATGAAGCCATACATCCCCCAGATTGATTTACATACCTCATTCATAATTATTGTATGTGAGCCTCTAACACAGAAATTAAGACCTTTTGGTCATACATCTAAGTTAGTTACACATATGACATTTTCTTGATTGGTTTATTAGCTTTTAGGAAAATCTTCATATTTTATGCCTACCAACATATCAGAACATGAACATGTATATCACTTACAATTTATAGTGCATTATGTGTGAAAGTTTAACACTTAGAGTTTGTTAGACTGTGCTAAATTTCGTCACTTTGAACCTTAGACTCTAAGACTCTCTTTGATTTCAATATTCTCTTTTTTTTTTGAATTTTTTGTGGTTTTCTCTCTTTTTTTTCTTTTCTTTTTCTCCCTTTTTTTTATGTAAAATAACTAAGAAGACAAACTAATAACTTAAAAATATTTAAAAAGAAATCTATAGAGGTCAGTTTACTCTGGATTGCGCATTCCATTTAGTTGTACTAACAACTCAAAGCGTGATCTATCAAATGCTTTTGTGAACAGATCCGCAAAGTTATCTTTCGTTGGAACATTTACCAATTTTATCAGGTTTTTCTCAGCACAGTCATGAATAAATGTCCTATATCTATGTGCTTAGTCTTACAATGCTTTACCGGATTATTTGTTATAACAATTGTGGATTGATTGTCTATCCTAATGGGAGTATGAGTATAAGTCAAACCGTAACCCGCAATTGTTGTTGAATCCACAGAACCTGTGAACAGTAACTCCCTGCAGCTACATATATTCGGCCTCACATGTTGGCACGACTACCGAAGTCTGTTTCTTGTATTGCCAGGACACTAGTCTCCCTCCAAGGAACTGACAACCACCCGTTGTTGATTTTCTGTTCAAGCTACACCCTCCATAGTCTGAGTCTGTGTAAGTTTCCAATTCCAGATCTCCATCAGCATGATACCAAAGTCCCAGCTTCGGTTTCGACTTCAGGTATCTCAGAATCCGCTTCACATCTTCATGTGCATCTCATTGGGGTTAGCTTGAAACCTGGCACAAATACATACAACAAACATTATGTCAGGTCGAGAAGCAGTTAAATACATAAGTGATCCGATTATGGCCCGATATAATGTCGGATCCACATCAGTATCACTATCGGTATCAGGTCCGAGATTGTGATTGACTTGTATAGGAGTACTGAAATGTGCAGTAAGTTTTGTTCCTTCCATCCCGAAGCGCTCTAATATTTCATAGACATACTTCGTTTGATGAATGAACATCCCCTCCTTTCGTTGTTCAACTTGTAAACCCAAAAAGAAGTTCAGCTCTCCCATCGCACTCATCTCAAACTTGGACTTAATAACCTTCTCGAAATCTTTGCACATTTGTTCATTTGACAACCCAAAGATGATGTCGTCCACATAAACTTGTACCAGCTGAAAATCGTCACCTTTCTTCTTGATGAACAGTGTACTATCTATTCTCCCTCTCTCAAACCTATTGTCCAAGAGGTGAGTAGACAGTGTCTCGTAACACGCCCTAGGTGCCTGATGTAATCCATACAGAGCCTTATCCAGTCTATATACTCTGTCTAGATACTTGGGATCAGTAAACCCTGGCGGTTTCTCGACATACACTAACTCCTTCACTTTCCCGTACAAGAAGGCACTCTTGATGTCTAGCTGATATACTTTGAAGCCTTTGAAGGACGCAAACGCGAGAAACAATCTGAGAGCTTCAAGCCTTGCCACTGGTGCAAACACCTCATTATAATCTATCCCTTCTTCTTGGTTGAACCCTTTGACCACGGAGTCTTGCCTTGTTACGAGTAACTATGCCCCGATCATCCCTTTTGCCGTTAAAGACCCATTTGGTCCCTATAGCAACTTCTCCTCGAGGCAAAGGCACTAACTCCTAGACTTCTATCTTTTTAAACTGTGAAAGTTCCTCTTGCATAGCTTCAACCCAAGAATTATCCTTCAGAGCCATTTGCATATTCTTCGGCTCGACTTGTGAGATGAAACACGAGTATAAACAGGTGTGAAATGCCTTGGAGTCATTGATCATCGATAACAACACTGTGTTATTATTCACACTACTACTAGTTCTCACGCCAGCATTCAGATTCCCAATGACGTCTTCAATCGGATAATCCTTATTTACCCTTGATGTTTCAGTTGCATCAACCTGAAGATTGTCTCCCAGATTCGATCCTATTTCGCCTAGTGGGGGTGTGACTTCAGACGGAACAACATGCTCCTCGTCCTTTGTACCTAGAAAGAAAACCCAAGAAATTCATGAGTAATCATCAGTAATAACTAAACAGTACCAACTACCACCTATACTCCTTTTGTTGATTGGACTGAAAAGATCCATATGCAACATGTCAAAGGTGGAGGCGATTGAGTTCTGAGTCTTTGATTTGTGTGGCTTCTTATGTTGCTTCCCTTTCTTGCACGGCACACACTTATCTTCAAACTGGAAACATTTCAATGGAACACCTTGCACAAGGCCATTTTTAGTGATGAACTTCATTTTCCTTAAGTGCAAGTGTGCCATTTGCCTGTGCCACAGTAAAGATTCAGACTCTGAAGCTTTCGATAGTAGACAAATAGAACCCATCGATGAATCTGCTACGGACATGTCCATCATGTACAGATCATTCACACTTGTAGCTCTCATCATAATCCACTCTTCATGTATCTTAAATCCCGGCTTTAGCACTAATACTTCCTTTTCAGTAAAGAGGGCTGAATTTGGTTTATCACAGATCTGAGAGACATTAATGAGATTGTGATCAAGCTTATCTACATAGTAGACTTGATCAAGAGTGATCGTCCCATTAGTGAGTACTCCTGTTCCAGTGATATTGCCTCCTTTATTCCCATCAAATGAGACAAATCCCTTATTCCCACTCTTAAAGTTCGTCAGTAGACTTCTTTTTTTAGTCATGTGACGAGAGCAACCACTATCTACGAACCATTTGTTGTTAAGATCCGTAGTTAACTCCTGCACATGAAAGAAAACAAATTATTTATCATGGGGAACCCAAGCCATGAATGACTTGGTAATACCATTCTCGTCCACATACTTGAAGTCTTTCAAATACACATCTCTCCTTTATGGTGACTTGGGTATTTTATTAAGAACCTGTTGTGGAGCTGAGTGATTAATATTCACTCTTGGCCTTTGGATTGTCTTTTGCGGTGGAGCCCTAGAGTAATTTCTGTTATAATGCATTTTTGTGTTATAACTCTAGGCTCTACCAGGTGTCTGATGTCTGTTAGGAGTATGAGACCTAACTGGAGTATAACTCCTCTTAGGTGTATGAAACCTAATGACAGGATTTGGTCCAGACTTTGATTGACTAGGGACTCTATTCGGTGAATTAGTCCTAAGCCCTTCATTTTGTCTGAGTGACACCGGTGTTTGTTTCTTACCTACTCGTGAGGTTGCATTTGAGTTCTTCTCAGAATTTTGATAACTACTTGAGCTTGCAATACTAGGCACTGATTTTAAGGCTTGTTGTTCTTGCTTCCTTACAGTAGGTGTAGACTCTGATTTCTTATAGGGACAACTAGATGCAACATGACCTTTTTCATGACATCTAAAGCAGGACATTTTATCAATAGGCTTTGTATAAGCACTCTTTGACTTAGGGGTCTCACTTATGTCATGTTCTTTTGTTTCAACAACTTTGTTCAACACCTCTTGGTTATTATCACTTACAGTTTTTGTCTCTTCTAGGTTGACCCACTATTAGACTGCACAAACTTAATTATTTTCTTAACCTGAGAGGCTGTTGTTGACACCTTATTAGTCTTAGTTACTGTTACTTCCTCTGAATCAACCTTTTCTTTGATCTCATCCTGAGGAGATGGCACATAGTTGTTATTAAAAGGTGGAGGCACATCTTGATATCCTAGGCCAACTGGTTTCTTAGACTGTCTCTACGAATCTAAGATTTTGCCTAAGTTCAAGGATGAGTTCCTAAACTTCTCAATTTTACTATTAGCCTCAACAACTTTAACCCTAGCTTCTGCTAATTCTTTATCTTTCAGGAAGATCTCTTTGGTCAATGACTCTATATACTCATAAATTAGTTCGTTCCTGACACATTGTTCACTCAATTTGTCTTTCAGAGCTATTACATCTTAAGCATCAGCTTTCATTTTAGCCCTAAGATCTTCCTTAATGTCTAGCAGACTAGCATTATCAGATATTAAAGACTGGATTTGAGCTGTGATGGATGAATGTGATTCTAGCACTAAGTTCAACTTATCATTTAACGTAATACATAAAACACATAATTCATGAAAAGTAGAAAAGTTAAGAGATATCTTTTTCCGATCAGATTCCACGTTGGCCATCTGAGCTGCAAACTCAAGAGTGCTCTGCTCATCAGACTTTTCCTATACCAAGGGATTTGCATCGGACTGCTGGGTGTCCTCCTTCTTTTCCTCTTCAGCTCTGCCATCAGTCTCAGCCACTTCAGCCATAAAGGCTTTAGCATTTGACTCCAGATGTGAATTCCAGTCATAAGTACCATAGAACTGTCTGGTAGAAGATACGTTTGTCAGCAACCCAGCTACTGAAGCTTGATTCCCTGAATGAGTTGAATTCTGACATCCCGGATGCTAATAGTTATCCATCTTCGACCTTTGACATTCTCTAGAAAAATGTCCCAGCCCCTGACAGTTGTAACACTTCACTTTCGACTTATCAAACCCAACATTATTGCTCACACTAAGATTCCTCCCAGTTCTTTTCATAAACCTTTTAACCCTGTGTGTGACCATGGCCAGTTGCCATTGCAGGTCCATCTGCTCTAAATCATTAGGATCTACCTGATCATAATCATCTTCCCATAGAGCTGGATCGTTGATTTTTCCGTGAATGCAATTGTCGTATGCTGCTACAAACGAAGCTAGAAGCTTTAGTTGCGCCTCAGCTGACTTAGCACTCATAGGCATTTTGGTGTAACCCTGAGAAGATGATCCGGAATTTTGTGGTTTATCTTCTGGTTTAGAAAACCCTAAAAACGCCCTACCACTCACATCTTTTGCTTCTGCAGGCATGCCTTCTGCTTCTCCCGAGTAGAACGCTGTAGCCCCCCGACTTCGGTACACTAGAAGTTGATGACCGAGACTTTCCGAAGTACATTTCAGGATCCTGTACTTGATCGTATTCCATCTCCTTCTTTTGCATCTTGAAGTTATAATCCCTCAGTGTTCCACTGACTTCTTCAAGGGTGAGAGTGGCTAGTTTATCTTCATCATGCTTTATCAACGTAGTGTACATCTCCCACTTTGATGGTAACGCATCTAGAAGCTTTTCAATCTTATCAGATTCTTGATACTCAACTCTGTGGTTATCAAGTTCTGTCAACAGATGATGGAACCTTGTGATTATTTCATCCAAGGTCTCATTCTTCAGCCCCTTGAAGATAGCAAATTATTGCTTCAAGAATTTTGTTCTCCCCTTCCTAACCCTAGGATTTCCCTCATTCCTTTTCTCCAACGCCTCCCATAGTTCTTTAGAGGTTCTGTAGGTCCCGAGAGGTTTCCCAAGTATATAGCCTTAAGCTTGGGGGGGGGGGGGGGGGTGAATACAACAATTTAAAAACTACACACTATTTTCTCAATGTTTGTATGTATTATTAACAATTGTTAATTACAAACAAGCTTGACTGCGGAAATGTTCAAACTGAGATGACAGATAGAACAGTATGTTAACTAGTCTAAGACAGACTTAAACTAGTTACAATGAATACACTCACTAAGAATTACTCACTGTGTTTACAAGACTCAGAAGGACAGCTTGAATAAGAACAGCTTAAGCACAAAGCACTGTTTTATTCAAGCAGACTTGCATGCATGAAAAGACACACTCTAATGCACGTTCTGATTTCACACTCTTGGCTCAACACTTAGCTTTTTGCTCTGTATATTTCAATCCTAGAAAGTTTCCTTTTATACTCACTCAGAGGATCTAAGTGAAGCTTCTTCATTGGACGAAAAGAAAAAGGTGAAGTCTTGTTGAAAAGACAACATATACTTTTCTGCACATTCTGAAAAGCAGACTTGTCTTCATGTGGGCAGAACTTTTGTCTTTTCACTTTGTCTACTGTTGCATAAGCTTTAACTAAATAAGGAATGTCAACTTTGCGTCTTTCTTCCTTTGTTAAGGCCTATTTTGATATAAGAAAAGGTCTGTCACCCTTTTTCAAATATCCTTTTGTCTTCATGTGACAGAACAGCTTGGGCAGGCTGAGCAGTTCTGTTTTCCACTTTGTCTTCGACTTTGTAAACTGATCTTGTAGCCAAAAACAATACACGAGGACTTGGAAACATATTCCATAAAGTGTTTTAGCCTGTTCAGAAAGAACAGGTTCTGTTCACAAAGAACAGATAACTTGTAAACTGCCCAAGCTGCTCACCAGTGTAGAGCAGCGTAGACAGTTTATGTCCAGCCTGTTCAGCAGTCAAAATAGCTTGGACAAAATGCCTTTGTTGCAACACATGCAACACATAGAACATCTTTAACTGATATTGCAAATCACTTTACAGGTTTCATTAAGGCATAAGCAGACCTTAAATTATAACTTTCAAGCGCATCAACAGGTTTAATTAAGAATCTCCCCCTTAGATGCAGAACAGGTTTGACTGAGGCCTTTTTGTGCCTAACAATCTCCCCCTATTTGCAATAACCAGGTTAAGCTGGCCTTATCAAAAATCACTATATATTTTTACAGTACATTTGCTGAAATAAAATTACAACATCAAAGTAAAGTAAAAGATCAGTTTATATATACACTGATTTTGATTACATAAAGACAACACATGTTTTTAGAAGAGTACAACTAATGTACTAATGTATATTACAACTGATGTAAATAAGTAAAGTTACAACATATGTAACAAAGTACAACTAATGTACAAAAAGTTCAACACTTTGGACTGTTGATTTTGGGAGCAGATAATGGCAAGCCTGTCCAACAGATGGACAGCTTCCATTCTTCACTTACCCTGATGGTAAATGGATTTCATTCTAGTGGAGGTGGTCCTTCAAACATTTTTTCAAGCTCCTCCCTTGTTTCCTCCAAATCTTGGATTTCAATTCTGAGGATCATAAACTTGGAATCTTGAAGTTCACCTCTTTCATAAAAGCCTCTGAGCTGATCTCAGACAACTGCTCTCCACCTGCTTGATTGCCTAAATGAAGCTGCAAGTCTCAAGGCTGCAAGCTGTCTCAGATCCACCTTGTATAGATCTGATGCTCTCTGAAAGCATTTCTTCTGTGTTAAGGGATCTACAAAAAATGCCCCCAACTCAGGTTCTTCAATTATCTTGCCTTCTTCAAACTCTACTCCACTAGGCAGGCTGTAATCAATTCCTTTCATCTCAACAGCATAGTCACCCTGTTCAATTAAGATGAGGAGTTGTTCAAGCTCAGTATCCTTCCTTGTCCTCCTAGCCTTTATTTTGGGTTGTGTCACATAGACACCCTCACTAACTTCTTTTGAGATCAGGCCAAGATCCTTCACTCTGTCCATCAGCTTCTTGACATATGCCCTGACAGTCTTAGCCGTTTCTGACTTAGACTCACTCAGAGCAACTGCCAACTCAACCCATTCCCTGTACCCCATCTGTGCAACATCAGTGTAGTCATAAGTGTCCAGTTCTGGGCCTGTTGCACCCATCCTGGTTATTTTCAATTTCCACTGACTGCCTTTTCTTGATATGGAAACAGCTTTGACAATTGCTTCCTAGGCAAGCCTTCTATCAGCAACATCCTGAAACTTTTTCCTTGCCAAGTTGTCAAAATGAAATTGGGCTCTAGCAGAGGGCACTTGTGTTTTGGGCACTGAAACCTGAGCATCCTTTTCTTTTTCTGCTTCCTTCTCTCCTGCTGATCCCTTAGCAGCTTCCATTAGTTTCTTTTGCACATCCATAGAGGGCATTTTGATTTTTCTTGCCTCTTGGAGAGCAAAAGATTTAGCAGCTTTAGCAGATGCTTCTTCTTTCCTTAGAGCTTCCAGGGCTTGAAGCTGTTCTTCTCTGAACTCAAAGTATTTGTGCATAGGAAGACCCATTTCCTTAGCCCTGGCCTTGTGAAATTTGAGCTCTGCTGCTTTCTGCTGTTGAGGATCAACTGTTGCTTTTTCTTTTCCTTTAGCTGCTGTAATAATAGCAGCTTCAGGAAATTTCTCTTCTTCTTCTTCTTCTTCTTGTAAAATTAGATGCCTCCTCCTGCTGCTTGGCCTGTCCTCAGGAATGAATTCCTCCCCCTTAGACTGAGCAGGGTTTGGAGATTCAGCCTGAGTAGGCTGAGCAGCTTGGGAAGCACCTTCCATTGTACCTGTAGTTGATTTCCCTGCTGGTTGACCAGTGGGTATTGTAGGTACTGATTTCTCCTTAGGAGAAGAAGTTTTCTCCCCCTTAGGCTTAGTCTTCGAGGCAGATGACTTCTCCCCCTTTGAAGGAGATGAACCAGCACCTTCAACACCTGGTCTGCCTGAAGACACAAAGTCAGCAGGCTTGCCAGCAGTTTTGGCAACAGGCTTGGGGTCAACTAGGCTAGTCACTAAGAAAGCCAGGTTGTCCTTCACCTCTGCAAGTTGGGAAAGACAGGTTTGAAGAGAAGAGGTTTGGGTATCAGCAAGGGAAGTCAGCTTGATGATGTTTTCTCTATCAGAAGCTGTGAACAGCAAACTTTGAAGCTGTGCAAGATGTAGTTCAAGAGAATCTTGCACATCAGCAAGGTTTGATGACACAGAATTGGATAGAGAACCAATAAGTGTATTCAAGCTGGCCAGAGTGGCAGAAAGTGTGGAATTGCAAGAAGTTAGGAGAGATGACAGCTGTTGAGAAATAGCTGTCAGTGAGGACACAGAGTCCTGTTGGAGTGAAAGAATTGAGGATAGGGAGGTGGAGACAGTTTACAGCTGTGCAGTGAGTGCAAGCAGCTGTGAGGAGTTGTCAGTTTGTGGAGTAGCTGGGAAGGAATCCTTGAACAGATCAAAGAATCCTTAAGCTGTTCAGACACAGAGTCTGAAATCAGAGAGGGTAAAGAAGACATGGATGTTTCTAAAGAACCAACTTTGTTGGTCAGCAAAGAGAGCTGATCCTTCAAAGGCAGGTCTTTAGGGGATGGAGGTGTATCAGTGGATTGTTTGGAGTGGGTAGATGGAGATGAAGAGGATGAGGCTGGTGTATGAGGATGTGATGTAGAAGGAGAGGGTATGGTAGAAAGGAGCTCCATAGCCTGGGCAAAAGTGAGATTTCCCAGTTTGGAGGGATCAATAGGTCCTTCAGCAGGGGCAGTAGCTGCGTCATCAGGAGAGGGGGTTGAGGTTGGTAGCCTTTCAGACACTGCTTGTTTTGCAGCACCTTCATTAAGGCCAGTAGTGGTTCCCTCTGCAGTACCTTGGTTTAAAAGTACCTCATCATGGGGAGATGGAATTTGCATTTCAACATCAGCAGTGGTGAAACCTGCTGATGGAGTTTGCATGAAGGGAGTAGCCTCACTAAAGGGATGTTCTGTTCCCTGAGGTTCATCAGCTTGGGTTGTTGGTCCCTCAGCAGCTGTTTGGTGTTGAACAGCTGTATCATAGGGAGTAGAAGATTGAGGCTGATTTGCTGGTTGGTCTAAGCCAGCAGTGTGGACACCTCGTGCAGACTCATGGTGTAAAGAAGTTTGAGGTGGGGACAGTGTGGACGCAGTATGGAGTGGAGAGGACTCCTGTCTTTCAATATTCTCAGCCTGTTGGGAGGCTGGAATAGTTGAGGTGGCTATCTCCGTTTGTACAACTGGTTCCTGTTGGGAGGAACCAGAGGGTCTAGGCTGACTCTGGGTAGACTCATGATGGAGTGAAGCAGGCTCCAAGTGTGCTGTTCCTTCTCCCAAAATAGGAGAGGCAGCAGGGGTAGCTTCTTTTTCAAATGAACCATGTTGAGAGGGAACAGAGGGGCTAGTTTGGGTTGTTGTGGTAGCTGGTTTCTTTTTGGCGATGGATTTGCGATGATATAGTATATGATAGGATGTGGGTGAGCTTGGAGGGGAAAGAGGTTCAGATTGGACAGGTTGTGAGACAGGGTCAGGAACAGTGGGGTTGGCCTGTTCCATGGTCTCAGATGCCACAGAGGCACCAGCCACAGAGGCTTCAGGTTCAACGAATGAACTAGGGAGAGGAGCCTGCTCCCCCTCAGCCATAGAGGCTAAGGAAGCAGACTCATGCTGAGCTGTTTTGGCCTTCTTGGAGACAGGCCCAGCTTCAGTGGTTGCCAGGGTCCTTTTAACAACCTTGGACCTGGCTTTGGATTTTCTTTTGGGAGCAGTTTCAGGATCCCCCCTCACATCAGAGGGTCCTTCCACCAATCCTAACAGCCTCCTCATGGGTGTTGACAGAGGAGGCTCATTGGGTAGAACAGGTGTATAGAAAACTCTATTCCCTATTACAGGGAATGCAGCAGTCTTAAGTAAATGCTGAGAGTTATATAATTGCTCACCACAATGATGCTTGAAGATGAGGCTCAGAAACCTTGGATACCGAACAGCAGCTGGACGATTTTCTTGTTGTACCAGGTTCCTCAAATTCAGAAAAATCCAATGTGCCATGTCTATTGTAGTCCCATCCACCAGTTGTAGGACTATTGGGATTTCATTAAGGCTCAGTTGGTCAAATGAACAAACCTTACTTCTGAAGCACATGACCATTGAGGCAAATAGATAACTGTAGGTAGGAGACAGATCCTTCCTGAACAGCGTAGCTCCGATTTTGGGTTCTGCTACACCACCAAAGCGTAGCAAATTCCCCATTTGGTCATTTTCAGGTTGAGGCTTGTCATATGGTTCAGCAGTTGGGAGATGAAGAACCTCCCTGAGAAGACCAGTCGTTATTTCAATGGTCTGAGTCCCATTGAGAATAGTGCCCTTAATGACTTTGGTGTTTGGGTTGTAGGCACAAGTATACCAAAACTCATACACCATCTCCTGGTACAGGACACCAGGAGTGGCAGTCATTGCGTAGTTCAGCGGATGAACTCTTAGAAATTCCACCATCTGTTCATAACCTTTCCCTACATAGTTTTTGGGAATGGTTAGGTTGGCAATGTAGTTGGTGGGTTTGATGGTCAGCATCGTGGTAACTGATGAGTGTTTCATAACATCATCACCAACGAATACCGGAAGAAAGGGATTGTTTCTTTGAGCCATTTGTGAAGGTTTGGGATTTTGAGAAGCAGAAGACACTTAGTTGATTTAGGGTTCTTGAGGATTTCTGGAAATAGTGAGGAAGACGAAGATGAAACAGTAAGGGTATTTATAGGATTTGAATGTGAGTGGATATGAGAGAGAAACATTTGGGCGGTTGATTTGAAAAGGTCGTTAACGGAAAACGGAACGGTTGTCCATGTCAGACCGTTTGTCAGACCACTTGAGCACTTTTTAATCACTAACACACGTAACCCACATTATCCACAGTAATTAAGTTATATAAAAACAAAATTAAGTAACTTAATTGTGAAGAAAGGTAGTTAAAAAAAAATTGTTGGTCTAAGCTGTTGGTCAAACCTGTGATGAGTAGGGTCATCACAAGCTGTTCATTTTTCAAACTGTTCACTCTTCACACTGTGCCTTCAACCTGTGTTCTAATGTAAGATCAGGTTGTGTTCAATAGTTGAACAGGTTACAAGACAATGTCTTGTAGATCAGTGTGATAGAGTGAGCAGGGTGAAGAATAGACCATCAGAGCAGGTTTTAACATGCAAGCTGTTATTGTTCGACCTGTTATATGCTCAAGCTGTTCAAGTTTTTCAGAAAAAATGACCAAGTACAGAACATGCATAACCTGTTCTGTCTAAGCTGTTCTGAGAAATTTGAGCAGTGTGAGACATACAAAGTCTTAGACCTTTGAGGACACTTAGTCACTCTTGTTTAACATGCCCAGCTTGCTGACAAGGTAATTAAACCTGGTTTCATCAAGAGGTTTGGTGAAAATGTCTGCAAGCTGTTCATTAGTGGAAATAAAACTTACCTCCACATTACCTTTCTGAATGTGATCCCTGATGAAATGATGTCTGACCTCAATATGCTTTGTTCTTGAATGAAATACTGGATTGTTGGAAATAGCTATGGCACTTGTGTTATCACACAGAATATGAATTTTCCTATACACAAGCCCATAGTCTTCAAGCTGATGCTGCATCCATAGAATCTGCTCACAGCAGCTTCCAGCAGTAATGTACTCAGCTTTAGCAGTAGAAGTAGACACCGAGTTCTGCTTCTTGCTACACCAACTTATCAACTTACCACCAAGGAGTTGACATCCACCTGTTGTGCTTTTCCTATCTAGCCTGCATCCTGCAAAATCAGAATCTGAATAACCTGTTAGTTCAAGGCTTGAGTCTTTGGGATACCAAAGACCCAAACCTGGTGTGCCCTTCAGGTATCTGAAGATTCTTTTAACAGCAGCTAGATGAGATTCCTTTGGATTAGCCTGGAATCTAGCACACAAACAAGTGGCAAACATAATATCAGGTCTACTAGCAGTTAAATATAGCAAGCTCCCAATCATACCTCTATAAGCTGTTACTGAAATAGCTTTGCCACTGACATCAACATCCAATTTTACATTGGTTGCCATTAGGGTTTTAATAGGAGAAGTTTGATGAAATTTAAACTTTTTTAAGAGATCTAAAGTATACTTTCTTTGATTTATAAAAATTCCAGTTGAGGTTTGTTAACCTGTAATCCTAAAAAGAAAGTAAGTTCTCCCATCATACTCATTTCATATTTGGATTTCATGAGTAATGAAATATTCTTGCATAACTGCTCATTGGTAGAACCAAATATTATGTCATCCACATAAATTTGAACAAACATAATATCAGAATTCACCTTCTTTATGAACAGTGTGGTATCCACTTTACCTCTGGAATACCCATTGCTCATAAGGAATTCAGTAAGAGTGTCATACCAGGCTCTAGGGGCTTGTTTGAGACCATAGAGAGCTTTGTCCAACTTATAGACAAAACCTGGATGTTGTTCATTTTCAAAACCTGGAGGCTGCTTGACATAAACTTCTTCTTGCAGCTTCCCATTCAAAAATGCACTCTTCACATCCATTTGAAATACCTTAATGCTCTTATGAGCAGCGTAGGCTAGATACAAACGAATTGCTTCTAGCCTGGCCACAGGAGCAAATGTCTCATCATAGTCAATTCCTTCCTCCTGTCTATAACCCTGAGCAACCAGTCTTGCCTTATTTCTAATAACATGACCTTGCTCATCCATCTTATTCCTGAAAACCCATTTAGTGCCAATTATAGTTTTACCTTTAGGAGCAGGGACCAACTTCCATACCTTGTTTCTCTCAAACTGATTGAGTTCTTCTTGCATGGAAGTGATCCAATTGGCATCTTTTAGTGCTTCATCCACTTTCTTTGGCTCCATTAGTGAAACAAAACTAGAGAAAATACAGAAGTTCCCTAAGCTGTCCCACCTTGTTTGTACCCCTTTGTTGATGTCACCAATTATTTGATCATTGGGGTAACATCTGATCCACTTAGGATCATTTTTCAATGATGATTCTCCTGAGTTGTTGACACCTTCAGCAGGTCCTGTTGAGCAGCTCTCAAGATTTTCAGACACACTGTTGTCTTGAGCCTGTTCACTTGTTGAACATGACTGACCACTGTTGAACATATCAGCAGAGGATCCTGGAAAATCAGCATTGATTGGTTCAGGACATGTAGTTGTAATTAAGTCAGTACACTTATTCACACAGGGTGTATTGACATAATCATCATCATGTCCATCATGATTAATAGGTTCCACACTGTAGTGGAAGCTTTTGAGTCCTCTTCATTGTTGGAATGCATGAGATCATCAAAGTTGAATTCTCCTGAAACTGATTCAGCAACAGCTTTGGTGAAGGCATTCCTGGACTCTTCAAAGGTGACATTCATAGATTCATCTATCACCTTTCTTTTGTTGTTGTACACTCTGTAGGCTTTGGAGATAGCAGAGTAACCAACAAACACACCTTCATCAGCTTTTGGTTCAAACTTTTCCAGATGATCCCTTTGATTCAGAATGAAGCAAGGACATCCAAACACATGGAAGTAGCTAATATTTGGCCTTCTCCCTTTGAGCAGCTCATAGGGAGTCTTGTTGAACCTTTTCACCACTAAGGATCTGTTTTGGGTGAAGCAAGCAGTGTTGACAGCTTCAGCCCAGAATGATGAAGGTAAACCTGATGCACACAGCATGGTTCTGGAAGCTTCAATGAGGGTTCTGTTTCTCCTTTCAGCAACTCCATTTTGTTGTGGAGTTCTTACAGCTGAAAGGTTTTGAGTGATCCCTTTTTCTTCACAGAAGTCTTCAAGAGTACTGTTTCTGAATTCAATACCATGATCACTTCTAAGCTGCTTTACTTGGGCAGAGTTTAGCATTTCCATCTTTTTCACAAATCCAATGATTTCTTTAGCAGCCTCTCCTTTGCTCTTCAAGAAGATTACCCATGTGTACCTGGAGAACTCATCAACCATTACAAGAGTATATCTTCTTCCACCTAGACTTGGAACACTAATAGGTCCAACAAGTCCATGTGGATCAAGAAGAGAGGAGTATCTATAGAAAAATTATGCTTGGATTTAAAAGATGACTTCCTCTGCTTGCCTTTCTCACAAGCTGTGCAGAGTCTATCCTTAACAAAAGTCATAGAAGGAAAACCTGTTACCAACTCTTTCTTACAGAGTTTATTGATGTTCTTGAAGTTCAGGTGTGACAGCCTTTTGTGCCATAGCCAGTTTAGGTCTGCATTTGTTCTTGTGAGAAAACAGGTTTCAGTTGTGGGATCAGCAGATTGCATGTCCACAACATATACACCTTTCTTTCGTTGAGCACACATCACAACTTTGCCTTGGGAATCCAATATGTAACCCAGGTGCTCATCAAAGTTAACCTTGTAGCCAGCATCACACAGTTGGCTTATGCTGACAAGGTTATGTTTTAGTCCAACCACATAGCCTACTCTTTTGAACACTGCAGCACCGGCTTTAAGAGTTCCATATCCCTCAGTGGATCCCTGTACATTGTCACCAAAGGTGACTTTTGGCCCTTTTTCAGGCCTGAGATCACTCAGCAGGTCCTTACAACCTGTCATGTGCCCTGAGCAGCCACTGTCCAAGTACCAAACCTGGGATGGTTGTTTTTCCTGCAGAGTGACAAGAAGAATATTAGTCATTTTTAGGGGAACTCATCACAGAGATGAGTTCTCCTACTTCATCAACATTTGTTGATGGGCTTGTGATATCAACACTAATATTTCCTATTTGAATGGTATCAGTTTGGATACCACTCTCATTGACTGAGACATTTCCAACATTGCTTGTGTTAGGAATGAGGGAACCATCAGAGTCAACAGGCCTCATGTCCTTAGTTTCAGGACAGTCTTTGGCCAGATGTGTCTTCATTCCACATTTATAGCATTTTCTCCTCTTAGCATTTTTGGAAGAAGACCTTTCAGAAACAAATTCTGAATTATTTCTGTTGATTCTATCAGTAGGTTTAGCAAATTTATTACTATTTGATGAATCAACAGCTTGAGTGGAGGGTTCAATAGCAACAGCTTTGCCTGTCTCTTCTTTCCTCTTTTTAGGAGGACAGATGTCAAAGATAGGAAGCTTAATTTGCTTTTGAACTTCCACAGGTTTGGGAAACTTATTCCCAAATTTCTCAGGCTGAGCAATGGCTTTGCCTTTGCCCTTACTGAGGTGTGATTTATGCTGCCTATCAGCATAATCATTATTCTTGGTTTTAAAAGACTTATTTTCATTTAAGACCAGTTTACCACTATGATTTAAAAACTTATTTGAAATCACAGCACGTTTGCTTTCAACATGAGACTTACCCCTGTTGAAAGCAGACTGCTTACCTTTTGAAAACTTATTTTCAAAATGTTCAGCATTAAAAGGATTAGCATGTCTTTTACCATCAGCTTTGGACCCAGAGCTTGTTTTGTCAACAGGCTTGGTGTCCACAGCTGCAGTTTGGACATGTTTTCCTTTCTTTTGCTTGTGTGAATCAGCAGAGCACTTAACAGACTGATTTGATGGAGAACACATTCCATCATCAGCTTTTGAGCTAGGTTCACACGAGCTGTCAATATTTTGAGGCCTGACAAACCTGTTTGTTGAGATTAGTGTACCATTCACTTTTTGAATGAAAGTGTTTGGAAGCTCACCAAGAGTGGATAAGTCCTTTTTCAGATTATTAACCTCAACAATGGAAGCTGCTGTGTCAAGATCCCCTCCAAGATAGGCTTGGATTTGTGCACGGATCTGCTGACTTATACAATGGCTGACTTTTTGTGCAGATTGGCACCAAGAGTCAACTATCTTTTGAAGCTTGGCATGTTTTATATCTGTTTCTCTCTTTTCTTCCAGTAAAATAGAGTTAATGTGTTTTAATTCATCAATCTCAGTTTCCAACTTATGGAAACTGTCAAGTTTACTGGATTTTGTTTCAAGATCAGCTTTAAGCATAGAGATTTCATATAATAAAACATTATGCTTCTCAACAGCAGCTTTCAGATCAACAAGCATCTATTCAAACATTTTAACTTTTTCTTCAGAACTGTAAGCCATAAAATTCTGTACCTTATACATCATTGTAGGATTCCAGTTCTCCAAGCTGCTGAAAGCTTCAGCTTCAGCCAGGTCTTGTTTGAAGTTGCTTGTTGATGGGACATCAGTGTTGGCCATCAGACATTGATTTCCTTCTTCATCTGATGATGAATCAGACTCCTCCCAGTCACAAGTCTCTGCCATGAGTCCCTTTTGCCGTTTGGAAACCACTGAGTTTTCCAACTTTCTCAGCTTAGCCATGGCCATAAGGTACTTAACCCTATAGCTATCATCCCTGTTTGTCTTGTGTGGTTTGGATGACTGACCAACAGCTTTTGACACACAGTCAGCAGCTATATGGCCAGGTTTGCCACATTTGAAGCACTCAGCTTTGGATTTATCAAATGCCTTCTTTTTGACAGCACTTGAACTTCCCTGCAGCATGTTTCTTCCCAACCTTTTCTTGTTGAACATTTTGACAAACATGGCTATCATTTGCTCATCGTCCAGTTCAGCAAGATCTGCATTGTCTTCCTCATCAGACACTTCCTCCTTATCATCAGTCTGTTGATCAGGTTGAGTGAACACATCACCCTCCTGACTTACATGTTGTCTCACACTGGCCACAAAGGCTGCACCTCTCTTAGACATTTCCAAGGCATTTCTCTTCTGTTGCCTTGACTGCTCATCATTCAGTAAGGATCCATACAGGTTGACAAGATCCATACTTCTGATGGTACCTGAATTCCTTAAGATTGTAGAAAATAATTCCATTCTTCAGGCAGGATGTCTAAGAATTTGTTCACCAGAGTCAGGCTGTCCTTGGTGATCCCAATAGCTTTGAGATCATTAATAAGAGCAGTAAACCTGGTGTAGGTTTCTGTGAGAGTCTCCTTTGGTTTTGCAAAGAAGAGTTCATACTGTCTAACAAGATTGTTAATCCTGTTATCCAGTGTGATTGTGGGTCCATCATAGACGGTACACAAAGTATCCCACATCTCCTTTGCAGACTTCATCTTCTCAACCTATTTGAACACATCATCAGGCAGAGAGATAACCAGGTTATTCCTGGCCTTTGCATCCAGAGCCACCAATATTTTGTCTTCATCAGACCATTGAGCTTTTGCTTTCTCAAAGGTTCTGATTTCAGGAGTAGCTCCTTCAACTGCTAGAGTTATATTAGTAACAGAGGTTGGCACATAAGGACCCTCCATTACTATCTCTGGGAGTTGTACATCCAGATTCTCCAAATAGAGCATCATTCTGCACTTCCAGCCAGAGAAGTTCTGATGATTAAACTTTGGAGTTTTGCCCATTGCCCCATTGTCATAGTATGAGGAATTTGCAGTACTGTTGTCCATGGAAACTTTGGGATAATGAGAGATCTTAGAGATGACACACACTCTAAACTGCTCTGATACCAGTTGTAGGTCCCAGAGGTTTCCCAAGTATATAGCCTTAAGCTGTAGAGGGGGGGTGAATACAACAATTTAAAAACTACACACTATTTTCTCAATGTTTGTATGTATTATCAACAATTGTTAATTACAAACAAGCTTGACTACGGAAAGGTTCAAGCTGAGATGACAGATAAAACAGTATGTTAACTAGTCTAAGACAGACTTAAACTAGTTACAATGAATACACTCACTAAGAATTACTCACTGTGTTTACAAGACTCAGAAGGACAGCTTGAATAAGAACAGCTTAAGCACAAAGCACTGTTTTATTCAAGCAGACTTGCATGCATGAAAAGACACACTCTAATGCACGTTCTGATTTCACACTCTTGGCTCATCACTTAGCTTTTTGCTCTGTATATTTCAATCCTAGGAAGTTTCCTTTTATACTCACTCAGAGGATCTAAGTGAAGCTTCTTCATTGAACGAAAAGAAAAAGGTGAAGTATTGTTGAAAAGACAACATATACTTTTCTGCACATTCTGAAAAGCAGACTTGTCTTCATGTGGGCAGAACTTTTGTCTTTTCACTTTGTCTACTGTTGCATAAGCTTTAACTAAATAAGGAATGTCAACTTTGCGTCTTTCTTCCTTTGTTAAGGCCTATTTTGATATAAGAAAAGGTCTGTCACCCTTTTTCAAATATCCTTTTGTCTTCATGTGACAGAACAGCTTGGCAGGCTGAGCAGTTCTGTTTTCCACTTTGTCTTCGACTTTGTAAACTGATCTTGTAGCCAAAAACAATACACGAGGACTTGGAAACATATTCCATAAAGTGTTTTAGCATGTTCACAAAGAACAGGTTCTGTTCACAAAGAACAGAACACTTGTAAACTACCCAAGCTGCTCACCAGTGTAGAGCAGCGTAGACAGTTTATGTCCAGCCTGTTCAGCAGTCAGAACAGCTTGGACAAAATGCCTTTGTTGCAACACATGCAACACATAGAACAGCTTTAACTGATATTGCAAATCACTTTACAGGTTTCATTAAGGCATAAGCAGACCTTAAATTATACCTTTCAAGCGCATCAACAGGTTTGATTAAGAATCTCCCCCTTAGATGCAGAACAGGTTTGACTGAGGCCTTTTTGTGCCTAACAGGTTCAGTGATGTTTAAAGGTGTGCAGAATGTCCAAAGGTAATGCCATTCTAATCGACGATAAAGCCCGATTCTCAGCTTCATAAATCTTATTGTCCTCATCTTTCATGTGTTGATAGGAAAGAACTTTCATTCAGCCTTCGAGCTCTTGTGTTGGGGGAACATAACCTTCATCTATGCATATCCACATACGCATATCATTGAATCTAGCAAAGTCCACAAACCTATCTTTCCACCATTAGTAGTCCTTAATTTTCATCAGCTTGGGTGGTGAATATGATTTGCCCACTTCGTGATCCATTTCCAATAACTTATGCAAACTTGACATTCTCGTTAAACTTTTTGTTCACGAACTTAAATTATTTAATTTTTAAAATAAATGTGAAACAAGTTCGTACAAACTTAGATTAAGTTTGTACGAACCAAATTAAATATGTTTAAAGTTAAGTTCGTGGGCAACTAAGTTTGAGAGACTCAAGTTCGAAAAACCCTAATTCGTCTGACAAGTTCGAGGATCAACAAGTTCGTACAACTCAAGTTCGTGTAACCCTACTCAAGTTCGTACAACTCAAGTTCGTCTCTGACAAGTTCGTGATGCTCTAAAACACCCTCCTAAGTTCGAGCGCCGCAAGTTGGTGAAACGGCCAATATTTGACTTTTTTTCAAAAAATTAGATCAAATCAATGTTTTTAAGACTAAAAACAATGAAATCCACTGAAAAGATGAACTAAGAAGGTTGTAGGCTTGACGAACTGCTCAAAACACCGTAAAATCCTCGAGATATTGTGATTTAAGCGTAAAAACGCCAATAAATCAATGAATGTTCGATGAAACGCAAAGAACATCCAATTGATGGCTCTGATACCACTTGTAAGGTCCACACACCACGGATCTAACCAATGCATGACGAAGTCAAACGAGTGCGGAATCGTCGTTTAACAGTTAACGGATCGATCACACGGAAACACGAAGCCAAACAAGATGCTAGTCGATAGAACACCGACCCTACACGATGTAATTCTCCTAAAACACTCTGAAATGTTTTCTAGTTCGTCTATGCACACTCACGAAGCTCTGAAAGTCTAAATCTCGAATTCCTCGAAATCATACAGATAAGTTCATGTTATAACCCTTAAGTTCGTGCATGGCCCAAGCCCACAAACTTATTGGTTAAGGCACACGAACTTAGTATGGCTAAGTTCGTACGAACTTAACTCCCTTAAAGTTCGAACCCTTAAGACTTTTGAACTTATTATAAACTTATTTTCATAAGTTGAAACCTTATGAACTTATCACCATAAGTTCATAGCCTCATAAACTTATTCTCATAAGTTCATGTCTTATGATCTTATCTGACAATCATGAACGTCAATCCATAAACATGAACAAACAACCATGACTTGTATTAATAAAGCCCTATCTATTACAAATGATTATCTATTACAAACTAGACTACTATCGTCACACAGGGTGTACCAACACACTCGACCTTGCTATCTCAACAATATCAATTTCCAATAATCTTTCAGGTCCAGAAACTTAAATCATACCTGCACCTCCCTCATTATCATCAAGACCCTTATCATCATCTTCTTCAGCTCCTTTATTTCCTCCTTCAGCTATATTGGACAATGTTCTTGCAGAATCAGAACTCCTCTTACCACCCCGCTCTTGCTCTATAGTTCCCTCAATCTCAATTTGGCTTCCCTGAACATCAGCCCCTTGCTGATGTTCCTCCTTTCCTAAAACTCCCTGGGTAAGAAAACCTGGTTCTTGGGTTTCTATAGGAGCATGATCAATACGATATAATCTCACACTTTCAGCCTGTTGATCGACATATTTTAGCAATGATTCCGGAATTGGCATGACATTGGCATTAGGTGCATCTTGTACACTGTGGAGACTCATCATCACATAATCAGGACATTTTTGAGCATTAGATCTTTTTGGTATTTGGTCATTTGCCCTTAGAATCCCTCTGATCAAAGTTTTAATAAATCTTTGAAGCGGTACAAACTTTCTTGCTCTTTGTGTGGTTTTGGCCAACACAATCTCATTCAAATCTTCTCAAATGCATTGTGCATAATCATAGTGTTTATTAAATGAAATGCCATGAAACATCCTTAAACAATGGATGCTACCTCTATCAATCCCTGTATGCTTGGAAGTCATACACTTGTTAACGATCCCAAATAGGGTATACCACTCTCCATTCAACCCATTTTGATGAAACTTTGAGCTTTTTGGTAATGGTTTTGAGTAGCCCAAGCAGATTAAATCATGACATAGCTCCTCATCCGAAACAAAATCTTCAAAATCTGCCATATCTAAGAAATTCACTATATCAATCCTGCTTGGCAGGAATAAGTTGTGACGAAGTCTGGCAAGTGTGATCCTAGCTTTGTACTGATCAATTTTGACTTTAAAATGATGATCTCCTTCCGCAGGCACAAATTTGATAGTTTGCCAGAATTGATTTATATAAACTTGAGAAATTGAAGGTTTGTATTTCAGAAGATAGCCAAGTGGGTGACCATTAAGGATGTCCAAAATGATAGGATGGCTCACTTTAATGACTTTGGGATCAAATATGTGGTTATTGTCCAACAGGGCTAAACAGTATTTGGATTTAACAAGTACGGTATAGGGGATTGGTGATGAAGGTGATGGTCGGGTTACGGAGGCTGACTTAACTGGTTTTGAGACCAGTGTATGATTGGATGATGAATGTGAATCTAAGGAACTAGAATTTTGGGTGTGGGCTTGGGATGCCATTTGTAACCTATAAAAATAACAAACATGTTAGGTATGTCAGGTAAACAAATGTCAATCCAGCAGACAGAAAGATAAAACATTTAACTAAAAATTAGAAAATTATGTGTTTTACTGTTTAAAGCATCGGGATTCCAGACAATAATAGTAATAAAATATTATTGTTAGGACTCCAATGTCAATCATTAAGAGACCAATGTTAATAACACAAAGATTTTAAAATTTTCTTGAAAAATGTGAAATTTTTCTGAAAAATTAAAATTCCACCACTCTTAGAAAATTTTTTGAAAAATTTGACATGAAACTCGAATGATTCAGGAGGTTCCTCGGGTGTCATAGGAACCAACTCGAATGACATATGAGGTTTCTCGAATGATACTTCATCAAACTCGAATTTAACTTGGATGTTACTCGAATGAAATAACATCCAACTCGAACGAACCTAGAATTTTCTCGAACAGAAGTATGAAACAACTCGATTAAAGAAAGAAGTTTCTCGAAAGACTCATGAATCGATTTGAAACAGATTAAAAATATTCTAAGTCCTTGATTACACAACTCGAATTAAAAAGAAAGACTTAATGACCAACTCGACGAAAGAAGAATGATATTCCAGATTAATCAATCAAACAATTAACACAAACAATTAAGAACAAATTCCAAACACTAACCATATGATTATTGCACTAAAAGATGATTACAGAGAGAAGAATTCGTACGTACACTGTAGCCTTAATCTTCAGTCAATTCTGTGCAACAAAATCCGTGCAATTACAATTTCAGAACCGTACTACTAACAAACAGAAAATATACTATTTATATACAAAGGTCAACTATGCATTAATTACAAAATAAACCCTAGACATATTAAATTCATCAATCTAAAATTGATTCTAACATTCTCCCCCTTTGATGAATTATAATAAGTCTTTAGTTTGATAGTCCCAGCTTCATCTCAAAACGTCTGATACTTTTTCTGTTTGACAGCCTCCAATTAATCTTTGATATGAATTCAACCATAAGCTTTCTATCATTCACACTTAGTGCACCCTTCTTTGTCTTTCTTTTCTTGTCAGCTGCCAACTTCCCTTTCAATCCATTCATCACCTTTTGCGGTGTTCCATCACAAAACTTATTCAATTCAATGCTCCGCATAGCCCTTAGCTTTTGATCTTTATCTTTGTAGATTGCTACAGGATGCTTGGCCATGACAACTTGAAATTCTTTCAGATTTTCCATAATTTTGATGAAACAGTTTGGCGCGGTGTTGTTTATCCTTCTCATCCCTCTTTCTACACTGTCAAGATCATAAAACACCTAAGATTAACTGGTTTTAATATATCAGAGTTTAAACCAATAACCTTGTTTTGAATCAAATTCCAAATAAGAAGTTTGCGGAATAACACTAAACTGTTTTAAGAAAACTTTCAGAACAATAAAGAACAGATATTCAAATAAACATAACCAATATCAAAACCTTTATATTACCAAAATCTCTTATTACAATCAACTCTAATCTGTTTTGATTAGACGAAGAACATAGATTGTTCTTAGTGTTTTGCAACCTTAGAGGCTTGAGAAACTTATCAGAATGCAATTGCAATTACAATGAAAACTTTAAGCACCACGATTACAATCTTGCATACACACACAATAGAAATACCTAGTCTATCTATATTTATAGCCTTCTGATTTGTTTCCTTGATGGACTCTGATTTCTCTGGTAGAAGATATGCTTGGAAGATCTTCGAATCTTGAAATATATATCACTTCCTGAATTTCAGCACTTTCTGTTATCAATCTGTTGAGCAGCTTGAACTTTTAACTCTGGCAGCTGTAGTTTGTTGAACTGGCAGCTCGAACTTTGTAATTACACAGAAATACTACTAACAGCTTGAGAAATCTAACTAACAGCTTGACATACTTAGATTATTTTCCAACAATCTCCCTTTACTTAAATTCTTTACACAAGACTTTAAGTTTCTATACAAATAAGGAAATAAAACAAAGTACAACTGTTATATACAAACCAAGGAATCCAAAAACTTACAACTGTGAAAGTTTCTGCCTTATAGCTGTTATGAATTCTCTTTTTAACTCCTCTTTATCACATTGAATCTTTATAGAGCTCATTTGGAGTAGCCATGCTTTTGGCAAATCAAGGAATTCAAAATTGAAGAATCTGTTGGATCTGTCTGCAAGCTTGAGTTTATATGTCATAGATTTTGCATATAAATCAACCTGTACAATCTTCATTTCCTTGGCAGCTTCTATATCCACTCTGGTGGATTCTGGATCAAAAATGCTCCTGAGATCTTTTAAATTTGTCTGGACCCATACAATTGGTGACCTAGAGTGACTGGCAGTTCCAATATTATGCATTTGTGCCAACTCATCTCTAGTCATTCTTTGAACAAGTTGGATTAGGCTCTTATATTCTTCCTCTGGACCAGCTTCTCTTTTGATTACAAAATGATTACTAAATCAATGTCATCCATTGACTTAGCATACCAGTAAGTGATTAGAGGTTTGGAGAAGTGATGCTGATCAAGGATCTTTTCAATCTCCATAGCCTTTTGCAGTTGTTGGTCAAACAACACTCTCTTTACCTGATCAAACTTTGCTTGTTGGATAGTTTCAGGATGAGGAGCATCAGCAACATTTTGAGAGAGGACTTGTGGATCCTGGACTTGTTGGGAGGCTTTGGAAGCTTTTTCTTTTTCCTTTTCTCTGTCATATAAGGCCTGAAGCTTCTCTGTTGACCAAGATTAAGTAATGACCTTAGATACACCAGCTGTTGCAGAGAAATTTATCAAAAATCTTCTGTGTTTTGCCTTTGAAGGCCCTGTTGGTCTTTTCCTCTTTTTCTGACTTTCTTTGACCAAAAACCCTCTTAGGTAATCTCCTAAGGTTCATCATCTCCCATTGGTTCCTGGGCTTGCTGGTCTAAGATCTGATCTTGTTTTTCTGCCAACCTTCTGGCCAATTTAGCATCATGAGCAACCTGGGCTTCTTTAGAAATAAATTTGATCTTTGGAGGCTCAGTCAGAATGCCCTTTCCCTTGTCTGTGGAAGACGATACTGTGGCTTGGACTGCTGGGGCAGGAGCTTGAGTGCTTTCTCTGATAAACACTCCACTTAACTTAACAGGAACAGCTTGAGCATCTAGACTAACAACTTGAGAACCTGTTGGGACTGTTAGCCTAGAAACTGAAGTTGTTGTTGGTGAAGTTGAAGCTGTTTGGACTGGAAGTGGGATCTCCTGATTCTCCCCCTTTTTGGATGCATTGGTTTGATCAGTGGGACCAAAAATCTTTGCAAGCAGGGTTTGAACCATCTTCTGAAGCTGCACAATCTTGTGACCATATAACTTCAACCCAAGCTGAAACTGGGCAAGTTTTTGTTGTTGGAATGTTGTGAGTTGTTGCAGAGCTGTGATTTGTGAACCCTGTGCAGCAATTATGGACTTGTAATGTTCCAAAATGACTACAACAGGTTTCATTTGTTGATCCGTCAATGCCATAAGTTGCAGACTAGCCTCAAGATCTTCAAATGGTAGTGGGATTTGAGATCTATCACTGGCATCAATTCCAGAAGTAGAAACATCTGGGCCCCTTTGTTCTTGGTACTGGGGACTTCCAGAACGTGCTTGCACACCCTCTGTTGCCATGGGTGTGGTCTTAGGGATGTTGGCACTGTCTTATGCCCCTTGTGCAGAGACATCAGTAGCACCAGCCACAAAGCCCATATGAACATCCTCAGATGGGATGTTCACCTCCAAATTGAGGGTGGGAGTGTCCTCAATGGGTTCCCTACCGATATTCGGTGCAAGAGTGTCCTCTTGCACAGAGCTATTTGGCTTTAGGGATTGGACTGATGAGGAAGGAGCTCCTATAGCCCTTTGGCGTGTATATATTTTTAGTGATGGGGCTGGGGATGTATGTATAATAGAAGAAGCAGAGGAAATATTTGTATCATGGGGAGTGGGTTGGGGTCCTGGGGGTGAAGCAGTTATGGTTGGCTGAGCCTGCTCAGGACCCTCTCATCTGTTTCTTGGATAGACATTCTGCATTGCATGAGGCAAAGGGACATCCACACTATGAAAATTGGCACTTGGTTTTAAAAATCTTTTAATAGTGGGTAAAGAGTGCCTATGGGAAATATGTACCCTTTTATGTATTTTAAGAGTATTGCAAGATTTTGCAATTATTTCTGCCAAAAACTGTGGATACATAAAAAAATTTCATTCTTTAAGGCATGGTGCCTTAACATTCCTTGAAAGATCATATTAGAAAAATTGAACTGTTGGCCTGTGGATAAGCACACTAAAGCAGTGGCAATATTGGAAGAAAATTCAGACCAACCAGTACTTTTAGGGCTTAAACACTGCAGAATAATATGTACAAGATATTTCCATTTAGGACCAAAATGTGCTTTATAGAAGGTAAAAGAGTCTGTTGGGCCCCTATACCCGATTTCAAAAAGACCTTCATATAAAGCAGTAAGGGAGAGATCAGATATACCTGTGGCATCTTGAAGATGCAGATGTTGTCGTATAGTCTCCTCAGTGATGGTAATGGGATTACCATCAATAGTGGATGCAAAAGAAGTGACTCCCTCATGAGTATTTACAGTGGCTGATTTCCAAAACTGCTCTATATGAGAGATGTATATAGTGGGATTGACAGTTAGAGCATAATGGATATGAGAACCACGTAGAAAATCCATCATATCATGGAATGGTTGTAGTTCAGCGTGTTTGAGAGAGTAGGGAAGGCAGTTGTGTTCTTTAACAAACTCCATTGGTAATCACAAAGGCGAGGATTTAGGGTTTTGAATGATTGTGTAAGAATCGCACAGAGAGAGAAAGTGAAAAGATTGTTGAAGATACTTTGCAACTGATAGTTGCAATCAAACGAAACTGAGACTTTTAAGGGTTTGGCTTTTTTTAAATAATATCTAGTCCCGCGCACAATCTCCTTAGTAATCACTGAAATGCCCTGCGCACTTGACAGATCAAATGAAACAACTAACAGTTCGAGAAAATAAACTAGCAGCTTGAGAATAGTCTCAAGCTGTTAGTTGAAAATTGAACAGCATCTAATGATACAGTGTCTTCCCCTTAACGAAGCACATTTAATAGGTGGTTTTCTCATTTTATAAGGGAGAATAATTAAAAACAAATTAATCCATATTTACCATACCAATATTTGATACCAGAAAGGTGAATCTTCCTACATCAAATGGTTTTGTAAATAGATCAGCTAACTGATCATCTGTATGAATTTTGATAACTTGGATTAATTTCTTTTCATTACAGTCCCTTATAAAATGGAATCTAATGTCTATGTGCTTGGTTTTGGGACATTTCACTGGATTTTGTACAATGATGATTGCACTTGAATTGTCAATATAAATAGGAGTAGATAGAAAGTTCATACCATAATCTCTTAGTTGGTTCTGTATCCACATCACTTGGGAACAACAGCTGGCAGCTGCAACATATTCTACCTCAGTGGATGAGGTGGAAACAATGGTCTGCTTTTTGCACTGCCAGGAGACTAGTCTTGCTCCTAGATATTGACATCCACCAGTTGTGGATTTTCTGTCTATGTTGCAACCTCCATAGTCACTGTCAGAGTAAGCTGTTAATTCAAGTGGAGAGTCCTTAGGATACCATAGGCCCAATTTTGGTTGACCTTTGAGATATCTAAAGATTCTCTTAACAGCAAACAGATGTGAATCCTTTGGAGCACATTGAAACCTGGCACAAACACAAACAACAAACATTATATCAGGTCTAGAAGATGTAAGATACATTAGTGAACTATCAAGGATCTGTACAAATGAATATCCACATCCACTCCTTCTTTATCTGCATCAAGCTGTTTATGAGTATCCATTGGTGTGCTGGCAACCTTGGTGTCCTTGTATCCAAACTTTTTCAAGATGTCATTCACATACTTTGATTTACTAATGAAAAATCCAGTGGGTTTCTGCTTGACCTGCAATCCTAGAAAGAAAGTTAGTTCCACCATTGAACTCATTTGAAACTTTTTGTGCATCAAAGTCTCAAACTCTTTGCACAGAATGTCATTTGTTGATCCAAATATGATATCATCAACATAGATTTGAACAAGAAGAATCTCTGATTTGATGGATTTTGTGAATAATGTCTTGTCCAGAGTACCTCTCTTGAATCCATTCTGTAAAAGATATGAAGACAAAGTGTCATACCATGCTCTTGGGGCTTGGTGGAGTCCATAGAGTGCTTTGTCTAACTTGTAGACTCTGTCTGGATACTTATAGTCTTCAAATCCAGGAGGTTGACACACATAAACCTCTTCTTTAGTTGTACCATATAGGAATGTAGATTTTACATCCATTTGGTACACTTTGAACCATTTGTAGCTGGCATATGGTAGGAATAGTCTGATGGCTTCTAGCCTTGCTACTGGGGCAAATACATCATCATAGTCTATTCCTTCTTCTTGAGTGTATCCTTGAGCTACCAGCCTTGCTTTGTTTTTGATCACTACACCTCTCTCATCCTTCTTATTTCTGAACACCCATCTTGTACCAATTGCCCTCTTACCTTTAGGCAAATCTACCAGTGTCCATACATTCTGCATCTTGAATTGAAAAAGTTCTTCCTGCATTGCCTCAATCTAAGATTGATCTTTCAGTGCCTCAGATTCCTTCTTTGGCTCTAATTGTGACATGAAGCATGCATGTACAAAGGCAGCTAGACTGAATTTAGGGACTGCTGATTCAGTATCAGTTGATTCCTTGTGAATCATTGTCCTTGTTTGCACAGGAGTACGTGGATCTCCCAATACCTGATTAAGAGGATGATACTTGTGAACCCTGAGTGTAGGTTCCCTTTCTGTCTGAAATGAGCTTCCCAGATTTGTATCATCACCTTCTGCACCACTTGATGATTCTGCTTCAGTAACAGTTTGATCTGGAGATGGAACTGTGTCCCTATTGGTTGGAGCTTGTAAGGTCTACCACTGACAGATCTATCTAGACGCGGACCCGTTAACGAGTGCGGAATCCTCGTTGACGGTTAGACGGACAAACTCTCAACCAACGGAAACACGGAGACTATTAGACGCTGAACGAACGACACACGAACGATCCTACGTACTAATTCTCTCCGAAATGGGACTCACCTAGCTGATAAACTCGAGATCGCCTATTGCTTAATTCCTCACGAATTCTGCCAAAGGTCTACTAATGATTCGAGTCTATCCCTAATTATAGACCCAGATTCGAGTCTGTTGTGGGCCAACCTCGAATCTGGCCTAAGGCCTCATTCGAATCTGTCCATCTGACAGATTCGAATCTAACCTATTCGAATCTAAGGATATATTCGAATCTATCACAGATTCGAATGTCTTCCTTAACCTATTCGAATCTAGCCAATACATTTAAACACTTACGTGATGAAACTTATGTTTTAACTTATGTTTGACATACTCTTTGACTTTTATGTTTGAACTTCTTGTAATATGTTACATCAAGTTCAAACACACAATCAATAACAGACAAACACATTTTAAACATATATATCAAATTACTGGATAACTCAGAATATTACTTAAATCATAACGTAGATCGATTAGACTGCTATCGTCACACAGGGTGTACCAACAGACTCCCCCTTGACGATAGCTTCTAATTATTTACATGACATCAAATTTAAGTACTAGAGCTATAGATATTACTACCTGCATATAACCCTGCATCTATACAAACTTTAACTACCTTTTGGAACTTCCTGGCTTCAGATCTCCATGGTTCAGTGAAGAATATAGGCTGATCGTGAAGCTTCTTCAGGTCGTCCTTAGATAGGTTTATCAAATGCAGTGGGTCGTATACTTTCAAAATTACCTGCTCGTCTTGATCCTCCATTATAGCTTCAGCAGTATCAATTTCCAGGTACCACCACTTCATGTTGCTCAAAACATTTTGTGGCATTGGCTTTATTGGCACTCTTTTCAAGCATTTGACTGGCTTGTAGATCATTCTAGCCCAAGGTCTTCCAGTATGAGGATCTATTCTTGATCCATCCTCGACCCTCTTGCCTGATCTCGGCTTAAGCCTCTCAAATTTGCCTGATCGCCCTTCTTTCCTTATGATTCTTTCAATAACGTTTGCGTAAGGATCATCTCCAATATTAATAAGCTCCTTCCAGGCTAACTCTTTAACTTCAATCTTGGGCAAAGAATTAAAAGCTTTCAGTGTCCGCCTCAAGTATTGAAGTCCATCTCTTCTTTTCAAAATGAACAGCTGCAGTTCTCTGTCAAAGAACCAGCTAATAATGCCTCCTGAGAAGTTCCCAGCACCTGGAACTCTCATCTTCTTCTTCATCTTCAAACTCTCTTTCTTTTCCTCTTTCTTGAACCAAAGATTGATCAAGTCAGTCCTAGATGGCTCCATCTCGGCCTCTTCAAGTTCATTATCCTCGACTGAGGCTACTTTGATATAGTCAATGTCAATCACATTATGATTTTGTCCTTCATATAGCTCCGTTACTGGTTGTGAATTGACAATAACTTCATTGACTTGATCGTCCTCGTCCTCTATTACTTCGTCGTCAGATTTCCAGTCAACAACATCGTCTGGAATAAATTCCCCTTCCTCCAACTCTTCCATTTCATCTTCAAAATCAAACTCCATCAGCTCTTCTTCAATATCTTTTAGCGCATCGATCATGTCGCTATCTAAAGTCCTTGAAGAACCAGCTTCTCCTCCCGCTCCTCCTACTTCTCCCCTTGTACTAGGCTCCCCCTCAGATTGAGCAGTCTGAGCAGCAGAAAAATCTACTGGCTCATTCTGTCTTTGTGGGCTGGGATCATTGCCTTGGTTGTCTTTATCATCTTCATCTCTCGGTCTCTGTGCTTCCTGATCACGGCACGATGTCTCCCCCTGAGCCTGTAGATTCTTCATTAACTGCTCAATAAGGGAGCGCATCGACCTTATCTCGGCTGACTGATCGCAAACAAAGGCCTTCAGCTCTAAGTTCTCTTCCTGAACTGTGTCCACTATCTTCTTTAGATCGGCATTATGAGTCTGAATCTCGCCGACTGCCTTTGTTAGGCCTAAGATTTGGATATTTTGGAAATCGACTCGCGCTTTGAGCTGCTGAAACCTTTGATTGTCGGCGAATGAGGATGAGGTTGATGGGATGGACTGAATTGGAGTTGGAGTGATTGGTGATGGAATATAGGGTTCGTGTTGCTGAGGTGGCGGTGATGGTGAATCTGTGGTTGGTGCTTGGGTTTGGGCTGGAGAGGTTTCTGGTTGTGCTTCCGAGGTAGAAGACGACCCTTGCATAAATCTATGACGTTTTGCTCGTGGCCTCGTCACTAACGTAGCAATCTCTTCTTCTTCATAATCGGACTCCTCCAATTCCCTGGTCTCTCTCCTCCTCGAACCACCTTGATTGACAATCAATCTAGAACCATAAGTCTCAAAACAACTTCCAGTTTCGGTAGTCACCACCTCATGAACTTCATCTGATTCGGTTTCAGATTCCGAAGATGTCAATCCTGCCTCAGCCCCCTCTGGCTCATAGTCGTCAACATCACGAAATATATCATCATTATCTCCAGGTGGACTCAGCAGCTCATCCACCAATGCTGCTGCAACATCTTCATTTGCATGCGGACCCGAAGCCCATATTTCCTCCAATGTTTGGGCTATTTGCTCGGTTTCTGGATTGGCACTTGAAGGCCCTTCTTCCTGTACCTCTGGCTCTGGCTGACTCGTAGAAGGCCTAGACGCCTGAGACTGAGTTGTAATATCTCTTTGTCTTCGCCTTGGATCACATGGACGAACACGAGTCTGATGCGGTTGCTGATGCTGTTGCTGTTGCTGTTGCTGTTGCTGTTGCTGTTGCTGTTGAACTTCTATTTCACATGCCCAGTTGGCATTATCAGGTGCCACAAAGTTCCTGTCTAAGATAGCTCCAAACAACGGACGAGCAGTAGGAACAGCCAATCTTCCTCGGTGTGAGGAACAATCAGCAAATATGCGTTTTTCCATTACATTTACGCTCAAAGAATCATTCGATTGTGGCAGACTTGGCAAAAAGTGACGTATCAACATCATCACAAACCTCGGATACAACAGGAACCTTTCTCTCTCAGGAGCCGTGATTTGATGAATAAATTCTGAGAAAATCAGCTGCGAGAAACTAAACTTCTTATTGTACACCATCGCGATCATTGCTGATTGGATTTTTGATACAATGTAATCAAATCCAGCTTTCTTCGGTGCAAAACAGACCATGAAGACATGGACCAAGAAACGCCATTGCCCAATCAGGCCACTCTTCATATATGACGACTTTGTTACATCTAGACTGTAACCCATTCGTTGAAAAGCCGCTTGCCTAATATTTAGTGGAAAATCAATAGGCCCAGACTCCTCTTCCTCAGATCCTAGCTGCAACACTTGACGCAGCATATCGGCAGAGAATACCAACGGTTGCCCTGCGATCCTTGTTCTCAGCACTGTCGGGGTGACAGAGCAGTCAACTTGTAAGTGATCATAGAACTGCCGCACATATGAGATTACAATCGGAATGTTCTGAAACAAAGCGTAGCTAATTCTGGATTCAGCTAAGAAGTCCAACACTTCACGAAAACCCTGCGCCTCAGGGATATGATTATCTGGATTAAGAACCATATTGTGCTTAGGGACGAAAGCACGAAGCGCCATATCTGCACAATACATAAAATTTGTTAGATTTTTATTAAAAATCAATAAACTTGTTTAAATTCAAATTTGTTTTATCTTGTATTTGATTAAATACAAAATCTAACACAATTAAATTTTCACAAGGTTAATAAAATTTAAATTCAACAAAATAAATGAAGTACAGAATCGAGAGAAACAGATTCGAAGTGCCCATATTCGAATGTGATGGACAGATTCGAAAATACCCTATTCGAGTCTGATGGACAGATTCGAATATCTGGTCATCTCGAATCTATTGATAGATTCGAGAAACCCATGATCAGATTCGAACCTATTATCAGATTCGAAAGGCCGTCGGACCTTATTTCAACAAAAACCAACAATTTTAACCATTTTGAACGTAGCAAATCACATACATTAGTTCAACTAGGTTCTAATTATAGATTTATGCTTTTAATTTGATCTTTTATTAGTCCAAACTTGGTAATTTTGCAAAAACCCAATTTTGACCAATAGAACATCAAAATGTGATGTTTAAGTCCAAATTTGTGTATTAAACCACCAAAATCTTGTACAATCCTGTTGATTATACCTAGATATGAGATTAGAATCGAACACAAAGACTTCAAACTCGACGAAATGTCGTTTAGTAGAGATTCGATAGACTCGAGAATAGATTCGAGATCGCCAAAGACAGATTCGAGAAATCAGATTCGAGGGTAGTAAGAAATAAATGCCATCACTGTGGACCTATTTATACTACCTACCTTCGAGTCTATGCAATTTCGAGTCTACTGACAGATTCGAAGTATCTCACATTCGAGTCTGTCTTAGATTCGAAATTTCCAACACTTAGAAAAATTTCGGAAATTTTGAAATATTTTCAACTTTTACCAACTATTTTCTACTGTGTAGTGTAACCAGATAAACTATGCCAAATCTTTTACCCTAAGCTCAGATATTTCACGCATTGTATATTTTATTCAACTTTGAATGCACCCTCAGTAATTTTTGACCTTTTACCTAAGTAAAAATTAAACTAAACTAAAATAAAATAAAATAGAATAAAATAAGCTAAGGTAAAAATAAAATTAAAGTAAATTAAAATTTTGACTAAAAAATTTAATCTAGACTTAAGTTATAAAAATAAATTTACAAGCTAAGCTAAATACTTAACACCATATTTTTGATGAGTATAGTCTAAGAAAGGTTCAATCAGATAGCGATGTCCGATACTAACTTTCAGTACTTAAACTTTCACACTTAGGAATTTTTGATTCCTTTGATTGTTTGTCGTGACATACCCATTTAGCCGATTGTTGGTATTTTACCCTGTTAAACACTCTACATTTCGGAATATCCCTTGGCCTTTTTATTTATCAGGAAATTATCTTACGTGACTCAGACTTAGACATACTTTTATGATCGAGGCACACAGACAAAATTCTAACTTGTTGGTATTTGCAAACTTTCTTTAAAAGACAAACATCGGACACAGGTCTGTATTCTCATACAACAAAGTGTCTTAGTTCGACTTAAGGTTTAATTTTAAAGTTAGCAGATAGCGGTGACAGGTCTGTACTGACGTACAACAAAGCGACATGTCTGCTAACCCGAATCTAAACAGAGACAACAGGTCTGTACTTACGTACAACAGAGTTGCATGTTTTCGACTCTCAGTTTTTCATGATATTTCTATTCTTTCCATTTTCAGACGTATTTGATGTTGCTATACATCCCCAGAAAGTTTGCATACCTCATTTAGACTCAATGTTTGTATGTCTTGTACATAAAAATTAAGACCGATTGGTCATACATCTAAGCTAGTGACACGTTTGACTTTTTCTAGAATATTTTATTAGCCTTTAGATACCCTATATGTATTATGCCTACCAACACATCAAACTAAATAAAGTATAACACTTAGGATTTAGTTGCATTATGTGTGAAAGTCTAAACACTTAGAGTCTGTAACGACGGTGCTAATGTTCGTCACTTTGAACCTATGTATCTAAGACTTAACTCTTTTTCTGATATTCTCTTTTTTTTGTATTTTTGTAATTTTCTCTCTTTTTTCTTTTGTTTTTCATAGCAAAACGCATTAAACTAAGCTAATCTACTAACTTACTAAAAATAGAAACTTACTAAAAATAGAAACTTTCCTAAATTAGAAACTTACCTAAATTAGAAACTTTCCTAAATTAGCAGACTACAGTAAAAAGAAAGAAATATAACAACTATAAAAGGAAATAAAATACTACTAAGGTCAATTTACTCTGGATTGCGCATTCCATTAAGTTGAATTAAATACTCAAAACGTGACTTATCAAACGCTTTGGTAAATAAATCAGCATTATTATCTTCAGTTGCCACTTTTACCAGTTTTATCAAGTTCTTTTCAGCACAATCACGAATAAAATGATGCCTTATGTCTATGTGCTTTGTTTTACTGTGTTTAACTGGATTATTTGTTATCGCAATTGTAGATTGATTGTCTATCCTAATTGGAGTTTGAGTATAAGCCAAACCGTAATCCCGCAATTGTTGTTGTATCCACAAAACCTGTGAACAGCAACTACCAGCAGCAACATACTCGGCCTCGCACGTTGACACGGCTACCGAAGTTTGTTTCTTGCATTGCCAGGATACCAGTCTCCCTCCGAGGAACTGACAACCTCCAGTCGTTGATTTGCGCGTTAAGCTGCATCCTCCGTAGTCAGAATCTGTGAATGCTTCCAACTCTAGATCTCCCTCCGCGTGATACCAAAGTCCCAGCTTCGGTTTCGACTTGAGGTATCGTAGAATCCGCTTCACAGCTTTCATATGCATCTCCTTCGGATTCGCTTGAAACCTAGCACAAATACACACAGCAAACATAATATCAGGTCTTGAAGCAGTTAAATACATAAGCGATCCAATCATGGCCCGATATAAAGTCGGATCCACATCGGTATCACTTTCAGTACCCGGCCCGAGATTGTGATTCACTGGAATCGGCGTGCTGAAATGGGCAGTCAACTTTGTTCCTTCCATCCCAAACCGTTCCAATATGTCATAGACATACTTGGTCTGATGGATAAACATGCCTTCCTTCTTCTGGTCAACTTGTAACCCCAAAAAGAAATTCAACTCCCCCATAGCACTCATCTCGAACTTAGACTTCATAACCTTCTCGAAATCTTTGCACATCTGTTCGTCTGATGATCCAAAAATGATATCATCTACGTACACTTGTACCAAGATAAAATGATCTCCCTTTCTCCTCACAAAAAGAGTACTATCTATCCTACCCCTCTCAAAGCCGTTTTCTAAGAGATGGTTCGATAGAGTCTCATACCATGCCCTAGGTGCCTGATGTAATCCGTAAAGAGCCTTATCTAAGCGATATACTCTATCAGGATATTTGGGATCTGTAAACCCGGGCGGTTGTTCTACATATACTAACTCCTTCACTTTCCCATACAGGAAAGCACTCTTAACGTCCAGTTGATATACTTTAAATCCTTTGAAGGAGGCAAAAGCTAAAAACAACCTAATTGCTTCTAACCTTGCTACTGGTGCAAACACTTCATTGTAATCGATTCCCTCCTCTTGGTTGAAACCCTTTACAACTAATCTCGCTTTGTTGCGCGTGACTATACCCCGATCGTCTCTCTTGCACTTAAAAACCCATTTGGTTCCTATTGCAATCTCCCCACGAGGTAACGGAACTAACTCCCACACTTCTAGTTTCCTAAATTGTGAAAGTTCTTCCTGCATCGCTTCAACCCAGGAGTTGTCCTTAAGTGCCATTTGCACGTTTTTGGGCTCTACTTGCGATATGAAGCACGAATATAGACATGTATGATATGCCTCGGAGTCGTTTATCATCGACAACAACACAGTGTTGTTATTTACACTACTCCGAGTCCTCACACCCTCGTTAGGATTTCCTATGATGCTATCTATAGGATGGTTCTTGTTAATCTTAGAGGTCTCTATTTCATCAACCCTTAGATTATCTCCTAAGTTGGATCCTATTTCACCTAAAGGGGGAACAGGCTCAGCTTCCACATTCTCTTCCTCACAGACGTTTTCCTCAGAGGCAGAACTTGATGCTTGAGTCTGATTCTCAGTGTTAGGTTCTTCTGGATTAGCAACTTCTGGAGACCCATCTACAGTCGCAGTAGGCTCGGACGTAGATTCGAACGTGGTCCTTGGAAAAATATGGCCATCGTCATTTAGGTGCAACGTCGCCATGTCTTTATCGATTGTACCTGCAGTATCATCCAAAGGAATGTTAAATGACTCAAATAACTTATCATAGTCAAAAATCCATTCTGGACCAGTTTGGGGTTCATGTGTATAACTTGTGACTTCAATATTATACACAATCTCCACAGTACCACTCTTTTTGTTAAAAACCCGTTTGTTTGGTGAGTTTGGCACATAACCTAGGAAATATCCTTCGTCAGCCTTTTCACCAAACTTCGGTTGATGTTTTGTTCTTAAAAGTGTACATGGTACTCCAAACGGTTCGAATCCAGTTAAGTTAGGTGGCCGTTTATTCAAAATTTCATAACATGTTTTGTTCAATGATTTGACTGTAAGGACTCTATTTAAAATATGGCACGCGGTATTCACTGCCTCCCCCCAAAACATGGTAGGAAGCTTTGAATCCGAAAGCATAGTCCTTGCAGCCTCAATCAATGTTCTGTTTTTACGTTCGGCCACCCCATTCTGTTGTGGTTCATATGGTGCACTGAATTGATGCACGATGCCCTTTGATAGGCAATATACACCAATTACAGAGTTTTTAAATTCTGTCCCATTATCACTACGAATACTTTTAACCCTAGTTCCGTAGGAATTCTCCACTTGGTCTAAGAACCCGATGAGCTTCGCAGCCGTCTCGTCCTTTGTACCTAAAAAGAAAACCCAAGAAAAACGTGAGTAATCGTCGGTGATAACTAAGCAAAACCAACTACCTCCTATACTCCTTTTGTTGATAGGGCCGAAAAGGTCCATATGCAACAAATCGAATGTCGAGGTTATGGAATTCAGCTTCTTGGACTTGTGTGTCTTTTTATGTTGCTTGCCCTTCATGCACGGTAGACACTTATCTTCAAACTGAAAGCTCTTCAGAGGCACACCTTGCACCAAACCATTCTTCGTTATGTAGTTCATTTTCCTCAGGTGCAAGTGAGCCATTCGTCTGTGCCACAAAACCGATTCCGACTCCGAAGCTTTTGATAGTAAGCAGATCGGACCCATCGAATTATCTGGCTTGTTCATGTCGAGCATGTACAAGTCATTCTTCCTTGGAGCCCGCATCAATATCCAATCTTCAGGTATCTTGAATCCCGGCTTTAGCACTAACGCCTCAGTGTCAGTAAATAACACTGAGTTCTTCTTATCACAGATTTGAGATACACTAATGAGATTATGAACCAGTTTATCAACGTGATAAACTTGATCCAATGTAATCGTCCCATTAGTGACTTCTCCAGTTCCAGTGATATTTCCTCCTTTGTTGCCCGCGAATGATACAAATCCCCTATCACCCCCCTTGAAGTCTGTGAGAAGACTTCTTTCCCCCGTCATGTGCCTGGAGCAACCACTGTCGACGAACCACTTGTTGTTTGGACCGGTCGTTATCTCCTGCACATGAAAGAAAATAGGTTAGTTATCACGGGGAACCCAAGCCATGACTGACTTGGTAATACCATTCTCGTCCACATACTTGAACTCTTTCAAATACCCATCTCGCCTTTCAGGTGACTTGGGCCTTTGAACTGAATTCTGTTGTGGTGCCGAGTGATTTAGATTCACTCTTTGCCTTTGAGTAGGCATTTGTTGTGATGCTCTAGAATAAGTCTTATTATAATGCATTTCAGACTGTGATCCCTGAGCTTTTACCGGAACATATTGTCTAACAGGAGTATGTGACCTAACTGGAGTGTGTGACCTGCTAGGTGTGGTGCTCCTATAGACTTGTTGAGGTGCTGACCTAGATTGATTAAAGACACGATTCGGTGAATTTGTCCTAACCACTTCTTTTGGTCCAACCTTAACCGGTGTTTGTTTCACAACAGATTTTGGTGCGGCCTGCACAGTTTTCTCGGTACTCTGAGAACTACTCGTGCTCGTCACACTTGGTGAGGGCTTAACAGGTGTTGAATTCACTGTCTTAGGTGTAACATCAGCTTTCCTATTTGGACAGTGAGAAGCAACATGCCCTTTCTCATGACATCTAAAGCAAGACATCTTATCCATGGACTTTTTGGTTGGTCCCTTAGATCTAGGTGTCTCATTAGTGTCTATTACCTTTGGTACATCTACAGTGTCTGTCTCGTCGACTTGGTCAGCCCATGAAATTTTCTGTTGTCCTGCAGGTGTTTCACTGGAGGAAGACACAAATTTCACTTGCTTGACCTTGACAGTTGAGTCAGTCACCTTAGGTGTATTTTCAACTTTAGGCTCAGGTGTAGGTTCAGGTAGGTCCTCTAAAACTACTGAGTTGTCAGTTTTCTCCTGAGGCTGAGGCACATAGTTATCATTGAAAGGTGGAGGAATTTCGTGAAAACCTAGACCTACAGGCTTCTTAGACTGTCTTTGGGCATCTAAGACTTTCCCTAGGTTTAGGCTCGAATTCCTAAACTTTTCCAGTTTGCTATTTGCCTCTGCTACCTTTACCTTGGTCTCGGCTAGCTCTATGTCCTTGTCTTTCAGACTTTTAGTCAAGGCTTCTACGTGCTCATACATAAGTTCTATCCTAACACACTGCTCACTCAGTTTGTCTTTTAGAACGATTACATCTTGAGCATCAGCCTTAAGCTTTTCCTTTAAATCCTGCTTTATATCATTTAGGCTAGCATTTTCTATTTTTAAGTTTTCATTTTGAGCAGCTATGGTCTTATGTGAGTCTAAGACTAGATTTAACCTATCGTTAGAACTAACACATAAAGCACATAAATCACGAAATAGAGAATTAGAAAGACTAACCTTAGAGTTATCAGATTCCACGTTGGCCATCTGAGCAGCAAACTCCAGCACGGTCTGATCATTCGCTTTCTCTACCCACATCGGACTGCTGTCCCTTGTGGTCTGCTCATCCTCATCACAACCATTTTCCGTAACTTCAGCCATGAAAGCTCTAGAATTGGACTCCGGATGTGAACTCCAGTCATAGGAACCATCTAGCTGTCTGTCAGAAGTGACATTGGATATCAGACCCGCTAGATTGGCTTGACCAGATGAAGAACTCGGAAGATATCTCTGTTGGGACTGACTTTGGTACTGTCCTTGTTGCTGACTCTGCCCCTGGTATGACTCTACCTTCGGTCTTTGACACTCCCTCGCGAAATGTCCCAATCCCTGACAGTTGTAGCATTTGACCTTGGACTTATCAAATCCTATCCCCTTGTTATTCATCTGGAGATTCCTCCCAGTTCTCTTTATGAATCTCTTAACCCTCTGGGTTACCATGGCCAGTTGCCATTTAAGATCCATCTCCTCTAAGTCATCAGGGTCGACCTGATCGTAATCTTCATCCCAAAGAGCCGGATCATTAATCTTCCCTTGAACGCAATTTCCATATGCGGCTACAAACGAAGCAAGCAGATTCAGATGTTCTTCCGCCGACTTTGCGCTCATTGGCATCTTTGAATAGTTCTGACTTGTAGATGCCTGATTGACTTGAGGTTGCGGTTCTTCCGATCTTCCTAACCCTAAGAACGCGCGATTGATTGAGTCTTCGGACTCTGGTGGCGATGACGTTTCTCCGGTGAAAAACGCTGTAGCACTCTTCTGATCAGCTGTCACTGATGATTTTGATGTCTTTCCAAAATACATAGCCGGATTTTGGACTTGCTCATAATCAGTCTCAGCCTTTATCATTTCGAAGTGATATGCCCTCAACGTTCCCACGATGTCATCCAGTGATTGAGCATAGTACTTATCTTCATTCAGCTTAATCATAGCCACATACATAGCCCATTTGGCTGGTAGGGCATCAAGAAGCTTATTGTTCTTGTCACTGTCCGAGTACTCAATGCCATGACTTTCAAGCTCTGTTATCAGATGATAAAATCGTGTGATAATATCATCCAACTGTTCATCCTTAAGAGCCTTGAAGATTGCAAACTGTTGGGTCAACAGCTCAGTACGCTTTCTACGTACCCGTGGATTACCCTCACACCGTTTCTGAAGAGACTCCCAAAGCTCTTTCGACGTCCTCTGAGTCCGAAATGTGTGCAAGATATCTTGAGGTAACGCCATTCGGATAATAGAGAAAGCTTTGTTTTCGGCTTCAAATAGTTTCTTGTCATCTTCTTTCATCATTTGATATGACAGAACCTTTTGACGGCCTTCTACCTCAGATACTGGTGGAATGTACCCTTCATCAATGCACACCCACATGCGCATGTCGTTGAATCGTACAAAATCCGTGAATCTATCCTTCCACCAGTAGTAATCCTCAACTTTCATCAGCTTAGGTGGTGCATTGGCCTTCCCAACTTCGTGATCCATTTCAAGGAATTTCTGAAGGTTCGACATCTTTTCTGAAAGAATTTGAATTTGAACTTAATTAATTTAATTAGAAACTGATTTAAATTAACTTATTCGAATCTAGATAGATTCGAAACTAATTAATATTTAATCTTTTGAAATTAAATTCGATTAAGTCTTAAAAGTCAAGTAGATTCGAAATAATGTCAGATTCGAACAATCCCTTAGAATCGAAGATATGTCAGAATCGAAGAACCCCTAGACTCGAGGACCCTTAGAATCGAAGGCACAAACAGAATCGAAAATCAGCAGATTCGAAGCTCAGACTCGAAACAGTAATAAACTCGAAACAAACTCGAAAGAATATAGACTCGAGATCCAATTCGATTGAATTAACAGATTCGACACACCACAGACTCGAAACTGACTGAAATTGACTCGATAGGAGCGTATTTTGGTTAGACTCGAAAATAAAGAAAAACCCTAATTACTCCTATAGATTCGAGCGCCGCAAACTCGAAAAACGGCTAACACTTTGATTTTTTGACGTTTTACGGATTAAATCACTATTTTTCAAACGAAAAATAATGATTTCGACCAAAAACGTGAAAAACCACAAAGTGTTTCCCGAATATGAATTTGCTCAGCCCAAAAACACGTTTTTGAGAGAAAAACCGTCCAACTAGCGTCAAGAAACCTAGAATGTTTCTGATGAACACGAAGAACACCACGAACACTCCGTTTACCATCAGCTTTGGACACAGAACCTGTTTTGTCAACATGTTTAGTATCCACAGCTGTAGTTTGGACATGTTTTCCTTTCTTTTGCTTGTGTGAATCAGCAGAGCACTTACCAGGCTGGATTGATGGAGAACATATTCCAACACCAGCTTTTGAGCTAGGTTCACACGAGCTGTCAGTATTTTGAGGCCTGACAAACCTGTTTGTTGAAATTAGTTTACCATTCACTTTTTGAACAAAAGTGTTTGGAAGCTCACCAAGAGTGGATAAATCTTCTTTCAGATTATTAATCTCAACAATGGAAGCTGTTGTATCAAGATCCGCTCCAAGATAGGCTTGAATTTGTGCAGGGATCTGTTGACTTATACAATGGCTGACTTTTTGTGCAGATTGGCACCAAGAGTCAACTATCTTTTGAAGCTTAGCATGCTTTATATCTGTTTCTCTCTTTTCTTCCAGTAAAATAGAGTTGATGTGTTTTAATTCATCAAGCTCAATTTCAAACTTATGGAAACTGTCCAGTTTACTGGATTTTGTTTTAAGATCAGTTTTAAGCTTGGAGATTTCAGATGATAAAGCATCATGCTTCTCAACAGCAGCTTTCAAATCAACTAGCATATATTCAAACATCTTAATCTTTTCTTCAGAACTGTAAGCCATAAAATTTTGTACCTTATACATCATTGTAGGATTCCAGTTCTCTAAGCTGCTGAAAGCTTCAGCTTCAGCCATATCCTGTTTGAAACTGCTTGTTGATGGAACATCAGTGTTGGCCATCAGACATTGATTGTCTTCTTCATCAGATGATGAATCAGATTCCTCCCAATCACAAGTCTCTGCCATGAGTCCGTTTTGGCGGTTGGAACCCACTGAGTTTTCCAACTTCCTCAGCTTAGCCATGGCCATAAGGTACTTAACCCTATAACCATCATCCTTGTGTGTCTTGTATGGTTTGGATGACTGACCAACAGCTTTTGACAGACAGTCAGCAGCTATATGGCCTGTTTTGCCACATTTGAAGCACTCAGCCTTGGATTTATCAAATGCCTTCTTTTTGCCAGCACCTGAACTTCCTTGCAGCATGTTTCTTCCAAACCTTTTCTTGTTGAACCTTTTGACAAGCATAGCTATCATTTGCTCATCATCCTGTTCAGCAAGATCTGCATTATCTTCCTCATCTGACACCTCCTCCTTGTCATCATCCTGTTGATCAGGTTGAGTGAACACATCACTCACCTGACTCACAGACTGTCTCACATTAGCCACAAGGCATTTCTCTTCTGTTGCCTTGACTGTTCATCATTTAGTAAAGATCCATACAAGTTGACAAGATCCATACTTCTGATTGTTCCTGAATTTCTTAAAATTGTTGACAAGTAATTCCATTCTTCAGGGAGGATGTCCAAAAACTTGTTCACCAGAGTAAGGCTGTCCTTAGTGATCCCAACAGCTTTGAGATCATTCACAAGAGCAGTAAACCTGGTGTAGGTTTCTGTGAGAGTCTCCTTTGGTTTTGCAAAGAAGAGTTCATACTGTCTAACAAGATTTTTAATCCTGTTATCCAATGTGATTGTGGTTCCATCATAGACGGTACACAAAGTATCCCACATCTCCTTGGCAGTCTTCATCTTCTCAACCTGTTTGAACACATCATCAGGCAAGGAGATGACCAGATTGTTTCTGGCCTTTGCATCAAGAGCCACCATTCTTTTGTCTTCATCAGACCATTGAGCTTTTGCTTTCTCAAATGTTCTGATCTCAGGAGCTGCTCCTTCAACAGCAGGAGTTATTGTTGTAAAAGAGGTTGGCACATAAGGACCCTCCATTACAATTTCTGGTAGTTGTACATCTAGATTCTCTAGGTAGAGCATCATTCTGCACTTCCAACCAGAAAAGTTCTGATGATTGAACTTTGGAGGTTTGCCCATTGAGCCATTGTCATAGTATGAGGAATTTGCAGCACTGTTGTCCATGGAAACTTGGGAGAATGAGAGATCTAGAATGACACACCCTCTAACTTGGCTCTGATACCACTTGTAAGGTCTACCACTGACAGATCTATCTAGACGCGGACCCGTTAACGAGTGCGGAATCCTCGTTGACGGTTAGACGGACAAACTCTCAACCAACGGAAACACGGAGACTATTAGACGCTGAACGAACGACACACGAACGATCCTACGTACTAATTCTCTCCGAAATGGGACTCACCTAGCTGATAAACTCGAGATCGCCTATTGCTTAATTCCTCACGAATTCTGCCAAAGGTCTACTAATGATTCGAGTCTATCCCTAATTATAGACCCAGATTCGAGTCTGTTGTGGGCCAACCTCGAATCTGGCCTAAGGCCTCATTCGAATCTGTCCATCTGACAGATTCGAATCTAACCTATTCGAATCTAAGGATACATTCGAATCTATCACAGATTCGAATGTCTTCCTTAACCTATTCGAATCTAGCCAATACATTTAAACACTTACGTGATGAAACTTATGTTTTAACTTATGTTTGACATACTCTTTGACTTTTATGTTTGAACTTCTTGTAATATGTTACATCAAGTTCAAACACACAATCAATAACAGACAAACACATTTTAAACATATATATCAAATTACTGGATAACTCAGAATATTACTTAAATCATAACGTAGATCGATTAGACTGCTATCGTCACACAGGGTGTACCAACAGAGCTGTTACATCAGGGCTTGGGATTTGCACTGCAAACTCTTTATGTGTGTCTTGTTGGTCAATCAGGACCCCAGGTGGGTCACAAGAGAGAAGTGGTAGAACAGTATACTCATCCCACGTAGCAGAATCTACAATAGTTGGAAACTTTGTGCCAACAGCTTGAATATTTGTGCTACCAGCATGAGAATTTATACTGACAGTTTCAACACTGTTTCTAACAGCTCCTGTGGAATACTCAACAAAGCTTAGAGAATTTGTTTGTGAATCTAAATCAAACAACCAATCAGGTACAGTGCCTTTGACATTTGCAGTGTTTTCATTAAACTTAACATTGGCACTTTCTTCAATGGTTTTAGACACATTTTTATATACCATATAGGCTTTGCTTTGAGGAAAATATTGTTGGGAAATACTCTAAGTATGTCAAGCTGTTAGTTAGATTTCTCAAACTGTTAGTAGCTTTTCTGTGTAAGTACAAAGTTCAAGCTGTTAGTTGAAGAAGTTCGAGCTGCTAGTTTAAAAGTTCAAGCTACCAGTGTTCAAACTCAAGCTGCTCAACAGATAGACTTCAAGCTGCTCAACAGCTCAATAAACAGAAAGTGCTGATATTCAGGAAAAGATATATTCGAAGATTCAAGCATATCTACTATCATAGAAATCAGAGTTTATCAAGGAAACAAATCAGAAAGCAGTATATATACATAGAATAGGTTTTTCTATTAAAAAAGTCTGCACGTACAAGTTTATTCAGTTGTAATTGCTTTTCTGATTAAGTTTTCATAAGCCTTTAAGATTGTAAAACCCTAAGAACAATTTGTGTTCCTCGTCTAATCAAACAGATTAGAGGTGATTGTAATCATTGAGTTTGGCAATACAAGTGCTCTTTTGATTATTGATTATGTTTGTGTGTTATTTGTTTTGAAAGCTTTTCTTAAAACAATTAAGTGTTACTCCGCAAACTTCTTAATTGGAATTTGATTCAATACAAGGTTATTGGTTTATACTCTGATTAATTCAAACCAGTTAATCTTATGTGGTAATTTTGATTTTGATCTTGACAAGTGGTATCAAAGCCACAGGTCTTTCTTTGTTTTCAAAGTCAGAAGCTTTCTTTTACAATTTTATTTTCTGCAATGGAATTTGATAACAGCAGTAGTGGATCTGGGCAAGGACTCAAAGTGCCTATGCTCAAACCCACTGAGTTTGAGATGTGGAAACTCAGGATTCAACAGCACATTCAATTTATTGATTATGCCGTATGGGAAGCTGTTGAATTTCCTCTTGTAGTTGATCCTGAACTTGATGCTGAGGGCAAACCCATAAAAACTCCTCCAAAAACTGAACTTGAAAGAAAGGCTAGAATGAATGAAGTGAAAGCTCTTACACTTTTACAGATAGCCATTCCTAATGCTTATCAACACCAGTTTAAAAAGTTTTACACTGCTCATTCTCTTTGGATTGCTTTAGAGAAAAGATTTGCTGGCAATGCTAGCACCAAGAGAAATCAAAAGGATCTATTGAAACAACAGTATGAGAACTTTTCTGGTGGCAAGAATGAAAACCTTACTCAAATCTTTGACAGGTTTAACAAACTGATAGGTGAATTGGAGAGTGCCAAAGTCTGCTTGGATCAAGATGAAGTAAACAGAAAATTTCTTAGATCTCTTAGTGAAGAGTGGACAGTCTATGCTGCCCAATGGAGGACCAAAGACACTCTTGATGAAATAGAGTTGGATGATCTTTACAACAGTCTGAGAGTGTTTGAAACTGAGATTGAAACTAAAAAGAAATCCTTTTCTTATAATCATAACACTGCTCTACTGTCATTAGCATTATCTGATAAATCTAACTGTTGTGATTCCTTTTCAGGTGCTGATGGTAACTCTACTGAAGCTCATTATGAAGCTTTTGTTGCTAATGATGGACTGTTTGCTCTAAATGCTGAAGATTTAGAACAGATCCATCCAGATGATCTAGAAGAGATGGACTTGAAATGGCAGCATGCAATGTTGACTATGAGGGCTAAAAGGTTTCTGAAAAGAACTGGCAGATCCAACTTTCAAGCCAGACCTGAAGGGAAACCAGCATTTGATAAATCCAAAGTTGAATGCTTTAAATGTCACAAGCTTGGCCACTTTGCCAAAGAATGCAGATCCCAAGGTCAACAGCCACCAAGAACCCAGCAACCAACTCAAGCTTCATCATCACAAGCACTTGTCTCTCATGAAGACAATGTGTTTGACTGGAGTGATCAGACAGAGGAAGAGTTTCAAAACAAGCTCTCATGGCAGAAACATCTAATGTCACCTCCACTGAACTACCATCTGAGGTAAATGCAAAACTCTGCTCTCAAACATGCAAAAATATGGTTAAAAAGTACAGAGATCATAATGAGAGCATGTGCAAAACTCTAGCTAAGATGGAAGAAAGGAGATATGAGTATATGCAGGCCATAGAAGATCTTGAAAAACAGATCAATAACTATAAGGATAATGAGATTCAAATGGGACATGATAGAACATATCATGAGTGGGAGAAAAAGGAGCTGAATAAGAAAATAGAATCCCAAAATAAGAAATTAGATGAGGCTGAACAGCAGGTGTTAGAAGCTAATAAGAAACTAGAATCTGTCAATATAGATCTAGGAAACTTCAAATTGGCAAATCAAAAGCTGGAACACCTAATGGAAGTTCAATTTAAAGATAGGGTAAAATCTCAGCTCAATCCCAAAGAAGGTATAGGATACAGAGCCACTCCACCTCCATACAACAACAAATACATTCATCCAACGAGTGAAGTTGCTGACAGACTTGTTAATGAACCATTAGATGAGTCCATGACATCTGTAGATCCTATCCTTGAAAACAGTCATGAATCAAAAGGTGAACAGATTCTGAATGAAGACTGTGAGTGCAAAGCAGTTGAGAGAGACCCCAAAACAATGAGTGCACCTATAGCATCCCCAACCCCCAGTAAGAAAGGAAAAGAGAAGATGAGTGTATGACATGCTGCTCCACATGTTTCTGTACCTTCTAACTGCAACACTGCATCTTCCTTAAAGGGTAATAAAAGGGGTAAGACTGTTCCAATCTGCACATGCCAAAAGCATGGTGTCCAAAAGTTTCCAAAGCAACAGCAGGTAAGGGGAAATCAAAGGAACAAGAACCAGTTATGGTCCAATAAAACTGGTTCTCGAATCCAAACAGTCAATAGATGTTTCCATTGTGGAAGGAAAAACCATTTGGCCAGACATTGCTTGTACAAACCATCTATCGCAAAACAAACTGTGGTTCAGAAACAGGTTTCAAACAAAACAGTTGATCACAGATTCTTAAAAGTCAATAAAAAACAGTCCACACACCAAAAACAAGTTTTGGCAAAACCCAAATCCGTTTTTAAACAGATATGGTGTGTTAAAGGCAAAAAACCAGATCAAACTGTTGATACAAATGTTGAAACTGCTAGGCCTAAAGTTGGAACTTGTAGTGCAAATTCTGACGCTGTTAGCACTAAACACTCAGTTCAAACTGCTAGGCTTAAAACTGGGACTGGTAGTGGATCATCTGAGACTGTTAAAGCAAAGGTTGGATAGAACACCTGGATTCCTCATGTCATAACTAAATATTCTTCACAGAATCCACCAGTGGATCTCACTAAGTATAAAAAGTCACAAACAGTGTTTAGTTATGTCAATGCACAAGGACAACCCAAAACCAACTTGGTTTGGGTTTACTCCACTACTAACTAAGCTTTTATTTGTGCAGGGCAACCACAGGTCACAACATAAAACAAGATGGCATTTGGACAGTGGATGCTCTAGGCACATGACAGGCAATTCTGAGTGCTTGTCAAATTGCAAAGGCTTTGAAGGAGGTTTTGTTGCATTTGGAGGAAATTCCAAGGGAGGTAAGGTCACAGGTAAAGGTACTGTCAAAGCAGGCAATATGCTTTTCAATGATGTTTTGTATGTTGAACAGCTGAAGTACAATTTATTAAGTGTGTCTCAAATCTGTGATAAACAAAATATTGTTGTCTTCACATATTCTGAGTGCATTGTTCTTTCAAAAGATTTTAAAATTTCTGAAAATCTTGTTTTACTTAGAACACCAAGAAAGGACAATGTCTACAGTTTGGACACGGATCTTTTATCCAAATCAAGTACTTTAAGCTGTATGATATCTAAAGCATCATCAAATGAGTCTGCTCTTTGGCACAGAAGGATGTGTCATCTATGAATGTTCTAGTCAAAAAGAATTTGGTAAGAGGTTTACCACAAAAGGAGTTCATCTATGATGATCGTTGTGTAGCATGTCTTAAAGGCAAGCAACACAAATCTTCTCATAAGGCCAAAGAAGTAAATTCAATCTCATCTGCTCTTCATCTTATTCATATGGATCTCTTTGGTCCAACATCTGTTTTTGAGTTTGAATAAAAGAGCTTACTGTTTAGTCATTGTTGATGATTTCACCAGATTCACATGGGTATACTTTCTTAGGACTAAAGATGAAACTGCTGAGCTAGTTAAATCATTTATTCTTAAGATAGAAAACCAATCCAACTTAAAAGTTAATGTGATAAGGCCAGCCAATGGAACTGAGTTTAAAAACCATATCCTAAACAGTTTCTGTGAGTCTAAAGGTATTGCTAGGCAATATAGTGCACCAACAACACCACAGCAAAATGGTGTAGCTGAAAGAAAGAACAGAACTTTAATTGAGGCTGCTAGAACCATGCTAGCTGATTCCAAACTGCCAATGACCTTTTGGGCAGAAGCAGTTAATACAGCTTGTTATGTTCTAAATAGGGTACAGGTTGTTCAATCACAAGAAAAAAACTCCATATGAGTTATTTCATCACAGAGTTCCCTTAATAGCATTTCTAAAATCTTTTGGCTGTTCATGCACCATTCTTCACACTAAGACTCACTTAGGAAAGTTTGAAAGTAAGGCTGAAGAAGGTTTCTTTGTAGGATACTCCACTCAAAGCAAAGCCTATAGGGTATATAACAGTGTGTCTAAAACCAAAGTGTCAATGTTGAATTTAATGAAAATACTGCAAATGTCAAAGGCACTGGCCCTGATTGGTTGTTTGATTTAGACTCACTATCTAATTCTCTGAGCTTTGTTGAGTATACTGCAAAAACTGATGAAAACAGGGTTGAAGCTGCCAACACAAATTCTCATGGTGGAAGCACAAATGTTCAAGCTGTTGGCACAAAGTTTCAGACTGTTGAAGATTCTGGTCAATGGGATGAGTATACGGTTATACCACTTCTATCTTGTGACCTACCAGGGGTACTGGATGCTCAACATGATTCAAATCCAAACTATGAAGTGCCAATCCCAAGTCCTGAGGGAACAGCTCCATCACAAAGGGAAACAATCCCAGATTCCAGTCAAGCTGTTCCTGAAGCTGAATCATCAAGTGGTCCTGTTGGAGATGATACAAATCTAGGAACTTCTTTTCAGACAGACAGAGAGCCAACACTCAGAGTTCACAAGTATCATCCTCTCAATCAGATAATGGGTGACCCACGCACTCCTGTGCAGATAAGGACAATGATTCACAAGGAGTCTACGGATGCTGAATCAACAGTTCCAGAATTCAGTCTAGCTGCCTTTGAACATGCCTGTTTCATGTCACAGTTAGAACCTAAAAAGGAATCAGAGGCTTTGAAAGATTCATCTTGGATTGAAGCAATGCAGGAAGAACTACTACAATTCAAGATTCAGAATGTATGGACTCTAGTTGATCTTCCTAATGGAAAGAGAGCAATTGGTACAAGATGGGTGTTCAGAAACAAGAAGGATGAGAGAGGGATAGTCATCAAGAACAAAGCATGATTGGTAGCACAGGGATACACTCAAGAAGAAGGAATAGATTATGATGATGTCTTTGCTCCAGTGGCAAGAATTGAAGCCATCAGACTGTTCCTAGCCTATGCAAGATTCAAAGGGTTTAAAGTGTATCAAATGGATGTGAAGTCTGCTTTCCTGTATGGCACAATTGAAGAAGAGGTATATGTGTGTCAACCTCCTGGGTTTGAGGACTACAAGTATCCAGACAGAGTCTACAAATTAGACAAAGCCCTCTATGGACTCCACCAAGCCCCTAGAGCATGGTATGACACTCTGTCATCATACCTTCTACAGAATGGATTCAAGAGAGGTACTCTGGACAAAACATTGTTCACAAAGTCCATCAAATCTGAGATTCTACTTGTTCAGATTTATGTTGATGATATTATCTTTGGGTCTACAAATGACAGTCTGTGCAAAGAGTTTGAGGCATTGATGCATAAAAAGTTTCAAATGAGTTCAATGGGGGAACTCACCTTCTTTCTAGGATTGCAGGTCAAGCAGAAGCCTACTGGACTTTTTATAAGTCAATCAAAGTATGTTAAAGATATACTGGGAAAGTTTGGTTACAAAGATACCAAATTTGCTAGTACTCCAATGGACACTCACAAGCAGCTTGATGCAGACAAAGATGGAGTAGATGTGGACATTCATCTATACAGATCCCTGATAGGTTCACTTATGTACCTAACATCTTCTAGACCTGATATAATGTTTGTTGTTTGTGTTTGTGCCAGGTTTCAATGTGCTCCAAAGGACTCACACCTGTTTTCTGTTAAGAGAATCTTTAGATATCTCAAAGGCCAACCACATTTGGGCCTCTGGTATCCTAAAGACTCTCCTCTTAAACTAACAGCCTATTCTGACAGTAATTATGGAGGATGCAACATTGACATAAAGTCCACAACTGGTGGATGTCATTATCTAGGAGCAAGATTGGTCTCTTGGCAGTGCAAAAAGCAAACAACTGTCTCCACCTCATCCACAGAAGCTATTATATGTAGCAGCTGCAAGCTGCTGTTCCCAAGTAATGTGGATTCAGAATCAACTGAGAGACTATGATATGAATTTCCTATCCACTCCTATTTACATTGACAACTCAAGTGCAATAAGCATTGTGCAAAATCCAGTAAAATTTCCAAAAACCAAGCATATAGACATCAGATTTCATTTCATAAAGGACTGTAATGAGAAGAAATTAATCCAAGTTACCAAAATTCATACTGATGATCAGTTAGCTGATCTATTTACAAAACCATTTGATGTAGGAAGATTCACCTTCCTAGTATCAAATATTGGCATGGTTAATATGGATTAGTTTGTTTTTCATCATTCTCTCTTATTTTAAGAAAACTATGTTTACTTCATATGCTTGTTTAAGGGGGAGACACTGTTTCAATCGAATATGCTTACTTTTCAACTAACAGCTTGAGTCTTTTCTCAAGCTGCTAGTTCATTTTCTCGGACTGCTAGTTGTTTCACTTGATCTGTCAAAGTGTGCAGGGTAATTTGGTAATTTCTTAAGTGTGTGGGCGGGATTAGATATTTTCGAAACCCCCAAATCTTTAAAGGTCCCAGTTTCGTTCAATTGCAACTACCAGTTGCAAAATATCTTCCACGACCTTTCTTTTCTCTCTGAGCGATTCACACGCACTTCTCTGAAACCCTAAGTCACCGATTGATCGTCAATGGAGTTTGTCAAAGAACATAACTGTCTTCCCTATTCTCTCAAACACTCTGGCCTTCAACCATTCCACGATATGATGGACTTCCTTCGAGGTTCCCACATTCATCATGCTCTCACCATAAACCCCACAATCTTCATATCTCATATAGAGCAATTTTAGAAACATGCCTCTGTCCAAACCACTAATGGAGTCACTTCTTTGACATCCAAGATCGATGGAACCACTATCACCATCACTGAGGATCTCATACGCCAACACTTGCATCTTCAAGATGCCACAGGTATAACCGATCTATCTCTTGCTGCCTTACATGAAGGTCTTTTTGCTATAGGGTATAGGGGCCCTACTGATTCGTATACTTTCTTTAAAACTCATTTTGCCCCTAAGTGGAAATATCTTGTCCATATTATACAGCAATGCATAATCCCTAAAAGAACTGGTTGGTCAGAATTTTCTTCAAACATAGCCACTGCCTTAGTGTGTTTATCTACAGGCCAACGGTTCAATTTTTCTAATATGATTTTTCAGGGTATGTTAAGGCATCATGCCCTAAAGCATGAGAAATTTTTGATGTATCCTAGATTTTTGGCTGAAATTATTGCAAGAACTTGCAGTAATTTCAATGTACATAAAAGGATTCATGTTTCCCATAGGCACTCTTTACCAACAATAAAACGTCTTCTAAAAACAAGTGCCAATTTTTTGAGTGTTGATGTCCCATTGCCCTCTACAATGTTGGGCATCATTCACTAAACAGAGAAGAGGGTCCTGAGCAGGCTCAGCCTAACATCACTGCTTCAACCCCAGGACCCCAACCCACTCCTCATGATACAAATAATCCATCTGAACCTTTTGTCAAACCCACATCCCCACTCCTACTATACAAAAGAAAAAGGGTTTCAGGAGCTCCTTCCTCCTCAGCCCAAATACAAGAGCCAAATATCCATGTGCAGGAGGACGCTCCCAATCCTCAATTTGGAGGTGGACATCCCAACAGAGGATGTCCATATGGGTTCTGTGGCTGACACTACTGTTGTCTCTGCACAAGAGGCACAGGACAGTGTCAACATCATTAAGACCACACCCATGGCAACAGAGGGTGTGCAAGCACCTTCTGGAAGTCCCCAGAACCAAGAACAGAGGGGCCCAGAGGTTTCTACTTCTGAAATTCCTTCCAGTGATAGATCACAAACACCACACACTTTTGCTGATCTTGAGGCTAGTCTGCAACTTATGTTATTAACGGATCCTCAGCTGAAACCTGTTGTGGCAGTATTAGAATATTATCAGTCCATTATTGCTGCACAGGGGACACAAATCAGAGCACTTCAACAGACAGTAACAGCTCAGAATCAGAGAATGGATTACTTTCATAAAGGGTTCACCCTCTGTGGAAATAAAATCATTCAACTTGAGAAGATGATTCGAACCCAGATGGCAAAGGTTGTAGGTCCTCCTGACCAAACCAATGCATCCAAAAAGGGGGAGAATCAGGAGATCCCTAGTTCAGTCCAAGCAGCTCCAGCTCCTACTCCAACAGTCCAAGATTCTAGGCTAACAGTCCCAACAGCTGCTCAAGCTGTTAGCCTAGAAACTCAAGCTGCTCCCATAAGAACAACAGGGGTTGTTATCCGAGAAAGCAGTCAAGCTCCTGTCAGTACAGTCCAAGCTACAACTTCTGCAACCAAGGATAAGGGCAAGGGCATTCTCATAGAATCTCCAAAGCACAAATTTTCATTTAGAGAGGCCTAGGTTACTCATGATGCTGAATTTGCCAGACAGATAGCAGAAGAACAGGATGAACTTCTGGGCCAGCAAACCCATGCCCCAATGCAAGATGATGAAACCTTAGGTGACTACCTAAGAGGGTTTGTGGTTAAGCAGAATGAGAAGAAAAGGAAAATGGCAACAGGGCATTCAAAGGCAGAGCACAGAAGGTTTTTGATCAATTTTGCCTATTCAGTTGGGATCTCAAAGAAGTTATCTCAGTCATGGAGCACAGAAAGGCTGCAGGAACTTCATGACAAAGAAATGGAAAAACGAAAAATAGTCAAAGTCTCCCATCAAGTCCAAAGCCAAGAAGAACCAGTTCAAGCTGGTGTAAGTGCTAATCAAGCTGGTGTTAGTGATCCTGCTCCTTTTGTTCAAGCTGCTGCCACTAATCCTCAATCAGAAGCAATTTCATAGGCAAAGCTTGATCATGTGAAAAAGGTGTTATTTAAGCATCAGCTTCAGAAGGTGATGGAGATTAAAAAGACCCTCGACCAGCATGACTTCTCAAAACCTCCTATTACATACTGGTATGCTAAGTCAATGGATGACAGACTTAAAATATCATTTTATAGTCAGAAGAGAAGTTGGTCCTGAGGAAGAATATAAGAGTATAATGCACATAGTTCAAGGGATGACCAGGGATGAGCTTACCAGAATGCACCATATTGGATCCGTGAGTCAAGTCAGGTCTTCACTTCCCCGGGTCAAGCAGGCTATAAAGAGGATTTAAAGAGTATTTTTGATCCAGAGTCTATCAGGAAAGATATAGAAGATGCCAAGGAGATGAAGATTGCCAATGTCGAGCTGTATGTGAAATCAAAGACATACAGACTCAGATTTGCAAATGGATCCAGCATGTTCTTCAATTTTGAATTTTTTGATCTTCCAAGGGCATGGTTAGTACAAATGAGCTCAGTGAAGATATACTGTGATAGAGAAGAATTGAAAAGAGAATTTTTGAAGGCAGTTAATCAGAAACTTTCACAATTGTAAGTTTTTGGATGCCTTAGTTTGTAGATAACAGTTTTACTTTGTTCTATTTCCTTATTTATATAGAAACTTAAAGTCTTGTGTAAAGAATTTAAGTTAGGGGGAGATTGTTGGGAAATATTGTAAGTATGTCAAGCTGTTAGTTAGATTTCTCAAACTGTTAGTAGCTTTTCTATGTAAGTACAAAGTTCAAGTTGTTAGTTGAAGAAGTTCGAGCTGCTAGTTTAGAAGTTCAAGCTGCCAGTGTTCAAACTCAAGCTGCTCAACAGATAGACTTCAAGCTGCTCAACAACTCAATAAACAGAAAGTGTTGATATTCAGGAAAAGATATATTCGAAGATTCAAGCATATCTACTATCAGAGAAATCAGAGTTTATCAAGGAAACAAATCAGAAAGCAGTATATATACATAGAATAGGTTTTTCTATTAAAAAAGTCTGCACGTACAAGTTTATTCAGTTGTAATTGCTTTTCTGATTAAGTTTTCATAAGCCTCTAAGGTTGTAAAACCCTATGAACAATTTGTGTTCTTCGTCTAATCAAACAGATTAGAGGTGATTGTAATCATTGAGTTTGGCAATACAAGTGATCTTTTGATTATTGATTATGTTTGTGTGTTATTTGTTTTGAAAGCTTTTCTTAAAACAATTAAGTGTTATTCCGCAAACTTCTTAATTGGACTTTGATTCAACACAAGGTTATTGGTTTATACTCTGATTAATTCAAACCAATTAATCTTAGGTGGTAATTTTGATTTTGATCTTGACAAGTATCCTACAAAGAAACCTTCTTTAGCCTTACTTTCAAACTTACCTAAGTGAGTTTTAGTATGGAGAATAGTGCATGAACAGCCAAAAGGTTTTAGGAAGGCTACTATGGGAATCCTGTGATGGAATAACTCATAGGGAGTTTTCCCTTGTGACTGAACAACTTGAACCCTATTTAGAATATAACATGCTCTATTTACTGCCTCTGCCCAGAAGGTCATTGGCAGTTTGGAATCAGCTAGCATGGTTCTAGCAGCCTCTATTAGTGTTCTATTCTTCCTTTCAGCTACACCATTTTGTTGTGGTGTTCTAGGTGCACTATATTGCCTTGCAATGCCTTTAGACTCACAAAAACTGTTTAGGATATGATTTTTAAACTCAGTTCCATTGTCTGACCTAATCACCTTAACTTTTAAGTTAGATTGGTTTTTAATTTTTAGAATAAAGGATTTGACTAACTCAGCAGTTTCATCCTTAGTCCTAAGAAAATAAACCCATGTAAACCTGGTGAAATCATCAACAATGACTAAACAGTAAGCTCTTTTATTCAAACTCAAAACAGATGTTGGACCAAAAAGATCCATATGAATAAGATGAAGAGCAGATGAGGTTGAATTTACTTCCTTGGCCTTATGAGAAGTTTTGTGTTGCTTTCCTTTAAGACATGCTACACAATGATCATCACAAATGAACTCCTTCTGTGGTAAACCTCTTACAAAGTTCTTTTTTGACTAAAACATTCATGGATTTGAAGTTCATGTGACACATCCTTCTGTGCCAAAGAGCAGACTCATTAGATGATGCTTTGGATATTAAACAGCTTAAAGTATTTGATTTGGATAAAAGTTCTGTGTCCAAACAGTAGACATTGTCCTTTCTTGGTGTTCTGAGTAAAACAAGATTTTCAGGTATTTCAAAATCTTTTGAAAGGACAATGCATTCAGAGTCTGTGAACAAAACAATATTTTGTTTGTCACAAACTTGAGACACACTTAGTAAATTGTACTTCAGCTGTTCAACATATAGAACATCATTGAATATCATATTGCCTGCTTTGACAGTACCCTTACCTGTTACCTTACCTCCTTTGGAACTTCCTCCAAATGCAACAATCCCTCCTTCAAAGCTTTTGAAATGTAACAAGCATTCAGAGTTGCCTCTCATGTGCCTAGAGCATCCACTGTCCATATGCCATCTTGTCTTATGTTGGGTCCTGTGGTTGCCCTGCACAGAAAAAGCTTAGTTAGTAGTGGAGTAAACCTAAACCAAATTGGTTTTGGGTTGTCCTTGTGCATCGACATAACTAAATACTGTTTGTGTCTTTTTAAACTTAGTGAGATCTACTGGTGGATTCTGTGAGGAGTATTTAGTTATGGCATGAGGGATCCAGGTGTTCTTTCCAACCTTTTCTTTAACAGTCTCAGATGATCCACTACCAGTTCCAGTTTTGACTTAGCAGTTGGAACTGGATGGTTAGAGCCAGCAGTTTTAGAATTTGCACTACCAGTTCCAACTTTTGACTTAACAGTTTTAACATTTGCATTAGCAGTTTGATCTGTGTTTTTGCCTTTAACACACCGTACCTTTTTCTAGATTGATTTAGATTTTGCTAAAACTTGTTTTTGGTGTACAGACTGCTTTTTGTTTGCTTTTAAGAACCTATGATCAACTGCCTTCTTTGGAACTGGTGTGACAGGTTTTTGGGCCTTTGAAACTTTTGGCTTTTGAGCAATAGCATGTTTTTGAAGTACAGTCTGTTTTGTAACAGATGGTTTATATAAACAATGCATGGCCAAATGGTTTTTCCTGCCACAGTGGAAACATCTTTTGATTGTTTTGATAGGAGAACCCGTTTTGTGTGACCATAACTGGTTCTTGTTCCTTTGATTTTCCCTTACCTGCTGCTGTGTGGGAAACTTTTGGACACCATGCTTTTAGCATGTGCATACTGGAACATTTTTACCCTTTTTATTTATTTTGGAAGAGGATGCAATATTACAGTTAGAAGATACAGAAACATGTGGAACATGATTGCATTCACTCATCTTCTCTTTTCCTTTCAGACTGTTAGTGCTCATAGAATTAGAAACAGGAGGTTCTATGTGTGCACTCATGGTTTTGGAGTCACTCTTAGCTTCCTCAAGGATAGGATCTACAGTTTTCATCTTCTCATCTAATGGTTCATTCACAAGCCTATCAGCAACTTCACTCATAGGATGAATGTATTTATTATTATATGGGGGTGGAGTAGCCTTATAGCCTATACCTTCCTTAGGATTGAGTTGAGATTTGACCCTATCTTTAAATTGGACTTTCATTAGGTGTTCTAGCTTTTGGTTGGCAAGCTTGAAGCTGCCCAAGTCTATATTTATAGATTCTACTTTCTTGTTAGCTTCTAACACCTTCTGTTCAGCCTCGTCTAATTTCTTATTTAGGGTCTCTATTTTCTCATTCGGTTCCTTTTTCTCCCACTCATGATATGTTCTATCATGTCCCATCTGAATCTCATTATCCTTATAGTCATTGATCTGTTTTTCAAGATCCTCTATAGCCTGCATATACTCATATCTCCTCTCTTCCATCTTAGCTAGAGTTTTTCACATGCTCTCGTTATGTTCTCTGTATTTTTTAACCATATTTTTGCATGTTTGAGAGTAGAGTTTAGCATTTACCTCAGATGGTAGTTCAGTGGAAGTGACAGTTGTAGTTTCTGCCATAAGAGCTTGATTTTGAAACTCCTCTTCTGTCTGGTCACTCCAGTCAAATACATTGTCTTCTTGAGAGACAAGAGCTTGTGAGGATGATGTTTGACTGGTTTGCTGGGGTCTTGGTGGTTGCTGACTTTGTGATCTGCACTCGCTAGCAAAATGGCCAAGTTTGTGGCATTTGAAGCACTCAACCTTTGATTTGTCAAATCCTGGCTTGCCTTCTGCTCTGGCTTGAAAGTTTGGTCTGCCAGTCCTTTTCAGAAATCTTTTGGCCCTCATACACAACATAGCATGTTGCCACTTTAAGTCCATCTCTTCTAAATCATCTGGATGGATTTGTTCCAGATCTTCAGCATTAAGAGCAAAAAGTCCATCACTTGCAACAAATGCTTCATAATGTACTTCAGAAGAGTTACCATCAGCACCTGAAAAAGAATCACAACAGTTTGATTTATCAGTTAATGCTGATGACAGCAGAGCAGTGTTTTGATTGTAAGAAAAAGATTTCTTTTTATTTTCAATTTCAGATTCAAACACTCTCAGGCTGTTGTAAAGGTCATCCAACTCTATTTCATCTAGAGTGTCTTTGGTTCTCCATTGAGCAGCATAGACTGTCCACTCTTCACCAAGAGATTTGAGGAATTTTCTGTTCACTTCATCTTGATCCAGGCTGACGTTAGCACTCTCCAATTCACCTATCAGCTTATTACCCCTATCAAAAATTTGGGTAAGGTTTTCATTCTTGCCACCAGAAAAGTTTCCATACTGATGTTTTAAGAGATCCTTTTGGTTTCTTTTGGTGCTAGCATTGCCAGCAAATCTTTTCTCTAAAGCAATCCAAAGAGAATGATCAGTATAGAACTTTTTAAACTAATGTTGATAAGCATTAGGAATGGCTATTTGTAAAAGAGTAAGAGCTTTGACTTCATTCATTCTAGCATTTCTTTCAATCTCAGTTTTTGGAGGTGTTCTTTAAGGTTTGCCCTCAGCATCTAGTTCAGGATCAAATGCAGGATGATTTTCAACAGCTTCCCATAGGCATAGTCAATAAATTGAATGTGCTGTTGAATCCTGAGTTTCCACATCTCGAACTCAGTGGGTTTGAGCATAGGCACTTTGAGTCCTTTCCCAGATCCACTACTGCTATTTTCAAACTTCATTTGCAGAAAAACAAAATTTTAAACAAAGAAAGTTTCTGACTTTGAAAACTAAACAATAACAAATAAAACTTGGCTCTGATACCACTTGTCAAGATCTTAAAACACCTAAGATTAATTGGTTTTAATATATCAGAGTTTAAACCAATAACCTTGTTTTGAATCAAAGTCCAATTAAGAAGTTTGCGGAATAACACTTGACTGTTTTAAGAAAACTTTCAAAATAATAAAGAACAAATATTCAAATAACATAACCAATATCACAACCTTTATATTACCAAAATCTCTTATTACAATCACCTCTAATTTGTTTTGATTAGACGAAGAACACAGATTGTTCTTAGGGTTTTGCAACCTTAGAGGCTTGAGAAACTTATCAAAATGCAATTGCAATTACAATGAAAACTTTAAGCACCATGATTACAATCTTGCATACACACACACACAATAGAAAGACCTAGTCTATCTATATTTATAGCCTTCTAATTTGTTTCCTTGATGGACTCTGATTTCTCTGGTAAAAGATATGCTTGGAAGATCTTCGAATCTTTAAATATATATCACTTCCTGAATTTCAGTACTTTCTGTTATCAATCTGTTGAGCAGCTTGAACTTTTAACTCTGGCAGCTTGAGTTTGTTGAACTGGCAGCTCGAACTTTGTAATTACACAGAAATACTACTAACAACTTGAGAAATCTAACTAACAGCTTGACATACTTAGATTATTTCCCAACATACACCAATCTGTAGATCTTGCACAGACATAAGCACCAATTTGGTGTGCATGAAATGAAAAATTGTCTTTAGTGCAAATCTACAGTGCTCATTCCTCTTATTTCTACATAACTCATCAAACAGATCTTCAATGTCAACCAAATGCATTCCAAACATATCAGCCTCGGTGAATGTATATGTATTACCATCAGCTTTGGTCACGGTAAAAGTCGGATAAAAGATCTTAACAAAACGATTTTTCTCAATCTTTACCAAATCAACAATCCTAAACTCATTTCGAACCTTCTTCATCAGCTGTGCTTTATTCTGCAAGAAACTAACATAGTTTTCTATTGGGCTCAAGCACTCTGAAAAACTACAAAAATGTGCATGGAGCTTGCTTCTTACAGAATTTCGTGATGTACTCGGCAGATTTCTTTGCAGATAATTCCAACACATTAACCCTTTTCTTCCTTATTTCATCTTCATTAAGCAGTGTCAGAATATCACTAATCTCTTTTTGAACTACCCTCTGAGCTTCAAACCTTAAACGATGTTTTCTTTGTGACTCATCAGCCAAGATATACTCGTTGAAAAATATGTCCATTACTTCAACCTCATTCAGCTCCATAACTATTTGTGGCATAACATTCTCTACTGGAAATGGTTCTACTTCCTCTTCTTTAACAGTAATCGTAACCTCATGCTTTTCAACCGTCGGTGTTGGTACAACATCTTTCAATATCTCCTGCACAAGATCCTCTTCTTCAATCCTATCAGCTCTTAAAGATATATCATTCAGATCAAACATATCGTCATCATCTGACAACTCCACTTCCACTTCTTTCTCACCTCCCTCAATCATTAAAGTTTGTACTTGAGCTTCATCATCAGTGTAATCATACTCTTCAAAATTATAAATTCCTGATTGAACACTTAAAGGAACTGAAACATCTTCATGAAGAATCAATTCCAGCCCACTTTCAGCATCAACAGGATTTTCTTTGGAGCTCCCTGCTTCACCAACTTCTTGACCTTCCGTCTCTTTTTCCTTCTTTGGATACGTGATCATTAGAAGTCCAGATCCTTGTTCACCAAGCTTCCTCCTCTTCTCCCCCTCATGAGGAGCATCATCGTGCTCATCATGTTTTTGTTTCAGAACAGAAGTTTGTGCTTTACACGTCTGTTCCACAGCAGATATCCTCTCTGACATATCACCTAAAGCTGTTATCACAGTGATCTCCAACCCAATCATGCATTCCCTCATCTCGTCAAATTGTTCATATACAAAATCTCTTAGCTCGTCAATTGCTTAATTTGGATCTCTTTGTTTTACTTCTTCGGAAACATTCTTTCCCTTCAATAGTTTATGAATATTTTCCATCTGGTCCATCATCTCAGAAAATTGTTTTGTCATATGATTTGAGACTCCAGCAACTGCTTCATTCAATGCTTCAGTCAATTTGTCTTCGGTAACAAATGGTGAAAGTCTAACCACTGGGTCACTCAGACTTCCAGTTGACACAACAGTCGAACTTGTAAAAGGAACGTCTGTGTGGCCAGTGCTCAGAGTTGGCAATGTTGTAGCTCTGACTGGTCTTCCAACCACTTTAAGTGACGGAGCAACAGATGTTTCCGACACTATGGTTGTTCCGGCAGGAACACTAAGTTCAACTGCACTTACTTCAACACATGAAGTCGACTCTAGTGTCCTAGTGTGTATCGGTTCTAATTCATGTGAAAGTACAAAAGTTGTACACCCGGGCAATTGTGTACTGTTTCAATATCCGTAAAATCCAAAGTATTTAAGGATAGATCATGTGCTTGATCCCGGTGAGAAATTGAAACATCTTCCTGTTGGGAGGAAAATAAGTGGATGGGGGATGTGCAGTCGTCAGTGGGATACTGACTGATTCAATGCTGACTCCCATTTGGGAGCCAACAGCATATGTGGCTTGATCCCGACTGTTTGGGCTTGGGAACTCCCTCACACTCTCCCTAGCAATCTCAACAACATCAATCTTCAGAATTCTTTCAGATAAAGAAAATTCAACCATGCCAGCACCACCCTCATTGTTATCATTACCATCCTCATCATTTCCTTCATCAGCTCCTACAACAATATTTGATAAAGTCCTTTCAGAATCTGAGCTTCTATCATCTCCCATTACCTGCTCCTCTACTCCCTCTAACTCACTTTGGCTGCCCTGAACATCAGCCCCTGCTGATGTTCCTGCTCTCCTAAAGCTCCTGGGATAAGAAAACCCAGTTCCTGGGTTTCTATAAGAGCATGATCTATTCTATATAGCTTGACACTCTCACTTTCTTGATCCGCATACTTCAAAAGAGCCTCTGGAATAGGCATCACATTTGCATTCAGCGCATCTTGTACCCCGTGTAGACTCATCATAACATAGTCTGGGCACTTCTGAGCATTTGACCTTTTTGGGATTTGTTCATTAGCCCTCAAGATTCCCCTTATCAAAATTTGAATGAATCGTTGTAGCGGTACAAACTTTCTTGCACGATTTGTTGTTTTTGCCAAAACAACTTCTTTCAAATCCTCCCAAATGCATTGTGCATAGTCGTAATGTTTGTTGAAAGCAATCCCGTGAAAGATTCTCAGGCAGTGTATGATCCCTCTATCAATTCCAGTATGCTTAGACGTCATACTTCTGTTGATTATTCCAAATAGCGTATACCACTCTCCATTGAGGCCATTCCACTGAAACTTTGAGCTTTTTGGTAGAGGTTTTGAATAACCTAAGCATATAAGATCATGAACGAGCTCTTCATCTAATACAAAATCTTCATAATCAGCTAAGTCCGGAAAGTTCACTGTGTCAATTCTGCACGGTAGAAACATGTTATGGCGAAGTCTGGAAAGGGTGATCTTTGCCTTAAACTGATCTATTGTGACCTTGAAGTGATGATTTCCATCAGCGGGTACAAACTTTATCGTGTGCCAGAATTGTTGTAGGTAGACTTGGGGGATAGAAGGTTTGTACTGAAGTAGGTAGCCCAAAGGATGTCCTTTAAGGATGTCTATAATTATGGGATGACTGACTTTGATGATTTTTGGATCAAATCTGTGGTTATTGTCCCGAAAAGGTAGGCAATATTTTGTTTTCACAAGGTGAGTGTCTGGGATGGGCGATGAAGGTGATGGTCGGGTGACTGAGGCTGATTTCACTAGTTTTGAGACCAGTGTATGGTTGGATGATGAATGAGAATCGAAGGAATTGGAATGCTGGGATTGAGCTTGGGAAGCCATTTGTAACCTGTGAAAAAATAATAAACATGTTAGAAAACTCAGATAAACAAATGGAATCCTGCATATAGAAAAATAAAACATTTTGCTAGAAATTAGAAAAATTTGTGTTTTACTGTTTAAAGCATCGGGATTCCAGACAATAATATTAAAATATTATTGTTAGAATTTCAAAGTCAATCGTTAAGAGACCAATATTAGAAAAACACAGATTTTAACAATTTCTTGAAAAAATGTGAAATTTTTCTGAAAAATTAGAAATCCTCCACACTTGGTAAAATTTTGAAGTGAAATTCGATTGAAACATGAAAAGTCTCGAGTGATACATAAATCAACTCGCATGACTAATGAATGAAACTCGAATTGAGTTAATGATTTCTCGAATGAAGTACCAGTCAAACTCGAATGACAAGGCAGACAACTCGAATGAAGAAGTAGTCAACTCGAATGAAAGTTTGACCAACTCGAATCATGTTAACATTTTCTCGTATTACTCATGAATCGAGTTAAAATAGTTTAAAATATTGCAAGGCATGAACACTTCAACTCGAATGAATAAAAGACTTCCTCGAATATAATATGAAACCAACTCGAGTATAAGTATGAAGTTCTCGAATGAATCTATGATCCAACTCGTATGGAACAAGAACTTACTCGAACCATGTTATTATCGAGACTGGTTTTAAAAATTTTCTAAGTCCCTGATAATTCCCAACTCGAATAACAAGCAAAAGTTTCTCGAATCATGAAGTATCCAACTCGAGTGCAACTAAAAGTTTCTCGAGCTGCACTTCATGCAACTCGATCAAATCATAAAATTTCTCGAATGTTTTGTTGATCGAGTTCTCACATTATAAACATTTATAAGTCCTATATATCACTGATAAACTTCAAACATCATTCCATGGACATTTTTGACTATCTATTGAATGATTCTTACTAGAAATTTGATTTTGAGCATAATTTGTTTACTGAACTTTGTCCAGAAACATCCATTTCATACCAAAAAATCAAAATTTCAGAGTTTCAAAAACTCGAAATTTTGAAAACCTTAATTCCAAAATTAATGTCGTGTGTTTGGAAATTAAACTTGAAATTTGATTTACAAGTTCTTAATATCCATACGAAATAAAACACACCATCAATTTCATATATACAACCATGAATCGACAAAACAGAAATACACATATTTCACATTCACGAACACACACACAGTTCATATATGAACAAATATTCGAAAAAGAAGCAAAAAATAGCAAATATTACAAAAACTTTAAACACACTTACGATTTTCTTCTTCAGAAATTGAAAATCTTTATCAGAATTGACGTTTCTTTGTTTGTAAGAAAACTTGAGAATGGGATATCGGATATGAGAGTGAACAGTTGCCGAGAAGTTGGAAAAAGTAATTTTGAAATTCAAATTTCAAATTTTTAGAAAATTTGAAAGTTTGAATAACACCCTGCCCATTTTCAAAAATCATAAGCCAATTCTTTCTTTTCAATATTGAAGCCCATTTACTGTAAAAAAAAATTAACACACATACACAAAAAAAAAATAGTAACTACGAATCAAAAACAAATAATAAATTTTTTTTGAAAGAATCAAAAACAAATAATAAAATTTTTTTAAAAGAATCAAAAAAAATATTAGCTAAAAGAAAATTTTTAACTAAAGAAATAAAGGATAAAAAAAATTATTGCTCCCCCTTGAATTTTGCATAATAGCTCCCCCTTAGATATATACCTCATTAAATGACAACTCCCCCTACAACAATCAGATAAAAATTTATCAGATAGTTAAAAATCAGAGAAAATTTTCTTTCTGCTCCCCCTGCACATGACAACCCAAATCTGTTAAAATTCAGAAAAATTAAACTTTAAAATCACATGAGATTAACAACTTATTTAATCAAATAAAAAATGTAAATTTAAAATTATATTTTGTATTAACTGAATGTTCAAATCTAACGATTCAACATACCCAATTTGTATACCAAAAAATTAAATCGTTCTTCATCTAAGGCTTTGGTAATCAAATCAGCTAATTGATATTCAGTGGGTACAAATTATAATTCTACATTACCATTTTCTACATGATCTTTTATAAAATGATACCGGATGTCAATGTGTTTGGTTTTTGAATTTGCACCAGATTTGAAGCTATTGTTATTACATTTTGTGAATCACAATAAATGGGAATCTTTTGTGGTGTAAACCCATACTCTCTGAGTTGGCTCTTCATCCACAACACTTGTGAACAGCACGACGATACTGCTACATATTCAGCTTCTGCTGTTGACAAGGATACACAATGTTGCTTTTTGGATGACCAGCAGACGGGTTTGTCACCCAGGAACTGTACTGCTCCTGATGTGCTTTTCCGATCCATTTTGTCACCTACGTGATCAGCATCAGAGAAGCCAGTTAATGTAAATGAGGATTCCTTGGGATACCACAAACCTAAGTTTGGTGTTCCCTTCAGATATCTTAAAATCCTTTTGGCAGTAGCCAAATGTGATTCTTTAGGATGTGTCTGATATCTAGCACAAACACATGTAGCAAACATAATATCTGGTCTACTGGCAGTTAAATACATTAATGACCCAATTATGCCTCGGTAATGAGTTACATCTACAGGTTTCCCTGAAATGTCCTCATCGAGTTTCGATTTAGAATCTGGAGCCACGGGAGTTTTCATGGGTGTACTGTTGACCATGTTAAATTTCTTTAACATGTCTTGTATATATTTAGACTGATTGATGAATATACCATCAGTTAATTGGTTTACTTGTAAACCCAAGAAAAAATTAATTTCTCCCATCATGCTCATTTCAAACTTTTGGGACATTAAAAAAACAAATTTCTTGCAAAACTCAGGATTTGTAAACCCAAATATTATATCATCTACATATATTTGAATAACTATGATATTAGGACCCTGAAGTTTTATAAACAGGGTTGTATCCACTGCACCTTTGTTAAATCCACATTTCAAAAGATAATTTGAAAGTGCATCATACCACGCACGAGGTGCTTGTTTAAAGCTATACAGTGATTTGTCCAAAATATATACATGATCAGGCTTCGAAGGATCAGTAAACCCTTTGGGATGATATGTATATACTTCATCAGTCAATTCCCCATTTAAAAAAGCAGTTTTCACATCCATTTGATATACAGTGAAGTTTTTGTGTGCAGCAAAAGCTAAAAACATCGAATCGCTTCAATCCTAGCAACTGGAGCAAATGTTTCGTCATAGTCAATTCCCTCTTACTGGCTATATCCTTTGGCCACGAGGCGAGCTTTGTTTCGAATGATGACACAGTGTTCATCTTTCTTATTCTTGAAGATTCACTTCGTGCCAATGATATATTTGTCTTTTGGTCGCTCCACAAATCGTCAGACCTTCAACCTTTCAAATTGATTTAACTCTTCTTGCATAGCCACTATCCAGTCAGCATCCAGAAGTGCTTCTTTCACAAATTTAGGCTCAATCTTACTCAAAAAGTTTGAGAAAAGACACTTGTTCATCATAGCTCTTCTGGTTTTAACTGAGGTAGATAGATCACCATTTATATTTTCAGGTGGGTGACTCCTTGTCCATTTGAATGTATGTGGGTAAGGTTGAAGTTGGTCTTGATTGGGGTTCAAATCCAGGTAGGGAATTCGGGGATTTACTTCAGAAGTTGATGGGATTTCAACTGGGGTGGGGGTCTCTGAGTGTTCAGAATTCAGGGGGTTTCAAAATATTCTGGAGCTTGGATTGGTTGTACACTGTCTATGGGTAAGTGTACATCTGTTGTTGAAACCACTCCAGTATCTTCTGAAATTGGTTGGTGCAAATGATCTGAGACTACGACTGGATATTCAGTAATCCTATCAGGAACCAAATTTAAAACATTAGGTTTGGTCTTTTCAAAGTAGTCTTCATATAAATTCTCAAACAACTTATTTAGATCATTCGTTTCAGCTTTCTATTCAGATGACTTCATAGAAGTCGACTGTTTAAGTTAGGGTCCTGAACTGGTGTGTTTAGAAGCCATTACAACTCCTTCATCAAATTTAACATTGACGCTCTCGTGAACAATCTTTGTCCTTTTGTTATAGACTCGGAAAGCTATAGATTCTTTAGAATAGCCAATGAAGATGCCTTCATCCGCTTTCTGATTGAACTTTTCCAAATTGTCTTTGTCATTTAGGATAAAACACCTGCATCCAAAGACATGAAAAAATTTCACATTAGGGACTCATTTATTTATCAGTTCATATGGAGTCTTTCTGAATCTCTTGTTAATGATTGATCTGTTCTGAGTAAAACAAGCCATTGCTACAGCTTTAGCCCAAAAGAATAACGGAAGATTTGAGTAAGCCAGCATCGTCCTAGCATATTCCTCAAGGGTGTGATTTCGTCGTTCAAATACACCGTTCTATTATGGGGTATGAGCTGCTGAGTATTGATGAGTTATTCCCACAGAATTTAGAAACGTCTCATGTGACTTGTTCTTGAATTCTGTCCCATTATCAGATCTAATGATTTGAACTGATAGTTGCAACTTGACTTGGATTTTGCAAATGAAGTCGATTATTGTCTCGGTAGCATCCGACTTGGATCTCAGGAAGAATACCCATGTATATCTCGAATAGTCGTCAACTATTACCAACACATATCTCTTCTTGTTAATGCTCTGTACTCACATAGGCCCACACAAGTCCATATGTAGGAGTTCTAAAGCTCTCGTTGAAGAGTGTTCAACCTTTGACTTATGAGACGCTCGTACCATCTTTCCTTTTTCACAGGCTGCACACAACTGCTCTTTCTGATATCTGAGAATTGGAAGCCCTTTGACTAACCCACCTTTTGCAAGGTTGGTTAATTCTTTGAAGTTCAAATGTAAAAGATGGCGCTGCCATAGCCATGATACTATAGATGTTGCTTTGGACAATAAGCAAACATCTTTCTTCAGATCGATATTGGCTAGATCTATCAAGTACAAATTTGTTTTTCTATTCCCTACAAGTATCTCCTTCCCTTCCCCAGATTTAATACTACATCGATTAGCTTTAAAGTTGACTTCTAAACCTTTGTCGCATAGTTGCCCAATACTGAACAGATTATGACCTAGACCGTCAACATAGAAGACCTTTTGAATTGTAATTTTGTCGTACTCAAGACTTTCATACCCTTTGATCGGACAGAATTGATCATTTCCAAATCGAACCGTCCCACAGAATTTGTCAACAAAATTTGTGAGAGTTTCTCTTTGTCTGGTCATATGCTTTGAGCACCCGGAGTCAAGGTACCACACATGATTTACCTATTAAATGAAAAAAGACATGAGGTACCCACTTATAGTTGGGTACTTTGGATTTTGGTAAATCATGTGGTTCGTCTTTATACTTCTCATCAGATAATGTCTTTAATTTAGGAACCCACTTTTTAACAGTATGTTTAGGTATCCATTTTTGTACAGTCTGTTGTGGAACTGATTTTTAAATATGTTTCTTTGGAACCTTTTCTTGTTTAAAAGTAGGAACCTTTTCTTTGATAACCAAACAAGCTTATCAGATTTATGTAAAGATTAAGCATGCAACACATGACAATGAGCAGAGTTTAAAGCAAGTAAATCAGTACGAGAATATTTAGCACAACATCTATCAGTAAATTTATTACAGACAGAATTATCTATTTGACTAATCCTATCAGTAACAAAATTTTCTTTAGTTCTCCACTCTTGTCTTAATCTCTTGTTTTTCGTAGCTTGTTGCTTCTTTCGCCATTCTTTCTTCCGTGAACTTTTCACAATACAATCTGACATAATAGAAACACGAGAATGAGTCATTTTAGAAATTGTGTTTGTTCTGCAAAATTCTCTTACCTTCGGAAGTATGTGTCTTCTTTGCAATAGAATCCTTTGATGAAGATGATTCACCTTTTTCAAAATTTGGAGTCACAAAATTAACTTTTGTTTTCTCCTTATTCTTTTGTAAAATCGGTGAATTTACTGATGTAACCTTAGATTCTATAGATATTCTTTTCAGAATACTTACAGGTTCTTTAGGTTTTTCAGCTTGTTTGTCATGTAAAGGTTTAACAAATTCATCTATTTGGACAAACATCTCCTCCAATGAGCTGAAATCGGAGTTCATGTACAGATCAAATTCTTGTTCATAATTAATAGAATCAGATTTAATTAAATGTTTCTGATCTGGTTGAGATTTGTTTCCAGGCTGATTTTGCAATTTTAATTCCAAAGTTTTAATTTCAGCCTTAAGTTTATCATTTTTTGACTCAAAAGTTTTGATTTTCAATTCAAGATCAGAATTTATCTTCTCAAGAATTAAATTTGGTATATATGTCTTTTGAGAATAAATAGTATTTTTAGATAAATCCTTTTCAGAATAAGTCTGAATATACTCCTCAGAAATGCAAGAATTTTGATAACTATCATTTAATCTGTTATAATCTACAGTATTCTGTATTTTATCATTTCTCAACCTTTTTAAATCTTCACCCGATTCTACTTCATCCGAAGCTTTCATAAAAACCATTTGCAATCCTAAATTCATATATCTGACATCATATATAGTTGGTGAACTTGAAATTGCTTTTGTTAGATATTTAGGATTCGTCCAACCTATACCTTACTGCACCCCGCATCTCGTGTTGCCATCAGTGCCATCTCTTCTGTCAGTTCCTTATCATCATCAGACTCCTTTTGTTCTTCAGTTTCCTCATCCGTCAGACCCACCCAAACCTCATCTTCAGCAATCGTGGCAGTCTCACTGAGTTCAGAATCATTAAATACTTCAGACTTCAGACAGATATGTGCATCTTCATCTAGAATATCTTCATCTTCGGATAATTGGAGCCAGTGATGTGAAGACCTCCCCTTTCGGGGCAGTCCTCAGAGTCTAGGTCTCATAATTGCAATACGATATCAATCATACTAAGATAGGGTAATTATAATGCGAAAAATTAAATTACATGTACAAGCCTATTAGGATTTAAGTTAAATACAGGTTACATATTTCAAATTAAAGTTATAAAAGGGTACCGTCTAATCTAATCATTACATCATAGAATAATATCAAATCTACCCAAAACCACAACATTTGCTGTCTTCCAATCAGTAGCGAGAGGTTTTGTTGTGCAGTGGTCTATAGAAACTTCTGTCTTGATCTTTAATAGACCTAAGAGCTAGGTCCAGCAGGTGACTTTCCTTTATCTTTACCTGTAAAAATATTATGTAGCAACTGTAAGCAAAGCTTAGTGAGTTTATAGATTTTCAAATTAAACATGCAATGTCAAGAGGTTCATCAATCTAGCGTGATATGTCTTGGCTGCCGCTACAGCCCTCATGATTGAGACATAGAAGTCATAGAGTCGGATGATGCTCAGGCCACGCTCACGCTTAAATCGTGGGGATCAGCCACATACTGGGCTAGCTACCAGTAAATCAACGTGGCGGAACATCGGAGGTCATTACCAAGTTCAATAGAACTGGTGAAATAGCCAGGTCTAGAACAATAGACCAATCAAGGCTAGTCAAGCTGAATCAATATGTCCAAGCATATGCAATGATGAAGCATACGTAATCAATGTCATGATAGCAATAATCTCAAAGCAATGTCAGAATGAACTGTAAATACAATATCATATGAAGTGATAAATAAAATAGCTATCATGATCCACTGGGCAACACCCAACCATGGTGTGCACAGGTCACAATCCAGCTGATAATATGAGTGTCAATTTAATCTAACATCAACAATATGTCTCAACCGGAAATCAAGCATGTTAAATCTGAATATCTATAACTCACTGTTCTGGGTCTTTATCAAACAGATATAAAAATCTGCCACCTGAGTTATCTCAGGATTTTATCTTTGTCAATTCTGTTCTCTGTCAAATCAAGTCTTTGACCCGCTTTTAAGTCTTTAAATCCTTGTATCTATGTTCAGAATTTCACTGAACCTGTCCAGAATTACAATATCAATATCATGTCAAATCATGTTAATATCATATCATCATCATCTTTTTAGTCTTTAAAATCTTTAATTTCATCTGATTCTGATAACTTACAAATCATTCTTTCATTTATATTCTTTATCTCATTAAATTCTCAAAGGTCAATATATATATATATATATATATATATATATATATATATATATATATATATATATAATCATGTTGCTTTGTTGATTTTTAATCATTCTAGTTTAAAATATCAAAATGGATAATCTGGTTTCGGATCAGCCCGGATTCGGATCAGCCCGGATTCGGACCTATCCGGATTGGGGATCCGGATTCGGATCTAACCGAATTGAGCATCCGGATTGGCTCATCCGAAATAGCAATCGAATTCGGACCAAGTAGAGTTCGAAATAGTCATCCGAATTTAGGATATAGGAACCGAATTAGAATCATCCGAAATAACCTCTCATCCGAATTCAAGTTGGGATCCGAATTGGGCACATCATCCGGATTCGGTTCCAACCGAATTCGGACTCAAGACTTAGAATTTTCCGGAAAATTGTTCTTCATTTTCTTGAGTATGTTCATACGAATTTTTACATAAAATTTACAAAACTTATTTGTAATCAACATGCAATGTAATATATAGATATATTATCATATTAGGGTTGATTTTATACATTTTTTCCCTATCAATAACATCATATTTTGATCAAGATCATCCAAAAATGATAATTTTTGTCAAGAACACAAGTTTTCACAAAAATTCTGATTTCATCATTATTTGAACGATCCAAGCGACAAATTTTGTTTCTATCACTTTTATATACTTCTTTACATAATTATCTATCAAATACTTATACATGCAACCTATAAATTTCACATTTTAATCAAAGGTTTCGGTTTCTAATAAAACCGAACCAAACTCTTGAAATTATGGAGTTTAGTCAATAATTACCTCAAAAATCTTGTAGATTGTTGTTGATCTTTGATTCTTGTAACTCCTTTTTGATTAAAACCCCAATTGATTGAACAATCTTTGAATTTCTTCGCAAATTTGTGAAATTGCCGTATGTGTGTAGAGAGAGAGAGTGGTTTGTTGTTAATGATCTTAATTGATCATTAATTTTGTTTTTATATATCAATTTTGTCATTTTTGAATTTAACTCATTAAACTTTTGTATTTTACATATCTTTTAATTTAATCATCTTTAATTATATCATAAATATAATTTAAAATCATATTTACTTAATAAATTTTCATTCTTAATTAATATTTGCAACATAATATAATAAAATTATATTATTATCTTAAAATTAAGCATTACATGATCAGCTAAAAAGTTAGGTTGTTACAAGTGATCATCTTCAGCCATCAAAGCCTTACCGGCCTCTTTTTCCTTTGCCAGCATTGCCTTGTGAGTGTAATATTCTGAATTCTTAACTACAGGCAATCTGCATTCTCTGGCTAAATAGTCTGGCTTGCCACAGTTATAGCATTTTTGCTCAGATGCCTTCTTTGCAGGCTTATCATATTTCTCATATTTCTCAGCTATCTTGCCACTGCTCTCTCCCGATTTATCATATCTGTCTTTCTTCTCATACTTCCGTGAGCCTGTCTTATACCGCATCTTCTTGTTGGTCGGTTTGCGGTAGATTTTCTTCTGAAATGCCTTCGTCAGCAAGGCCATCTGTCTCTTCATCTCTTCAATTTCAGAATCAGTTGAGGAATCAGATGAATCTGAATCTGATGAAATACTGTTCACTACAACCCGTTTCTCTTTCTTTAGCTTGTATTTATACTTCTTGTCAGTCAATAGAGCTAAAGGATCAACGGTTTCCTTTTCAACCTTTTTCTTCCCTGACATTTTCCTTAAAACAACTTCTTGGTAGTTGTTAAGGTTTTCAAAAACCATATGGAAGTCCACGTCGTCAATCTCTTTTGTTTGCTGAATTATCATTGTATACTTGTCCCACTCCGGATTCAGCACGTTCAGGAATTTGATGTTTATGTCCAAATTTGACTTTGTTACCCCATTCCTTTTCATCTCACTTACCAGATTGACGAATCTCAGATATGTACTTTCTAGCGATTCTCCTTCTCGTGCTCTGAAGTTTTCAAAGGTCATCAGACTGTTTCGAGCTTTGTTTGTTGCTGCTTTGTCTGAACCTCTCATCAATTTACATACCTCATCCCAGATGGATTTGGTTGTTTTTGTATTGGTTAGACTTATATATATGTCATTGGGTATTGATATCAGCAAGAGCTTCCTGGCAGTCTTATCACCCAGTTTTCTTCGTTTTTGTGCTTCAGTAAGATTTGTGACCTCAACTGTTCTTTCCGGGATAGGAGTGTTGCCGTTTGGTACAGCGGGTATGGTTTCAAGGAAAACAAATGGTCCCTCATTTAGTGATTTCAGCATTTCATCAGACAGGTCATGGATACTGATGAATTCAATAAATCTTTTCCTCTATTGAACGTATTCACCTCTGTACAGAATTGGAGGTTTGGTTTCCGACCCCATGGCAAGTGCATCTTTTGACATTTTGACAGATTAAAATGAATCTTCCAAGATCTTTTAAACGGATATTGGTTGAAATTGAAAAATTGATCAAACTTGATGATAAGTTTATCAAACTCGAATGAAAAAGGAGTGAAACTCGATATGAATGGGATCAAACTTGATCAAAGAGTGGTAAAACTCGATTAATGAAATGAATCAACTCGAATTGAAAAGAATGAAACTCGAATCTAGAAGGAATCAATCAAATGATTAGTAATGAAACTCGAATACAGAGTTAATGAAACTCGAATAACACCTCAGTGCAACTCGGATGAAATGAGAATAAACTCGAATTAAGTTGACTTATGATTGATTAAACTCGAATTAGTTGTGTTCAAATCTCGAATCAAATTGAATTCCACTTGACTGTTGTTTAATCAAACTCGAATGGTTCTCTAATTAAGCTCGAATGATTTTTGAAAATCAACTTATGATTAAACACAACTCGAATTAAAGTTTAACTCAACTCGATGTATACTGTATTCAATTTGAATGAATGTAATTATCAACTCGATAAGAACTTCCTTCCAACTTGAATGGAGTTATGTCCAACTCGATTGAAATAGAGTTCAACTCGATTGAAAATTCTATTCAACTCGAATAAAATTCCTTTTCAACTCTATTAAAACTCGATTATACTAACTTTCCAACTCGATTAAAGAAGAATTCAACTCGATTAATACATGAATTTCAGTAAAATTCGAGTTTTCTGAATTTTGAAAAATTTCAAGTCTAGACTTCACTGATTTCAGTTAAAATGCATAAAATGATCCCAATCTGAAATCGAAAATGTGTTTTTCAATAATAAACACTTTTTTATAAAAGCACTTTGTGTTTTTTCAGATTAAACGCCCAGTTTTTCTCAAAAATAGTGAAGAACTTCCGTTCTTCAAAAAATCCGAAAATTCAATCAAACTTTTTGTGTGTTTTGAATTACAGAATGAAATTATATTCAATTTGTTCATTTTTAAAACATTTATCTTCGATCCAATTTATAGAATCAATCACTCACAGAATCAAAAAATCCTAAGTGTTTTTCAAATTTTCAAAAGTTTCGATGAAACAGTGAAAATAATTTCAAAAATCAATCAGAAATTCCATTTCTGTGCTATGATACCAATTGATATTCCAGATTAATCAATCAAACAATTAACACAAACAATTAAGAACAAATTTCAAACACTAACCGAATGATTATTGCACTAAAAGATGATTACAGAGAGAAGAATTCGTATGTACACTGTAGCCCTAGTCTTCAATCAATTCTGTGCAATAAAATCCATGCAATTACAGTTTTAGAACCGTACTACTAACAAACAGAAAATATACTATTTATATACAAAATTTAACTATGCATTAATTACATAATAAACCCTAGACATATTCTCGAATGTAAAAATAAGTCAACTCGAGTAGGAAAGGATTTTATTGAATGACTTATGAATCGAGTTGACAAAAATAGAAAATATTCTAAGTCATTGTCTAACCAACTCGAATGAAAAGAAAGTTTCTCGAGCAAAACATGGACCCAACTCGAATAAAACTTAACATTTCTCGGACCATGATTTGATCGAGACTGAGGATTTAAAAATTTTCTAAGACCCAAGAGTGATCAACTCGATTAAAAGACAAAAATTCCTCGAATAGAGTATTATCCAACTCGATCAACACAGGATGTTTCTCGAATCATCCTTTGATCGAGTTCAAACTTATTACAAGTTTTCTAAGTCCTAAACACCTCTGAAAAATTCAATAATTAATTTTAGGTATGTTTAGACCTAACCATTTACTTTTTCTTACTCGAAAATTGATTTTAAACATTATTCCTTCACTGAATTTTGTCCAAAAAACAACATTTAAGCAACTATAATCCAATTTTCAGATTTTCAAGAACTCGAAAAGTTTGGAACTTCAAAATCAAAATTAATGTTGTGTGTTTTGAAATGTAACTTAAAATTTGATTTTCAATTTCATATAAGCCTTATGAATCGAAACACACTTTCAATTTCAGATATAAACCACAAAATCAAAACAACATAAAAACACACATCGACACACCTTGAATACACACAGTAAACAGAAATGAAGATTGTTAGATCTATTTTGTGATCGATGAAACAAATAAGTCCAGGGTTTAAATTGTAAATAGTGCATAGTTATATTTTCATATAAATAGAAAGTTAGACTTTTGTAATGAAGACTCTGACATTCATTTTGTAATTTGCACGGAAAGCTAGGTTTTGTGTTCTTAATTGTTTCTTTATAATTGTTGATTGAATATACTGGAATTACAAATGGTATCAGAGCTTAGGAATTAATTTTTGATTGAAATTTGTGAAATACGGTTACTGTTTCATCGAATATTTTCAGAAAATCACAAATCTTCATAGGGTTTTTGATTCTGTGGTTCATAGTTGTTGATAATTGGATCGAAGGAAGATCATTGAAAAACAAACAGATTGATCATAAGATTAATCTGTAATTCCAAACACTTAAAAAGATACATCATTTTTTCTGAATTTTTTGAAAAACCATCTGTTCTTCACTGTTCATGTGAAAAACAATGGGTTTGATCCGTTTTTAATCAAAGTGATTTCAGAAAAAGTGTTTGTAATTGAAAACCTTACCTTCGATTTCAATTTGGAAGCAATTGATGCATTTTCAGTGAAAAATTCTAAAATCTGGACTTGGAATTTTATAAAACTCATAAAACTCGGATATTACAGAGTTCATGCCTCAATCGAGTTGAAAAATCTTTTAATCGAGTTGAAAATAGTTGTATTCGAGTTGACTTGAAGAATCATTCGAGTTGACTTGAAGAATCATTCGAGTTGACTTGAAGAATCAATCAAGTTCTTGAAAAATCAATCGAGTTGAACCAAAGTTCTATTCGAGTTTAATAGAAGTGTCAATCAAGTTGACATATATTCAATTCGAGTTGGGAGCAACTTATATTCGAGTTTTACAAAACAATACTCGAATGATATTGACTGATGATTGAGTAAACTCGAATTGAAATCCAGATAAATTGTTTAATTCGAGTTGCATTATTAATCTGATTGACTGATTTTTCTAGATTCGAGTTTGCATCATAACAATTCGAGTTGATCACATTCTTTATTCGAGTTTTTCTCATTATTTGATCGAGTTGAGTTCATTCATTGATCGAGTTTCATTCATTACTCATTCGAGTTTGATCAACTTACATTCAAGTTTGATCAATTTTTCAATTTCAATCAAAATTTCATATAAAAGATCTTGGAAGATTCCTATTATTCAGTCAACATGTCCAAAGACGCACTAGCCATGGGGTCGGAAACAAAACCTCCAATTCTGTACCGAGGAGAATACCTGTTGTACCAAATGACAATCCAACAATCCCTGAAAGAACAGTAGAAATCACCAACCCTAATGAAGCACAAAAGCGTAGAAAACTGGGGGACAAGACAGCTAGAAAACTGTTGCTGATATCCATCCCAAATGATATATATACCTGTCTGACAAATACCAAAACAGCCAAATCCATCTGGGATGAGGTTTGTAAATTGATGAGGGGTTCAGACAGAGCAACAACAAATAGAGACCGAAACAGTTTAATGACGTTTGAGAACTTCATAGCTAGAGAAGGGGAACTGCTGGAGAGTACATACCTAAGATTTGTCAGCCTGGTCAGTGAAATGAAAAGGAATGGTGTCACAAAGTCCAATTTAGACATCAATGTCAAATTCCTGAACGTAGTAAATCCAGAATGGGAAAATTACGCAATGATGATTCAGCAGACCAAAGATATTGAGGACACAGACTTTCATATGGTATTTGAAAACCTTAACAACTACCAGGAAGTTGTTTTAAGGAAGATGTCCGGAAAGAAGAAGGCTGAAAAAGAAACTGTTGATCCTTTAGCATTGTTGGCAGACAAGAAATACAAATACAAGCTAAAGAAGGAGAAATGAGTAGTAATAAGCAGCAGTTCATCAGAATCAGACTCATCGGATTCCTCAGCTGATTTTGAAATTGAGGAAATGAAGAAACAAACGACCTTACTGACAAATGCATTTCAGAAGAAGTTTTACCGGAAACCAACCAACAACAAGATGAGATACAAAACAGGCTCACGAAAGTTTGAAAAGAAGGACAGATATGACAAATCTAGAGAGAGCAATGGCAAGAAAGCAGACAAATATGATAAATCTGAAAAGTCAGCCAAGAAGGACTCAGAGCAAAAGTGCTACAACTGTGGCAAGCCAGGTGATTGTGCTATAGAATGAAGATGCACACATCTGTCTGAAGTCATAAGTTTTTAATGAATCAGAACTTAGTGAGTCTTCGATGTTAGCAGAAGATGAAGTTTGGGTGGGTTTGACGGACGACGAGAATGAAGAGAAAGAAGAGTCTGATGAAGAAAAGGAACTGACTGAAGAAGTAGCACTGATGGCAACAAGAGATGCTGGCGGCAGCAAGGATAAAGAAAATGATGACTCAGATTCAGATACATCAGAGAGTTCAGAGACACCTGAGGTACAAACTAAATCTGATTCTAAAAATGATTGAGTCCTGTATGCTAGAACAAAAACTGACGCAAATGGCTTACATGTTAAAGAAATTTGAAAAATCTTTAAAAGCTGAAAAGAAAAATGTTCATTCCTTGGAAAACAAATTAAGTCAAGAACATGCGTTAGTGTTAGATTTTTCCAAGGATAAGGCATTAGCGTTACGAGCTGTATCAGATTTACAAGACAAAGCAAATGATCTTCAAAGTCAAATTTAGAAACTGAATAGTAATATATCTGACCTAACAGAAAAACTGAATTTAGCTTAATTAGAAGCATCAAGTTATTCCGTAAAATATCATGCCATATTTGATGAAAGAACGAAACTTTACGAGAAAATTAAATATTTGGAAGATGAGTTTATAAAACGAGGTCAAACATATCAAACGATATCTTTAACTCAACCTAAAGATACTGAATTTTATAATTCTAAATCAGGTATAGGTTGGACTAATCCTAAATATATGACAAAAGCAATTTCAAATTCACCTACTTTATATGATGTCAGATACATGAATTTAGGTTTACAAATAACTTTTATGAAAGCTTCAGATGAAATAGAATCAAGTGAAGATTCAAAAAGGTTGAGATCTGATACAATGCAGAATACTGTTGATTACAACAGAATAAATGAATCTTATCAAAATTTTTGCATTAACGAGGAGTATATTCTGACTTATTCCGATAAGGATTTATCTGAAAATACTACTCATTCTCAAAAGCCATATTTACCAAATTCAATTCTTGAGAAGATAAACTCTGATCTTGAAATGAAAATCAAAACTTTTGAGACATAAAATAAAAGTCTTAAGGCTGAAATTAAATCTTTGGAATTAAAGCTACAAACTCAGCCTGAAAAAAATCTCAATGAGATCAAAAACCTTCAATTCAACTTGATTCTATTAATTCTGAACAAGATTATGATCTGTATATGAACTCGAACTTTAATTCATTGGAAGAAATGTTTGTCAAAATAGATGAATTTGTTAAACTATTACATGACAAACAAATTGCAAAACCTAAAGAACTTGTTAGGATTCTGAAAAGAATATCTACAGCTTCTAAGGATACATCAGAAAATTCACCAGTTTTACAACTGAAAAAGGAGAAAACAAAAGTTCATTTTGTGACTCCAACATATGAAAAAGGTGAAACATCTTCCTCAAAGGACTCTATTGCACAGAAGGTCCATACCTAAGAGAATTTTACAGGATAAACATATTTCTAAAACAACTAATTCTCGTGTTTCTATTATGTCAGATAATATCGTGAAAAGTTCTCGAAAGAAACAATGGCGCAAGAAGCAGCGAGATATGAAAAACAACAGTTTAAGACAAGAGTGGAGAGTCAAAGAAAGTATTGTTACAGATATGATTAGTCAATTTGAAAAATTTGTCTGTAATAATTTTACTGATAACCGATGTAATAAATACTCTCGAACTGACTTACTTGCTTTAAATTCTGCTTCTTGTAATCCAATGCATGCTAAATCTGATAAGTTCGTTTGGTTACAAAAGAAAAAGGTTCCTTCTTTTAAACAGGAAAAGGTTCCAAAGCAGCAAATTTCAATATCAGTTCCACACCAAACTGTACAAAATTGGATACCGAAACGTACTGTTAAAAAGTGGGTTCCTAAATTAAAAGAATTATCTGATGAAAAGCTGAATATCAAACCACATGATTTACCGAAATCCAATGTACCCAACTATAAGTGGGTACCTCACGTTTTCTTTCGTCTTATAGGTAAATCATGTGTGGTACATTGACTCCGACTGCACAAAGCATATGACCGGACAGAAAGAAACTCTCACTAACTTTGTTGATAAGTTCTGTGAGACGGTTCGTTTCGGAAATGATCAATTCTGTCCGATCAAAGGATATGGGAGTCTTGAGTACGACAAGATCGATACAAAAAGTCTTTTACGTTGACGGTCTCGGTCACAATCTGTTCAGCATTGGACAACTATGCGACAAAGGATTAGAGGTCCATTTCAAAGCAAATCAGTGCAGCATAAGATCTAGAAAGGAGATCCTTGCAGGGAATAGGAAAGCACATCTTTACTCGATAGACCTAGCCTCAATCAATCTGAAGAGAGATGTTTGCTTATTATCCAAAGCAACATTTAAAGTTTCTTGGCTATGGCATCGCTGTCTTTCTCACTTGAATTTCAAAGAGTTATCCAACCTTGCGAAACGTGGGTTAGTCAAAGGGCTTCCAACTCTCAGATTTCAAAAAGAGCAGTTGTGTGCAGCCTATGAAAAAAGAAAGATGGTTAGAGCGTCTCACAAGTCAAAAACTGAACACTCGTCAAAGAGAGCATTGGAACTGCTTCATGTGGACGTGTGTGGACCAATGCGAGTACAGAGCATAAACAAAAAGAGATATGCATTGGTAATAGTCGATGACTACTCCAGATACACATGGGTATTCTTCTTGCGTTCCAAATCTGATGCTACCGAGATAATAATCAACTTCATTCGCAGAATTCAAGTCAAGTTGCAGCTTTCAGTTCAAACCTTTAGATCAGATAATGGGAAAGAATTCAAGAAGAAATCTCTCGAGACGTTTCTAAATTCTGTGGGAATAACTCATCAATTCTCAGCAGCTCGCACTCCACAGCAAAATGGTGTCGTTGAACGAAGAAATCGCACCCTAGTGGAATCTGCAAGAACTATGTTGGCATATTCAAACCTTCCGTTATTCCTTTGGGCTGAAGCTGTAGCAGCGGCTTGTTTTACGCAGAACAGATCTATAATCAACAAGAGATTTGGAAAGACTCCGTATGAATTAATAAATAAATGAGTACCTAATGTCAAATTTTTTCATGTCTTTGGATGAAGATGTTTCATCGTAAACGACAAAGACAATCTGGGAAAGTTTAGTCAGAAAGCTGATGAAGGCATCTTCATTGGTTATTCGAAGGAGTCTATAGCCTTCCGAGTCTACAATAAGAGGACAAAGACAGTTCACGAAAGCGTCAATGTCAAATTCGATGAAGGCGTTGTGATCGCTTCTGAACATACCAGTTTAGGATCCGATCTTAACAAGCCGACTTCTATGAAGTCATCTGAACAGAGTGTAGAAAATAACGATTTAAATAAACTGTTCTAGAATTTTTATGAAGACTACTTTGAAAAGACCAAACCTAATGCTTCAAATTTGGTGCCTGACAGGATTACTGAAGATCCAGTCGTAGTCTCAGATTATTCTCACCAACCTATTTCGGAAAAAACTGGAAAGGTTTCAACGACAGACGTACACTTACCTGTTGTCAGTGTACAACCCATTCAACCTCCAGCATCTTTTGAAACCCCCTTACCTTCTGAAAATACAGAAACCCCGATCTCAGTTGATATACCATCAACCTCAGAAGCTAATCCCCAAATTCCCTATCTAGATTTAAACCCCAATCAAGACCAACTTCAACCTTACCCACATACCTTTAAATGGACAAGGAATCACCCAACTGAAAACATCATAGGTGATCCTTCAGCTTCAGTTAAAACCAGAAGAGCAACTATGAAAGAGTGCTTATTTCAAATTTTCTGAGTAAAATTGAGCCAAAGAATGTAAAAGAAGCTCTCTTGGATGCTGATTGGATCATGAGTATGCAAGAAGAGCTAAACCAATTTGAAAGGTTGAAGGTCCGGAGATTGGTGGAGCAACCAAAAGACAAATCCATCATCGGCACGAAGTGGATATTCAAGAATAAGAAGAATGAACACGGTGTCATCATTCGAAACAAGGGTTGCCTCGTCGCCAAAGGATATATTCAGCAAGAAGGGATTTATTACGATGAAACATTCTCTCCAGTTGCCGTGATAGAAGCTATTAGGATGTTTTTGGCTTTTGCGGCTCATAAAAACTTTACTGTTTATCAAATGGATGTAAAAACTGCGTTTTTAAATGGGGAACTGACAGACGAAGTATATACATATCAGCCCAAAGGGTTTACTAATCCTTCGAAGGCTGACCATGTATATATTTTGGATAAATCACTGTATGGCCTTAAACAAGCACCTCGTGCTTGGTACGATGCACTTTCAAACTATTTGTTGAAATGTGGATTTAACAAAGGTGCAATGGATACAACCCTGTTTATAAAACGTCAGGGTCCAGATATCATAGTCATTCAAATCTATGTAGATGATATAATATTTGGGTCTACTAATCCAGAATTTTGCAAGATATTTGCTTTCTTAATGTCCCAAAAATTTGAAAAGAGCATGATGGGAGAAATCAATTTTTTCTTAGGTTTACAAGTGAAACAACTGACTGATGAAATTTTCATCAATCAGTCCAAATATATTCAGGACATGTTAAAGAAATTTAACATGGTAAATAGTACTACTATGAAAACTCCCATGGCTCAGGATTCCAAAACAAAACTCAATGATGACATTTCAAGGAAACCTGTAGATGTAACTCATTATCGAGGCATTATTGGGTCATTAATGTATTTAACAACAAGTAGACCTGATATTATGTTTGCTACATGTGTTTGTGCTAGATAACAGGCAGTACATCCGAAAGAATCACATTTGGCGGCTGCCAAAAGAATTTTAAGATATCTAAAGGGAACACCAAACTTAGGTTTTTGGTATCCCCGGGAATCATCATTCACATTAACTGCCTTTTTTTATGCTGATCACGCAGGTGATAATATGGATAGAAAAAGCACATCAGGAGCAGTCCAATTCCTAGGTGACAAACCCGTCTGCTGGTCATCCAAGAAACAACATTGTGTTTCACTGTCTACAGCCGAAGCTAAATACGTTGTCGTATCGTCGTGTTGTTCCCAAGTGTTGTAGATGAAGAGCCAACTCAGAGACTACGGGTTTACACCGCAAAAGATTCCAATTTATTGTGATTCTCAAAGTGCAATAGTCATAGCTTCCAATCCGGTGCAACATTCTAAAACCAAACACATCGACATCTGGTATCATTTTATTAAAGATCATGTAGAAAATAGTAATATAGAATTATATTTTGTACCTACTGAATATCAATTAGCTGACTTGTTTACCAAAGCCTTAGCTGAATAACGTTTTAATTTTTGGTATACATGTTAGGTATGTTGAATCGTAAGATTTAATCATTCAGTAGTTACAAATTATAATTTTAAATTTACCTTTTTTATTTTATTTAAATTTGATGTTAATCTCATGTGAATAAAGTTTAAATTTTTCAGAGTTTAACAGATCTAGATTGTCATGTGCAGGGGGCAGACAGATATTTTTATCTGTTTATTAAAATCTGATAAATTTTTCTGATTTTTTTGTAGGGGGAGCTGTCATTTAAAGAAATATTAATCTGAGGGGTAGCTAAACTGAAAAAATCAAGGGGGAGCAAATATTTTTTGTTTTGTTAAAATTTTGTTTGTTGTTAAATTTTTTTTGGATTAATTTTTTAGTACAAATTTTTTTGTTGTTGTTTGATATTTGTTAATTTTTTTTGTTTTTTAGTTGTGTTCAATTTTTTTTGTTGATTTTGTTCATTCAGTTTTTTTAGTTAGTTAATTTTTTTGGTAAAATTTTTTTTTGTGTGTGTGATTAGTTTAGTTTTAATGAAATGGGCTTAAAATAAAAATATACTTTTTGTGAGTGTGCCGGGTTTCAATTATCGAATTTGAAATTTCAACTATAAAGTTGAAATTCAAATGTCAAAATTACTTTTTTCAAAAACTTGCCTACTATTCATCTTCTTCATCGACTCACTCATACGGCTTTCTTAATCACGAAGCTACAATTTCTAAATCAGATTTTAGACATTTCTGATTTTCAGTTTATTTGTTTCTTTTTAGTTCTAATATGCGAGTTTTTGTTATATATGTGTTCGTATGTACTTAAGTATGTGTTCATGGGTTTTGGTCATTTGTTGGTTATAATCCGAAATTAATGGTGTGTTTGTATGCGGATTTCATTCATGAACTTGAATTTCAAATTTCAAGTCTCAGTTTCAAACACACCAACATGAATTTGAATTTTTCAAGATTCAAAGTTTTCGAGTTTATAGATCTGAAAATTTGATTTTTTTGATATGAAAGTGTTGTTTCTGGACAATGTTCAGTAAGCAACTATTGTTCAAAATCAATTTTCGAATAAGACTCAACTCTTGGTTAGGCAAAATAGTCCTGGATTTAAAATTTTCAATTTATAAGTGATATGGGCTTGGAAAAGTTTTTTAAACAGTTTCTCGATTAACACTATTCGAGAATGTTTATAGTCTTAATCGAGTTGACAGAAGGACCACTCGAGAAACTTCCAGTTTCATTCAAGTTGAACACTTCTTAATTCGAGAAAATATTTAGTGTTATTCGAGTTGGTTATCTTTTAGGACTTAGAAACTTTTTCAAATAACCCTCGATGGCATAAATGATTCGAGTCCTTTCACATGTCATTCGAGTTGGCCTTATAGTTAGTTCGAGGAACTATTATTGTTGATCGAGTTGAGGAAGATATAGGATTTAGAAAATTTTTCATAAAGTCTCGAAAATCAAATTCATTCGAGACACAAACAAGTTCATTCGAGTTTGTCATATGTATCTTTCGAGAACTCATCAACTTTATTCGAGTTGGTCCGTACACTCATTCGAGAAAATCCTTCACCATTCGAGTTCCATACATGTTTCAATCGAGTTGGGTCATGCATTGTTCAAGAAACATTCTGTTTCACCCGAGTTTCATACTTATTTTTTCCAATTTTATCTAAGTGTTGGGAAATTTAATTTTTTAAGAAAAAATTCACATTTTTCGAGAAATTTTTAAAATCTGTGTTTTTCTAACATTGAACTCTTAACGATTGACTTTGGAATCCTAATAATAATATTTTAATATTATTGTCTGCAATCCCAATGCTTTAAACAGGGAAACACATATTTTTCAAATTTCTAGCAAAATGTTTTATTTTTCTATTTGCAGGATTTCATTTGATTATCTGCTGATTCTAACATGTTTATTAATTCTCACAGGTTTCAAATGGCATCCCCAGCTCAATCTCAACCAGTAAAATCCGTTTCGGTCACCCGACCTTCACCTTCCACTCTTATCCCAAACAATCAGCTAGTTAAACCTCGTTATTGTTTACCCTTTCTTGATAACAACCATCGTCTTGACCCCAAAGTCATAAAAGTCAGCCACCCGATCATCGTAGACATTCTTAAAGGTCATCCTTTAGGATATCTACTTCAATACAAACCTTCGATTCCCCAGGTCTATCTACAGCAATTTTGGCACATCGTCAAGTTTGTCCCAACTGGATGTTGTTATGCATGACAAAGATCGATCGGTTAATATAAGTTTTTAATTGAGTATGAAAATGATGAACATACCTGAATTTCTTCATGATTTGGTTCTTGGATAGAAACTTCAATCTGATTTCTGCTTTCCACATCCACAGAATTAATTAATCTTTCATTGTTTTCGGCATTTGTGAGAGTCATATTGAAACAAAAATTGTTGATCATTTTTTTTCAATGTTGATTATGTATCATGACTATATATATATATATATATATATATATATATATATATATATATATATATATATATATATATATATATATATAGGGTCGAGATCCATGAAAAACTATATTAGACTGGAAAACTGGAAAATCATATCAAATGCACATGTTCATTATGATAAAATGTTAAATTTCATGTAAAATTATAATATACATATGTTCAAAATTGCATTATGATTAACTAATTAATATCATCTATATGTTCGTTAAGACAAAATGTTTAAATTCATGCAAAAATGCGTAATATACACATGTTCATGCATATTGCACATTTGAACATGTGCATATTGTTATTTTGCATGAAATGAAACATTTGATCCTATTGAACATGTAAATTGTGTGAACTAATCAATAAATAATGCACATTTGAACATATGTATATTGTAGTTGTGCATTAAATTAAACTTTTTACCGTAATGAACATGTGCATTTAACATGGTTTTCCAGTTTTCCAGTCAAAGATGGTTTTCCATAGATCTTGAACCTATATATATATATATATATATATATATATATATATATATATATATATATATATATATATATATATATATATATATATATATATATAGGGATAACTGCGCAAAAAACCTTAAACTTGTTAGTTTTTTGTGATTAAAACCCCAAATCATTTTTCGTTGCATAAAAAACCCCGAACTAACTAAAAATCAGTAAATCAAGGTTTGATCAATTGGTAACCGGTTGAAACCGGTTATTAATCCTACGTGGACCGCTAAATAACCTATGTGGAATAAATTTTAATTGTTAAAACCGGTTGCCAAGTATTACATATCATTTAAACCTCCGTTGACGATATAATCTCGTTTAAAAATTACAATTAAAAATGATCAACAGGTGTTTAAGTGGTGTGTAATACTTGGCAACCGGTTTCAACGATTAAAATTTATTCAACGTAGTTTATTTACCGGTCCACGTAGGATTAATAACCAATTTCAACTGCTTACCGATTGATAAAACCTTGATTTACTGATTTTTAGTTAGTTCGGGGTTTTCTATGCAACGAAAAATGATTTGGGGTTTTAATCACGAAAAACTGACAAGTTGTGGGTTTTTTGCGCAATTATCTCATATATATATATATATATATATATATATATATATATATATATATATATATATATATATATATATATATATATATAGGGGTGGGTTCAATTGAAAACCACTATGCACCTGAAAACTATGGAAACCTACGTATACCGTCCGATTGGGTGCATTTCATGAAAAAACGTGGTGGCATGATCGTAAATAAGGTGATGCATCATGCGAGATTTTGATGCATCACGCGGGAAATTTGATGCATCACGCGGGATTTTGATGCATCACGCGGGGAATTTGATGCATTTGTGGTGGTGCAGTGAGGTTTTCACAAGTTTTCAGGTGCATGGTGGTTTTTCATTTATATATATATATATATATATATATATATATATATATATATATATATATATATATATATATATATATATATATATATATATATATATATATATATATATATATATATATATCGTGACTGTATATAAACATCTAATTATCACTTGTTTTCTGATTTTTGGTTATATCTAGCAACCCTATTTTGATTTTTGAATGTATCCTGATGAAGTATTTCTGTTAGGATATCCAGCAGCAAACAAACACGGTATAGGTTTGAAACTTTTTTTTGCCTTTTTAGTTAAGATTATTATCCAGATGCAGTTTTTCTGCATATTGTTTCCAGCAGATGCAATATCACTTCTTTTATTATTTTTGGTTATATGATTTGAGGATATTTTTTATTTTTGATTATCGAGCTCAATCCTCCATTATTTCTTGATTTTCTATGGCTGTGATTGTGCCACATATGAATGGATCCTAAAGTTTTTGATTTTCAATGGATGAGATGAAGTCACATCTTCGTTAACCCTTTTTTTTTAATTTCTATGGCTGAAATTGTGCCATTTGATTTTTGGTTATAATATTTGTTAATTTCTGGAAATATTAACATTAAAAAGGATGACATGTAGTAGGCTTGTTTTTTTAGCAGGGTTAAGGTTTCCCAAAAGCTGCACCAACATGCCTATATTCTAGAATCAAATTTTCTGGAAAAATTTTATAAAAATTATTACTATAGTCCAACACAAGTCACTTTTGTGCTAAATGAGTGTAGACAATATATCTTGATTTTTGAAATGTGTAATGGTTGACCATGATGTTGGTTGTTCTCAGATGCTTAACCAAAAACATGAGAAAGTTGGGGCGGGCTTTGGAAGAAGCGATCTGTTACCAAGTTGTTTTATTGGGAATAACAAGAGCATCTATGAATACTCAAAGTTTCATATCCGAAGCGAGTTTTCAAGAAACTGCTCGAGTTTTAGCAAAAGCAGCTCTGCTGTGCCGACGCCGCAACGCCCATCTTCACGCTCCTTAAAAATATATTATAGGTCTATAACCTACTCACGTCCCTTGCTCTGGAAAACACCAAAAATGAAATTTTTTTTTAGAAGTTATTTAATATTCATGTAGTTTGGTTTTAATCTCTGTAGTATTTAATTTTATCAGCAGCTTTATCCCATTTATTTCTGAATTTTAGTGGCTCAAATTGTGCCACATCAGCATTATCTCATTTTTTTCTGAATTTTAGTTGCTGAAGTTATGCCACATCAGCGTTATCCTATTTTTTTCTGAATTTTAGTGGCTGAAATCGTCCACATCAATGTTATCCCTTTTTTTTTTGAATTTTAGTGGCTGAAATTGTGTCACGGGAGCAAAGTTTCTCTCTGTTCCGTTCGGCAATATATATATATATAGGGTCAGGTTCTATGGGGCACCTGTGTGCATTGTGCACTTTGGGAACCTGTATGCACCGTTAGATCTTGAATTTTAATGGTTCAGATTGTAGTGGCAAAAGGGTAATTAACTTGAAAATGGGTGCACGGGTGCATAACCTATTCGAATGATGCATGTTTTTATGAAGCTACGGTATGCATCTGCTTTGAAGTTCATTGTGCATCGAGTTCGGGACTTAGCGGCCGTAGGTTGTTTGTACTTCACAAATATGCATTTGTGAAGGTTTTAACTCGAATGTTTTTAACAAATCCTAGTTTGGGGATGCATTATGCATGTAGATTATGTGTAGGATTTCATTTTTTTAATTGTGCATGTAGAAAAACGTATGCATTCATGTTTGAATAGAAAGTCAACAAAAATGCAATCTATCCTAACTAAAGACTCCACATTTTAAGAAATTACCATATATATATATATATATATATATATATATATATATATATATATATATATATATATATATATATATATATATATATATATATATATTCGGTTATTTTAATAAGAAATATTTTAAATGACCCTAAATTACCGTATGAAGAAATGCATGGATCGAAAGTCAAAACAAATGGAATCTATCGTAACTAAAAACTTCACAATTTTAGCAATTACCATAATATATATCCGGTTATTTGAATATAGAATATTTTAAATATGTTAATCTAACTAAATAATTGTTTAAATTTCCAATTATGCCCTTATTGCATCCTTATTTAATATTTTGTGCATTTTTGGTTCCCCCGGTTCACAATGCATCGTGGTGCCCCATAGAACCTCAATCTATATATATAGATTGAGGTTCAATTGAGAACTTTTGTGCATTGAGAACCTCTAGGAACTTTTGTGCATAAGATAATCTACCAATGATGCACAAAGGGTATTTAGGGAAAACTAAACATATGGTAATTAATTTATTTCTAAAAATCATTAAATAGTTAATTAGGAGTTACGTTTGAATTAAAATCTCATATTAACTACATTCATCAATTTCCTCCACATTTCTCTCTCTCTCTCTCTCTCTCTCTCTCTCTCTCTCTCTCTCTCTCTCTCTCTCTCTCTCTCTCTCTCTCTAATCGTGTTATTCATGATTTGCATAGTGTGATGATTTGAAGACGAAGATTAACGATGAACAACGATGATGATAAACATGAACAATAGATGCAACGGATGATGATTATGAAAAACACGATGCATATATAGATGGATGATGAACGATAAATAATGATGATGCATAGATGAATGATGAACAATGACGATGAAAAACGAAAAATGATGATGCATAAATGGATGATGAACAATGACGATACATAGATGGATTATGAACAAGTTGAACACGATGCATAGATGAATGATGAACAAGTTGAACACGAATGCATAGATGAATGAATGAATATGAACGACGAACACGATGCATAAATGAATTTGTGTATTTTTTTTTGTTAAATGCGTCTTTTTTGAACACGATGCATAGATAAACACGATTAACGATGAAATGCATCGATCTCCATCATCTTTTTTGAATTTGTGTAATTTTTGTTAAATTTGGAAATGTATCAATTTTATTTTTTAGCATTTATTATTTGATTATTTGTTGAAATTTTAAATTTAATGAGGTATGCACATTCTCCAAAATGCTCTTCCTTGTTTGTTTCTATAATGCACAATATGCATAAAACTGTCTAACTATTTACCATTTTGCCATTAATCTAATCCATACAATTTTTTGATCTAATGGATGATATAGGTTCTTTTGTACCTCGATGCATAAAAGTTCTCAATTGAACCTCCCTATATATATATATATATATATATATATATATATATATATATATATATATATATATATATATATATATATATATATATATATATATATATATATATATATATATATGTTGAGGTTCTATGGGGCACCATATGCATCGGGAACCAAATGGGAACCAAAATGCATTGCTTGTTTACAAAAGGTGCATTAAGGGCATTTTGGGATTCCTTAATAATATATTGTTAAATTATAAAATTTCATTTAATATTTATCATTTATTTAGGAAACTAAATAAAATGATCAACCACCTTCCCGTAAATCCACGTTTAAATGTCGAAATGCATCACGATTTTGGTGATGCATAATGATGGAAAAAAAACGAGGATGAATATGGCCGAAATGCATCACGATTTTGGTCATGCATAATGATGGAACAACGACGAGGATGAATATGGTCGAAATGCATCATGTTTGAAATTGAATTGGATGAAGATGCATCGTGTTTGAAGAGGAATCCAATAAATTGGATGAAGATGCATCATGTTTGTTTAGATTCGGATAGAATATTTTCTGAATTAAAGCATCTTCCGATTTTGTCCTTCCGCGCGCGAGAAGTTATGCACCCGTGCACCCATTTTCAAGTTAATTACCATTTTGCCACTACAATCTGAACCATTAAAATTCAAGATCTAACGGTGCATACAGGTTCCCAAAGTGTACAATGCATACAGGTGCCCCATAGAACCTGACCCTATATATATATATATATATATATATATATATATATATATATATATATATATATATATATATATATATATATATATATATATATATATATATATATATATAATACCCATGAATAGGGGTGAGCGACGGAGCCGATTTCCCGAACCGGGACCGGTACTGACCGATACCGAATTAATAGGTACTCGGGTTTTGAATTACTTAAAAATCGGTTTTCGGTACTCACGGTTTCGGTACCATATTAATCCTGAATATCCCGATCCCGAACCGAATATATATGTTCAATTGGATATTTGGTACCGCCTTGCCTTGGATATTTGGGTACCGCCTTAGCCCCTACCAGTAATCAGAATATGGAGCGACGACTTACGCGACGATTGGGATTTGGGCGAATATGGAGCGACCATTACCGGCGCTTCGATTTGGCCGCCGGTTGCTTCAAATCTTCAATTGCTTCAACTCGATGACCATCACAAATGAGAAGATTCTATCATACACTTGTATGTACTGTGGTTTTAAATCGTAAAGGTAGCATTTTCTGATTGTATAAAGTTTACATGGTTTGATGTAGGCATTGCAATTTCTCAAAATTATTGGAAAACTCACTCAATTTATTGTATTCGGTATATAATTTGTTTAGCATTTTTTATATTGTATTCGGTTTTCGGATGCAATATTTGGTATATGTTTGGTATTTTGTACATTTTCCTAATTCGGTCTCAATACGTGATTGGCACCGAAAACCCGGTCCCGGAACCGGAACCGAACCTGTATCATATAAATTTACTTGATTCAGTATTCGGTTTTTTTACAACTCTTATTTTGGTTTCGGGTTTTTCGGTTTCGGTGCCGGTTCGGTACGGTCCGGTACCGAGCTCACCCCTACGCCCAACACACCTTAACCAGCTTGGACAATTTTGTAATTTCACAATTCACTTTCACACCACAAGTCCACCCACTCACACACAACTACAATCTCACCATCTTTTCGTATATAAATTCTAACACAACCCCCCATAAAAATTTATAAAACCATGCAACTTCTCTGTATGTTGTACATCACGCTTTAAAACTTGTACAATATACACAGATTGTAACATGAAGCTGTCCTCTCTGCCATTCCACCGCCGCCTCCAACTCATCTTTGTAGCTCTCTTATCCTCCGCCTTTCTCCTCCACTCCGCCGTCGTCTTCTACCACCACCCTACCACCGCCGTCCTCCTCCGTTTCCTATCCACTCACATCCTCTTAACCACCATCACATCCCTCTCTGCCGCCTTCCTCCTCCTCCTCCATCTCCGGTCCCGTCCGTACCCGGTCATCCTCCTCAACTACTCTTGTTTTCAACCGCCGCCACACCGGAAATGTACGTACGAGTTGGCTTATGATTTCGTACTTCAAGGTAACAGGTTTACAAAACCTGAGCCGGTTGAATTTATGAAAAACATTTATTTAAAATCCGGTTTAGGAAATGACACGTATGCACCGCCGTTTATGTTTGAAGAGAAGCAAACTCCGACGTTGAGAAACGCCCTACAGGAAGCTGAGGAAGGAATATTCTCAGCCGTTGATTCGCTCCTTTTAAAAACACAAATCTCGCCGGAAGAAATCGACGTTGTGATTGTTACTTGTGGAGGATTCTCGCCGTCTCCTTCTCTTTCATCGCTCATCGTGAATCATTATAATCTTAAAAACGACGTGAAAACGTATAATCTTAGTGGAATGGGTTGTAGTTCCGGCTTGATTTCAACCGATTTAGCTTACCGGATCTTACGTGGTGGTGGCCGGAAAATTATGAATGTTCTTGTTGTGGTAACGGAGAGCATCACTTTAAATTGGTACGAAGGTGAAGAAAGATCTATGCTTGTAACCAATTGTATTTTTCGCGTAGGTTGTGCGGCGGCGATGATCACTAACGATCCATCCCGCCGTTCATCGGCCAAAATGGAGCTTACTTATTCACTTAGGACTCACCACGGCGCCGACAACTCTGCTTACCACGCTGCTTTCCAAGAGGAAGATGAGAAAGGAATCACCGGCATTTCACTCACGAAGGATTTAGTAAGGGTCGCCGGCGTTTTCCTCCGGGAACATATTAAAACCCTCGCTCCACATGTCCTGCCCGTGAATCAACTCATAAGTTATGTTTACTCGACGGTGGTGTCGGGCATCTCCGGTGGGCAGCTAAAGCCGATGATGCCGGACTTCACAACCGCGTTTGATCATATTTGTGTGCATACCGGCGGTAAGGCAGTAATTGAACAAGTGGCACGAGTTATGAAACTCGATGACTCGGTAACTGAGCCGGCTCGGATGACGTTGAACCGGTTCGGGAATACTTCGAGTAGTTTAGTGTTTTACGAGTTGGCTTATTTTGAAGCAAAAGGTAGGGTAAAAAAGGGAGATAAAATGTGGATGATTGCTTTCGGAACCGGATTCAAAGTGGGTAGTTTAGTATGGAAATGGATATCGGATCCGAAACCGGAATATGATAATCCATGGAATGATTCCATAGACAACTACCCATTGAAGATTTGGTAGTAAAATTTGTTTTTAGGGATTTAAAATTTTAAAAAATTGTGATATTATGTTATATAAATTCTTGAATGTTATTAATTAATTAAGTTAGGGTTTTTTTTTGGTAAATGGGTGGGTGTGATAGGTCTGACGGGTCAAGACCCGATCATGTTGTGAAGCCCAAACGAGGCTTTTTTTTTTTTTATACAAATATAAGTTTATTTGGATTATTGCATCAAATGTGATATTTATTTGTTGTTTAATGAAAGTTTTTAATGTATTGTAATTGTAAAATATTTTCATATGAAAATATTCAATTCAAGTCTGTTACTTAAATTTTAGTTCAATCGACATTTTTTTAGTTTTTTAAATGCATTTATTTGACATTTAATGATAAATTTAAACTCTTTACATTCTATCATAAAGAAGTTGGATCCAACAAAAATCTAATTAAAAATCAAAGAGTATATGACATGGTTGAAAAAAATATTAAGGCAATAGTAAAAATGATGGAGTCAACCGACCAGTTTTATAGCCAACATAAATATAGACAATCAACCGACCAGTTTTATAGCCAACATAAATATAGACAATCACGTAACACGTTTGGCACGACTAACGTAGTTATGCGTTAGAGCTTTTTTGAGATAACTTTTTAAAATAACTGGAGCTTTTGTTTTTATAAATGTAGTTGAACATGCAGCTTTAATATTAAATGACTTAAAAATATATTGATATTTTATAATTATTTATATGGTAAAAAATTAGTTTGGTTGACCAAAAACTCAAACTCATTTTGAAAGTCACTTCAAGTGACTTCTCATCAAAGAGCTTTTAAGAAATTTCAAATCAGAGTCAAAAGTTTAAAACCTTATCAACCAAACTGTCACAGACTTGACGTTTCAAGATCTCATGCATCACTTGGGACTCTTTCTAAGTCAGCATAACTCAGAAATTCAACGATCAAAGGCAAGATAAGATCAAGCTTGGATGCTAAGTGAAAACTAAGGAATTTTTTATTGATTATAGGAAACTTGCGACCTTTTAAAGGTGATTACAGATAAACTCCTCCACCATATTTATACCACTTCTTTGTATTTTAGAACCTTACATACAAATAACGTGGATATTTATATGGAACACTCCATAACCTTTTAGGCCTTATAATGACATGTTTCCATAACCTTCCACATTGTTCCAGAACCTTTCGTAACATTCAAGAGTCTTCCACACTATTTTCGAACCTTCTAGAATCTTTCAAAACCTTCTCGGATTTTTCGGTGTTCTCTGAAATCTTCTAGAACCTTCCACAACATTCTAGTATCTTCTAGAACATTTTATAATTTTCTAGACTCCCATTGAATCATGTAGAATTCTTTGGAAATTTCCAAAAAATAAAAATTGGAGAAGACATCATAAAATACTCTTAAAAGCTCTCAAAATCTCTTGTCAAACGCACCTATTGTTAAGAGTCATGAGTAATATATAAATATAAAGACATACATTTTTTTATCTTTAATATCTTAATTGTTTGTCATGGGATTCTATTTACAAACTACTCATACATACACAGACGTTTTCTTATCATGACGTTTGTCATTTGAGTTTAACCTTGTATATATATGTTTCTACTATAAACTATTATTGTATAAATTCACATATATAAAATAAACGTGTGTATTAGACATTTGAATTGTTATTTGATAGTTAAAAAAATCTAATAACTAGATAATCCACTGTCAGTATGAGAAACTTGTTACATATTAATTTTTGAATACAAAGAATGATATCCAAAAACTAGTATCTGAACTTTCAGATTATTTGACATTCCTACCTTTCATCGGGATTATAACATGCAATCGTTTGTCCTTACGCTATCTTTTCTCACATCTCTTTACAAATACCAGTCCTTACTCTGATTCCCTCAATCTCACGTCTTTGATAAACGGACCATCCCCACACGAACCTTCCTCACAGTCGCACGGATTATCACAACAACCGTATCCTTCGTTGCCACGTCAGATGTCAAGCTATGGTCTTGAATCCTTGTAGGTCCCACAAAGTGAGTAGTAGATACTTGAGTTTGACCAATCATGTTGGATGTATGAAATGAATATTGAAAAGATTTTAACAGTTTCTATATTTGCGTTTGTTGAAAATTGAAAAGAGTTAGATGATGGTACTTTATTGGTTGGTTAGTAAGTGACTTTATGCACATTTACCCCTTTACCAAACATAGATACTATCACTTTACATTTTCGTGTATAAACTAATTATTACTCTCTTGTAATAGTATTAATACATACATATTTTAATATATCTTTTAAAATTAAAATTAAAATTTTAGCATGCAAAGATACATACATATATGTATGCATTCAAAATACAAAGTTTTTAATGCATGCATTTACTATGCACTTAAATATGTTTTTGGCAATTTGATACTTACTTTAAGAGTGTGTGGAGGACCATGGCTCGGCCATCGGCATGGCTTGGTACGACAGGCACATCATCCTGCCTAACGGGTTCCATGATTTTCCATCCCACTCTAGCACCCCCATGTCGTCCCGGCAGAGCCGGTCCTGAGCATTTGCATGCCCAGGATAAGATAGAAAGAATACTAATGTTTTTTAAACTTTTTTAGAAAAACAACATACTATTTTTTTGAAGAGGTTTGATCACTTCTTATGTTGTTTTTATGTGAAATTTTTACAATAATTATCTAGCTGAGTAGTAAAAAAAATTCTTGTTGTTTTTTGTAGCACGCCTTGTATATTTTGATACTAATATTCATCTGTCACTTGTTATATCTTTAAATTTCATTGTTATTATCGTCTAGAATTATAACTTTTGTCATCATAACGAAGATGTGAATATTGAACAGCAAAACAGAACTTATTATATTATTTATTTGATTGAAACAATTATGCCCTCAATAATTTGATTCAATGGTTGTCGCCCGTGTGCCCACCCCCTCGCGCCTAGGGTCGGGCCTGCGTGCCGGTATCACTTTTGTTTTTTTTTTTTTTTTTTATCAAAACAGTATTTTGATATATATTTTGTTTTTTTCTTTTTATAAATACATACGCCCACCACACCAATTTCACACTATATTTACATAAAATGAATAGAAGGACCGGCAGAAAATCCATCTCGAGTCGACGATGAGATAATATTTGATTTCAAACTTTCTCTCTATTTCGTCCACCCCAACAACAAAATCATCAATCATAGTTTTCTCAAAAATGTTCAACACCATACTAACCATATTTTTCATCATCCATTCAATAAATTGTTTCTCAACCATTATCACAACAATTCTCAACGAATGAATTTCACTAGACTTCAACCTGTTGGGCTTTTAGGGTTTAGCCCTTTTTAGGGTTTTGTAATCTATATATAGGGCTCCTGCTTTTGCATTATAATAAAACCCTAATTTTTCGATCATATCTATTTATTCATAAGTAAAAAGAAATAGTAGTCTTCGTTATGATCAAATAATAAATATTTTTGTGTAAATAGATGACTTTGTTGATCATATAAATATTATAAAATTATGGTACGAAAAAGGTTTCAACTCTTCTTACATTTATTGATTGTTTGATTTAAAATTCTGTTGAATTATAACAATACATACACACACAACAAAATTTTTATTGACTTTAATATCAAACTACAAAAATAAATATTTAATACACATAACAATGCCTGAATGTCAGGTGTGGTAGCAAAACCAATAAAATTGATTATAATAATAATTATTTTTAGGGATAGAAATATATTTTTGATTTAGTATATAAATTAATCTTTATACATCATTATTAAATATATATTGCTATCACACATTAGAGTATTGGAGGTGTACGATGATTCAAAATCATTTGATTTATTTGGCTAAAATTACCACCCTTAAAATAATAGTCATTCGGGTTTGGTCTTATATTTCATACTTTTATGATGGGTAAAAAATATATAATTGAACAAAAATAAGATCCAATTTTATAAATATTATGGACCGAGAATTAAACCATAATACATATAAAATTGAACCAAAACAAGAACCGATTTTATTATAGTTGATTGATTTAAACAACGTAAGGTTTATATAGTGGAATAGCAATCAACAACACACTTTTTTTAGAAGGATGTGTACACAACATATTTTTATTATATACAACAACTTTAACTAAAATTACTATTATATTCTTAACTATATTTTTATCATGTTTACAAAAGTAATTATAAATTTTTCATTTTAAATAAAATTGTTATGTATAACTAAAATGTGTATGTATGAAAAAAATATTTTGTGTACAAATCATCTTCCTTTTATAAATGCCACATTTTATTGACCACATTTTTTTCATACAAAATAAGTCATTGTATTTAAAACAATTAATCATTGCAGGCTTGCAGCATTTTAACGTTTTGCCAAAGTTAAAGTGCATTTTATTTAAGCTAACAAAATAATTTTATTTTAGTTTAATGAGATGTCACATATGCTAAAATGTTAAATTTCTAACTTTTACATGTTATTTAAATGGAATAAATTTTAGAGTAAATTACATAAATGGTCCCTGTGGTTTGCATAAAACTTTGGATACGGTCCCTGTGGTTTAAATTTTGCATAAACAGTCCTTATGTTCACTGTTTACTTGCAAAAATGGTCCATCCGCCGTTAACTTTAACAATCAAATAGTTAAATCTTTTATAATGACCATTTTACCCTTTTCTTTAATAACATTTTGGTCCCTCAAGTTTGTAGTTCATTTTAGTTTTGGTCCCTCAAGTAAATTTTTTTATTTAACTCATTTTTGTTATTATTATTATTATTATTATTATTATTATTATTACTGTTATTATTGTTATTATTATTTATTTTTAATTTAACTTTTTGCATATTAATTTATTATGTTTCCTATATTTTAATATATTTTTTAATTTAAATTACAAACTTATTTATTTATTTTATTATAAACAATAGTAACAAATTAGAATCCATTTCATTTTTTTAGTTTTTTCGAATGAAAAAAATACAAAAACTTTATTTTGTAGTTTTCCAAACCAAAAAAAAATTGAACCTTAAGATTTTATTTGTTTTTACAAACGGAAAAAAGTTACTAACCATTCATGTTTAAAATTTTCATTTTCTAAACGTAAAAAGCTACGAAAATCAATCTGTTCTTATTTTTTTCTGCACCAAAAGAATCAACTCATTCCGGTTTGTTGTTTTGGAAAATGAAATAAATACAAACAATTCTGTTATTAGTTTTTGCAAACGAAAAAACTACGAATAATTTTGATTTTCAATATTTCCAAACAAAAAAAGTCATTTTAATTTTCTAGTTTTTTGAACAAAACCATTACCTTTTATTTTTTTTCTCCGAACGAAAAACTACGAACCATTACGTTTTAAAGTTTTTTTCAAAAAATGAAATAGCGTGTGCCTTTTTGTTCGGAAAAACTAAAAAAGATGGAATAATTTGTAGTTTTTTACGACTGGAAAGAGTTAAAAACGTAATGATTAGTATAACATAAAAATCGAACAAAAAAAAATAGACTATTTCATTTTTAGAAAAAGTGTAATTTTTACGTTTGGAAAAAGCTAAAAATAAAAAATTATCTATTTTTTGTTAGATTTTTATGTTATTCTAATCATTACATTTTAAACTCTTTTCCATTCGTAAAAAACTACAAACCATTCCATTTTTTAGTTTTTCCGAACAAAAAGGCTACACACTATTTCTTTTTTTGAAAAAACTTTAAAACATAATGGTTCGTAGTTTTTCGTTCGGAGAAAAAAAATAAAAGGTAACGCTTTGGTTCGAAAAACTAGAAAAATTATTTTTTTTGTTTGGAAAATCAGAATTATTCGTAGTTTTTTCGTTTGCAAAAACTAATAACAAAATTGTTTGTATTTATTTTCGTTTTTCAAAACAAAAAATCGGTTAGTAACTTCTTTTCATTTGAAAAAACAATTAAAAGCTTAATGTTCAAAATTTTTTGGTTTGAAAAACTACAATATAAAATGTTTGTATTTTTTCACTCGAAAAAGCTAAAAAAGAAAATCGATTATAATTTGATACAATTGTTTATAATAAAAAAATTATTAAGTTTGTAATTTAAATTAAAAAATATATTAAAATATAGGAAACATAATAAACAAAAAAATTAATACGTAAAAAGTTAAATTAATTATAATAATAATAATAGTTATAATAATAATAATAATAATAATAAAGTTATATAAAAAAATATTCTGAGGGACCAAAACTAAAATGAACTACAAACTTGAGGGACCAAAATATTATCAAAGAAAAGGGTAAAATGGTCATTATAAAAGATTTAACCATTTGATTGTTAAAGTTAACGGCAGAGGACCATTTTTGCAAGTAAACAGTGTACATAAGGACCGTTTATGCAAAATTGAAACCACAGGGACCGTATCCAAAGTTTTATGCAAACCACAGGGACCATTTATGTAATTTACTCTAAATTTTATAAATACAAAATTAATGGGTTCAATAAAATGGCTCGGTAACTACAATAAACTATTAAAAATATGTTTCTATTCTATTATATATGAAACTAGGTTATATACCCATATACCACATAGGTTGAATTTAAAAAATTTTAAGAATAAATAGTTATAAAAACAGAGGAAATAATTATAAAAAACTGAGTTTATTATATTTTAGTTAATTATATATTAGATTAGATTATAATAGATTGAATTGGTTTTACTTTTAATTCAAATTTATTTTTATGGGGTGTTTGTTTTGTGGATTTCCTGGAATCCACTAAAATTTATATTTAAAATCATGTTTTTGGTTCACAGATTTCAGTAAGGATTTAAAATTACAGGATTTCATAAATCTTTTCATTTCTTGTTATTTAAAAACTCAACCTCCCCCCTAAAATTTTAAATCTCATTTACCTTGCATTCTTTAGATTAGCAAATTTATCTACAAGATAATGAAGATTCTTTGACTGAATCCTGACAAAGCAAATGCTGCAGAATGCAAATCCTTTGACGAAATGCAAATCCCAGATAAAAAAATCTACGAACCAACGCCTCCTTAGTAATCACATGGGCAGATTGAAGTATTGACATGTGACGAATTCAATAAGAGGTCGACACGTGAAAAATTTGTTACTTACTTAATAGTATTTATAGATTTAGTTTTATACCGGTGATAATTAAAAAGCCAAAAAGAATAATAAATAAATAATATAAACCTGCAGATCACATACATGATAAAACATTACCCTTCCTGACACTGAAAAAGTGGGTATTAGGTATTAGTTGGTTGTGAGTAGTGGACTTGGTCTTTTTAACTCGCATCATAAATATTACCCATGAATATTTTAATTTCTATATTATTATAACTAGTTTATTACCCGCGTATTATGCGGATATCTTTAATATATATAAAATAAATAAAAAGGTAAAGATATAAATATTATTTTTAAACAAAAGTATATAAGATGATATTATTATTTATTATAACCTATTAATTTTGTATATTTCTAAATATATATGAATAGAAATTATTTTCTTATATATTTTTTCAAACTTTTATTATATTATCTTATAATTAATAAGTTAGTAGATTATTAGATTTTGTTTGATTTGATTTGATTTAGTTTGAATTTAAAAGTGGATTATATTAGATTTGGATATATTTAATTAATAAGTTAGTAGAGTATTAGATTTTGATTGATTTGATTTGAATTTAAAAGTGGATTATATTAGATTTGGATAGATTTAATTTAAATTTCTTTATTATTTTTAAAATCTATAAATGTCACGTGTCGATTCATGGTGACGACACGTGGCTTCACCAGAAATGAGTATAGTTACTCTTTTAATAGTATAGATAGATTAAGTTATGCTATATATTACAATAAAATAAAATTCATATTTTTATAGACGGTGGTGTATAAAATAATCCTGATTTTGTACAAGTTATCTTTATATTTTTCAAACAAGAGAAAAAATATAGGGATAATTATTAAATTTTCATTTTACCAAAATAGCCACATTTTACGTTACCACATTTACGTGATAGCCACCATTTACGTGATATGTACTTTTTATTCATATTTTAATGCATTACGTTACAAAAGGTGTTTGGTAACATAAATGCTTGTACTTTACGTGACCACTTTTAATTATTACATTTTTATGGGGAATGAGCATATTTTTAAAAGTGGTCACGTAAAATACAAGCATTTACGTTACCAAACACCTTTTGTAACGTAATGCATTAAAATATGAATAAAAAGTACATATCACGTAAATGGTGACTATCACGTAAATGCGGTAACGTAAAGTGTGGCTATTTTGGTAAACTGAAAATTAAAGTGATAAAGGGGTGTGATATCTGGCTATTTTAGTAATTAACCTAAAAATATATTGTTTGTAGATATGACAATTTTGCTTATTCAATCAAACGAGTCGATGATTAAAAGTTTTATCAACTTTTGTATTTTGTATCCCTAATAACATTAACGTTTTTTATTCTTTTTATCATTTATAGCAACAACTTTTTTATTATTCTACGAATCATTATTCAAAATTGCCCTTGTCATTACGTTTGTTATCAAAAAATTGTTATTATTTTTATTAATTGACCATTGTCTTTATCTATGAAAATAATGATTTGTAGAATATTAGAATTGTAACAGAACTTTTAAAATGTGGAATGTTCATGTGTTTAGTTGTTTAATTTCATAAACTCTAGCTTTAAATTGTTAATTGTAGGTTCTTTGACCATCGATGGATAGACTTTTGAAAAAAAAAATTATCGAAAAGTGGTAGAGACGAATAAAGCTATTATCGATTGACTCCAAAAGATGAAAATACACAAAGAGCAACTATTATTATAACATGTAACTTTCTAAATTGTATTTTTTAAATTATGTACATTTTTATTCTTAAGGTTCTAATTTGTTTGCTATTTTAAGATTATTTGTACTATTTTAATATAACTGAAAAATTGTATCTTAACTCACGTATGAAAGCTCGTATTTCAGAGTACAAGTTCTAACTGTTAAGAGAATATAAATGATAAACACATAATTTTTTAATCCAGCATTATGTAGTAAGTTTCGCAATATAGTTTATTGGAAAAATTAATAACAAATCGACAAACTTTTATTATAAACCAGCAAGTCAGTGACAACTATGTCCATTTGAAAAATGTATAATTTAGATTGGTCGTAATCAAACGTTTCGAGTCTCATAGCTTTACTCTTTACAATTTACATGATTGATCTAAAGTCAACACTCAACAAGATAGAAACTTTTTTATTGAAACGACAAGATTTTTTTATTAACTACGTGTTGCTTCACGATTAATGACGATACAAACGAATGGTTAATAATCGTCTTAAGACGTATTGATTATTAATTTTTGTATTATTTAAATAATGTAATTACAAATAATGATAAATGGGTGCACTCCAAAATCCAAATATTGTTACTAAAACGTGTGGGAAACAATAAAACAAAGTGATTGAAGATGAAAATGAAAATGAAAGGAGATATGAACATTTACTTTGAAAAGTTGACTTTTGATTACTAATATAGATGAATAATTGTTTAAATTTAAATGTGGTTGTTGAGAGTTTATATTTTAGGTATATTACTTTTACACTTCAAGTCTATTTTATATTTAAAGTATATACAAGGTAATCTACCTTTTTTTAGGATGTCAAAATATTAATAACTACCAATAAATATAAGAAGTAAGTAAATAGAGATCAAACACTAAATATTAAAAAAAATCAATTACAAAATAGAAAAAAGACAACTTTTAATCCAGGTTAAATTACATGAACAATATATTTAAGATCTGTTATCCACTTAACGTACTCCAAACTTAATTTTTTTTATAGATAACCTGATAAACCGGTTAAAATTGATGGTGTGGCTAAAAAGCACTTTCCGTATGTTTTAATTAAGCCAATTCATAGAAAATGTCATATTAAAAGTCTCTTGGTTTAAAAATATTTTCATGAAATTTGTAAAAAAAAAATTTATATAATTTTAGTATTACTACTACTACTATCACTATTATTAAAGAACCACGCGTACAAACATAAAAGATAATAAAATACACGTTCAAAATCCCATTTATTTACAAACAAAATCATATAAGAAATAACATCTAAGTTCTCATGTGTGTCTCGATTGTTTGAATTTACAAATGAAATTGAACAAAATTGATTTTTTTATCTTTTCTTTTTCAAATGAAATCAAACAACAACCAAACAAATTTCAAAAGTTGAAACTGAGCGATGTAGTTAAAGTTCTTACGTGTGTTTGGGTTGTTCATATTTCATCAAATTTTCAGATTATCAAACAAAATCGATTGTTTCACAAGTTTCTTCAAACGAAATAGAAGCACAAAATTAAACAAATATGAAATGGAAATCATGTAAAAAACATATTCTGTGACATGTTTCAAGTTAAGGACTTACAACGTTTGTAGTGGAAGAACTTAACAGAAATACATCAAATGTACGTTAAGCCACATCATTATCTTTAACCAGTTCATTATATAAAAAGACGAATTTTGTAACAATTTTTAAGTTAAGAGACTTTTGAGTCTTAATGAAAATATACTATAAGCATGTTGACTTTCTATATAATGTTTTTTTTTTTTAAAGGGTGGTCAAAGAATTTAGGGCTAATATTGAAAAAACTCTATCAACTTTTCTCGATAAAGTTCCGAAACTTTTTTTCAAGTGTTTAAGTCTCTAAACTATTTATGGTCACATAATACCAACGTACCTTTTCAGATGTATCAGTATTGTACATATATTACATATACTTTAGTTTTCTATTCCAATATGGTTTACTTCTATATAGACAGAGTCGACCCTGAACAAGGTTAATACGGGCAAACTGCCCATGACCCATTAATCATAAGAGTTCATCCTCAAAAAATCTATTATACACTTAGGTCTATTAACAATTAAACAATGTTATTGACGGCAAAGCTTTTAGTTTTAACATTATATAGTTATAAGTTTTTTGCTGTTAATATATCATTTTTACTTGAGTTTTGTTTATTTTAATACATATACATATACATATAATGAGGATCATTTAAGCACCATTTAATAATAAACACCGTGAGCACCAATAAAAATTAACACATTAGTATCAATTAAAACTTTTGCATGTTACAGATACTTATTTACATAGTTTAAATATGATCAATATAATTAATCTTGTATATATTAAAGCTTGTGAATGCAATTAAGTACAATGAAGCTTGTATATGTAAAAACATGAAAATATAATGAATTTAATGAATCTTGTATATATTAAAGTCTATTAATGCAATGAACCCGTTGAAAAGTTTATTTCCATTTGTTCAAAGCTTGTATATATAAAAAATTATATGTACAAAAGTTTATTTCAATTGGTGCTCATCGGTGTTCAATTATAAATTGTGCTCAAAGGTTCCTTAGCATGTGTGTGTCTGTGTGTGTCTGTGTCTCTGTGTGTGTGTGTTTAAGTGAGTATCACCTATTATGTATCAACAGGAGGTACCACTTGTAAAAAATACTTTTTTTTTGAAATTTTTTCACAAACATTTATTAATTAACATTACAAAAATCATATATAAATTTCACGCATCTTTACACATTCTAAGTGCCTGAAAGCTGTATCATATGAATGTATGTTCACATATATGTAAATTTATGTAAGTGTGTGTTCACTTCATTTTTAAGTAGTTAGAAGATATGAATGTCTTGAAATTTACATATCATCTTTATAATGTTAATTAAAACATATTTATGAAAATAAATTTAAACAGTTTTTTGAAGGTGATACATTTTGGTGCGTTGCATAATAAGTGGTAGTCTCTTGAAAATATATATCTGTGTGTGTGTATGCCCCTTTTAGATTTTCGTCTGGAGCTCCTAAAATGATTGGACCGGCCTTGTATATATATCCCGATTTTTCATAAAAATAAAACCTGGTTTTTCAACGAGACTCTACTATGTATCATGTTAGAGTAGAAAATCTATAAATACTAATAAAATAGTAACTATATTCATTTCTTGTGATGCCACGTATCATCACCATGAATCGACACGTGACATTTATAGGTTTTAAAAATAATAAAGACATTTAAATTATATCTATCCAAATCTAATATAATATATTTTTAAATTCAAATCAAACAAAATCAAATACTCTGCTAACTTATTAATTATAATATAAAAAATAAAAGTTTAAAATATATATGAAATAATTACTATTCATATATATTCAGGAATATATAAAATTAATAGGTCATAATACATAATAACATCATTTTTATATATATTTGTTTAAAAATAATATTTATATCTTTACCTTTTAATTTATTATATTTATAATATATTAAAAATATCCGCGCATCGCGAGTAATAAAGTAATAAACTAGTTAAGGTATTAAAAAACATATATGTCAACCCATTTCCCAAATGAGAAACGCCAAACCACCCAGAAGGCCAGAATTAACAGAAAAGAAAAGCCCAACAAAGATGACACATAACCAGCCAAAATTGGGCCAAGCCCGATCCTTTTTGCACGCCCCTAAATCAGAAAATCTGCTCTAAAAGTTTTTTTTTTTTTTTTTTTTTCTTTTTCCTTTTTAAATCAATATAATATACTTCATTAGATTATCTTTAAATCAAAAGATAAATTTGATAAAATGTTAGGTGACAATTTCAGCCCAAAACATCCTAACAGGTAAAATAATCATAATCATAAAAAGGTTATTTTCAAATATATATTGAGATTTTTTTTAGATTTGTATTATAAAAGATTAAAAATGTACATTAATATGTGTGTTATAAGCATTTGGCCCATTTGACTAAAACTTTCACCCCAATAAAAGGATATTTCTAATCACGTCAAGATGATAAAACATAACTAAAACCGAATACACTCTAAGTTATTATATACGGCCGACATAAGTTACATGTTTTATTATTCACCATTGGTTAATTACGAAGATATAAATAACGAAAAATGTGCAAAAACCAAAAACACAATTGAAAACCCTAAATCATGCAATACGGGTCTGAAGGAGTTTTCCGTGGCGTGCTTCCTGCTTAGAGGCTCTTTAATTCATTGCGATTCTAAATTTACAGCCCTTTAAAACTTGGTTGTTTTTCTTCGCAATTGAAATGGTCACACTCATTTATAAAAATTTAGGTCAACATCTAAAAATGCTCCGCAATTAGATTATTGTATTTTAAAAAACACAGATAATCATCCGGAGTGTTTGATAAATCAAAAGATAAAAGTGATTATGTATGTTAATGTGAGACTAACACACTTTTTAAGAAGCTACAAATTGATGCATTTTCGAAAATACACCTAATCACGTGTGTGAAAAATGCATAATCACTTTTCCAAACGAAAATCCAAAGACATCGTATATTATAAATCGACTTGGATTCAACTAGTCTATATCATAAATTTACACAAGATTACAAGCAAGTCCCTTCTATCATCATCTTATCCGTTTTGCTATCTTTTTCTAGTGATTTTAGTTTATGTACAAACACATATATCATATTGAAGGTTTATTACGAAGAAAACCAACATGTTTTCATGGTTTTTGCGTTTTTGTCTCTCCATGTTATTTTTTTCATAAAAAACCTCAAGTTAATTTTTTATTTTTGGTTTAGTGAAATTTGGACATTAGAACCCGATTATAATTAGTAAACCGGGTTTTTAAAAACTGAAAATCGGGTTCCGATGTCCAAATTTTTATTAAAACAAAAAAGAAAAAATTTAACTTGAGAACTTTTATGGAAAAAAAATAACTTGAAAGAACGAAAACGCAAAACATATAAAAATATGCTGTTTTTTTCATAATTAACCCAAATCTTGAGGGTGTTTGAATTCTTATAAAATTATCAGATGGTACCTTTTCCATTGAACTTTTATTAGTTTATTGCTTTCATGGGCTCTCAAAGTCTTGTGGTTTTTGGGCTCAAAGCATGAAGCTTTCTTTGTAATCAAAATATTCAATAGTGTTTTGTTTCCATTTGTGAAGCCTTTTGCCACCGAACTCTAGCCCCTACACAAACATATAATTTAGTGTTACCTAAACTTCTTACATTTTCATTTTTTTAACTAGAATCTCTCTCTCTCTCTCTCTCTCTCTCTCTCTCTCTCTCTCTCCTCTCTCTCTCTCTCTCTCTCTCTCTCTCTCTCTCTCTCTCTCTCTCTCTCTCTCTCTCTCTCTCTCTCTCTCTCTCTAAGGGTAATTAAAGTATACGTATTTCGTTTTTTATTCTATAAAAGAGTTTGTCAATTATTTTTATCGATTGATATTAGTTACTTTACTTAAAACAACTAGGTTTGAAAGTAAGTCCAAGCAACTTGATTTTGATCACTTAAAACATGATGTAATCATTAGTTTTGACAAATTAGAGTATATAAGCCAAATTATCATAATGATTACTAATGAGTAAAGATAGAGTGTTGTATTAATTAGAACTTTAGTCTAAAAATTATTAGACCCGTTTAGCTTACAAAATGAATTTTAAATGAATTGGAATGATGTTTTTAAGGTTGACTAAGAGAAATAAAATTTATACTAAAATCAATTCTTAATATATTTCTATCAAAATTAAGGTTCATGTTAAATCATAATAATTAAGACTTGTAAAGTGTAAACTAATTTCAATATCACTCCAAAATCCAATAATAATTTTATGGATTGGATCATGTGTTGTACTTGGGTTCGTGTAGGCCCAAAAACAATTATATACATAGGGTCATTAATTAATAATTATAGGCATGTATTCTTTATGTGTATATGGTGGTAAATATATGAGGGACTTATTGAAAATTTAAAATGGTTTCAATGATTTTAAGAAAATAGGTAACAATTATAGATTTTAAGTGTATTATAAAGGGTTTATTATTAAAAAAACTCAATATGTTTTTAATTTTTTTGCGTTTTCGTCCATTCATGTTATTCTTTTCCATAAAAGTTCTCAATTTAATTTTTTTTTTTTTTGGTTTAGTGAAATTTGGATATTAGAATTAGGTTTTTCAGTTTTTAGAAACACGGTAAACTGATTATAACCGGTTTCTAATGTCCAAATTTTACTAAATCAAAAAGAAAAAATTAACTTAAAAACTTTTATAAAAAAATATAACATGAATTGACGAAAACGCAAAAGAAAATGAAAACATGTTGTTTTTCATAATAAACCCTATTATAAACAAAGCATGTCACTAAGATATAATACATTAATATTTCTTTTATAACATTTTCTTCTACCATCATAAGACACTTATAATACGTGTAAATATCTCCATTAGACCAACTTACTATTTAATTATGTTCGATATGAATAAAAAGTTAATAATTATATTATTAAAAAATAAAAATCGTAAACGATAGGACTGGAATCCGAGCTCCTAGGCAAAAGCTTGAAGCTTGAAGACAGAAAGAGAAGAGATTAACGGGATGCTTTATAGTCGAAGTTGCGCCTAATGCTTAATATAACTATTAGGTACTATATTAGTTATATTATTAAAAAATAAAACCCGTAACAAAGCTTGTGCAAGCGATATGGATGCAAATTTTAACAATACACAGTATCATGATTGGCGAGAAGTTTTTTAGAGTTTCGATTTTTGTTGTTTGAAATGCTCGAGCACAAAACTTCTTCTGGAAAAGAGAGTTGAAGTTTTTGTCTTAGAGAAACAAGCTTTTCCATGAGAAGTTTCAAATTATTTTTTTTATCCGTATGATAATAATAACCTACAACTTCTAATCAACATGAGCATCATATCATGTCATTTAAGTTTATAAGCTACATCGACATCCACTTATACTAAACACGTTTACAAAACGAAAAGGTCTGACTCTTTAAAAAACGACAACTTCCAAAAGCTCCGGCTACCGAAGGCCTCAACTTACAGTTTCAATTTGAAGTTATAATTAGTTTTGTTAAACATACACAATGTCTCCGTTGTAATATATTTGCTAATAATGATTAGACATAACATTTTATGATGTGTGATGTCTTAAAACGATTTATAAGTTTGCAATGTTATGAATTTTAGAATTCTTGCATTATGAAGGAATAAGCTGACAATAATGACAAAGCAAATTTTATAATATTTATGGTTTGGGGCTCCATGAAACTAAAATAATAACTATTATATCATTATTTTAACAAGATGACACTTTACCCCCCTCAACTTAGGGGTACTTTCTTGTTTCCAGGACAAAGTTATACTCCAATAGTAATTAGATAAGATACTCTTTTATTATATAGCTTGGTCTAAATAATAGATAAAAAATAAGTATCTATAAAAAATTATAAGATATGAGTGAGACAAAGTTTTAAAAATTCACATTGTATATTTGTATAGGAATGAATAATATATATATATATATATATATATATATATATATATATATATATATATATATATATATATATATTCAAATATTTATAAACGTTTTTATAATTATATCTCAATCTTTGACAATATATTTTAAACAACTAAACCAATTATAATTCTTATAAATATTTAAGTTTATAAGCTTTGATGCCTATATTTGTAATATAGTTATATAGACTTAGGCTTTGTTACCTATTAATAAAGTTTAAGATGTCATCTTATCTACAAATGATTTCTTAATGATTCAATTAAGAAATAACAAGCAGCCTCTTGTCTTTTGGTGCGAATATTAGTGATATTTTTATATCATCATCTCACTCTCCACATCAGTTTTTCTCACGTTACTCTTCTATCTTTCTATGTCACTTGATGGTCATCTATCTATCACACCATGCCAATAATCTTTCTTTTTTATTTTAAAATGAGAGAGAGAGAGAGAGAGAGAGAGAGAGAGAGAGAGAGAGAGAGAGAGAGAGAGAGAGAGAGAGAGAGAGAGAGAGAGAGAGAATCATGATACCAATTTCTTTTATTTGAGTTTAGTTTGTGGAATAAGTACAATAAATAATTAATGTTTATTATTTTTATATATGGGAACTGTGAGATGTATAAATTGTACAACTAATATCTCACAAACAGTTTTGTTATTTATATCATTAAAATTGTTATCTTTCATCCACTGTAGGATTAAAATTCTTAATCAATTATAACATATAGTTGGGTTTAAAATTCTTTTACTTAAATTTTTATGTTAACTGCAATACGAATTGTAAAATTCAAACAATTTTAGTGTAAAAATTCTAATTCATGTATTTTTTTTGTTTATCTAAATTTAGATTAATAATTATTTTAAAGGAATGATAATTCTTTGGGTTTGATATATGGTTATAAATTTGGTTAAAATTAAATATAATAATAATGAATAAGAAATAAACATTGAGAAATGATGAGACTTTGATGTAATTGTATATCATGAAATAATTTAAAGAATAAAAAAAAGGATATTTTATCAAAATATAATGAGAAAATCATGATAAATTTTAATGAATAGTGTCACTTTAGTTTCATAAGAAAATATAAAGGTTGGTATATATGTATAATAAAAAATTAAAAAGTGTTGAATATTGTATGTACAAATGACATCACCAAGTAGGGATGAGCATTTGGACCAAACTGGCCTAAACCGGACCGAAAAAAACCAAAAACCAAAATTAGGGAAATATGAAAACCGAAAACCGGCCCAATGTTTGTAATACGGGTTTGGTCCGGTTTTTCGGTTCTCTGACCGGGTGGAATCGGTACAAGTTTTATAGATGTTTTATTGTTTTGTTTAACTTTCTTCCTCAACTCTTTCTCTTTGTGAAATTATCAAGTTTATTACATTTTCTTTGAACAAAATAAAAGATCAATCAAACATATTTTATCTCTATTGTATTATAACAAAAAAAAAAAATTACACCGTTAAAAATACGTTTACATGATTATATATTTACGACAGAGCTCAATAGATATTACATAGACTTTTTATCATATTTAAAAATGTTGTTCTTTTATGGACAACAAAAAAATAACAATATAACATAAACTTTATAATTGATAACATAAAGTTTAAATTCCGGTTTGGGCCGGGTTAAAAACCGAAAATCGGTGGACCGAGCCCGGAAAATCGAAAACCGAAAATAGTGATTTTAAAGAAACCAAAACCGGACCAATTTTATTTATAACGGTTTGGTCCGGCCGGTTATCGGGTTTTTTTGTCCGGGCCAATTTTTTTTGTGCAAATGCTCATCCATATCACCAAGCATCATAGACTCGTAGTTGGCGTCATAAGCCCACTGGAGTGCCACACCAATGAACACTAACATCAATTGTGCAAACAAATATATAAGAGCAAATGATATTATTATCATTGAGGAAAGTTTGTTTAGTCATTGGATGATTAAAGCTATGTTTACAGGGACTTAAATGCAATCTGTATTGCATAGGTTTAATCACCAAGTTGTGATAGTTAAAGGAATTGCACGAGTTGAGAACTAGGATCGAGTTCAAGACATCATCATTGATGGACTCAAAGGCTATCTATTCGCATCATTGATTTCAAAAGATACAAATTACTTTCATGTTGTTACGCTAAGTTTAACTATCGATAGACGGATTCGTGGGTTTTTTATAACGTTTATTAGTTTCCACTGCGTTAATTTTTTTTTTATTTGTAAAAACCTCTTATAAGCCCTTCATTGGTATCACAGCCAAGTCTAGTCGATATTAAACTGTTTTTTATTAGTGTTTATGTTCTTGTACATAGTAAAAATAGAAAAGGTTTTGTTTTTAACGAATTAAATGGTTTAGTCAGAGCCGAAATCAAAAACTGTCAAGGGTTTGGAACCCTTTAGAGGTTCAACCAAGGAAGGGCTTATGAACCAATCACATTCAGCCAATGTAGTACTGGTCAGAGGGTTAATTTTCAAAAGATTTTGAATCCTTGATTATGTTAAAATCAAAATGAAAGTCTCATTTTTAGTATGAATACCACTAGTTTTGCGTTTAAATATATATATTTGGGTTTAAATGAGTACCACTAGTTTTGCGGAGTACCGGAGGTACCTCGCTTAAAATTATTTTTTTTGAAATTTTTTTTCATAATCATGTTTAAATTAATAATATAAGACTATTTGCAAAAAATCACACATAAACACATACTATAACTATGTGAAACGTGCAAGTTCACATGAACTGCACTGTTGTGAACGTATGTTCACAGCTAAGCATGTTCACATGAATTTTTTCACGTTCACATGACTTTTAAGAGGCTACGAAGTGTGAATGCGTGTATTTCTTTTACAAATATGCTTATATTATTTGTATCTAAATTAATATAAAAAAAAATTTTAAAAAAAAAAATTTTTTTCGGAGCATGTTCACATCTTAAACCCGTGTGTTCACAGGTACTCACGGTACTCTGCATTTTTTAGGTACTCACACGAACTATATATATATATATATATATATATATATATATATATATATATATATATATATATAATTTTAGTTTAATAATTTTTCTATTTTTATTATTGTTTATTATTATAGTTTCATAAATGTTTATATTTTTTATTTTTAGTTTTGTAATTGTTGTTTCGTATTTTACGTTTGTAATTTTTGGGGATGACAAACATAGTTTCGTAATTTTTTAATTTTTAGTTTTAGTTTCGTAATTTTTTTAATTTTTAGTTTCGTAAGTTTTTATTTTTTAGTTTTTAGTTTCGAAATTTTATTATGTAAGTTTTTAAATATTTATGAAATTAATTATTTTAGTTTTAATTGTTTTGTTAATTAAAATAAATTTATTTTAAAAATATTAAGAAAGATGGAAATGTTTAGAAAGATGAGTATTTCCAACTTAGAAAGGTGGAGAAAGGTGGAGAAAGGTGGATAGAGAAAAGCTGATGTGACGCTGAGGTGTACAGAAAGATGATTTTGGGAAATGTATGTATACCCTTCCCTCTAAGAGATGATCAAATGCCCAATGAGGGGTTAAGAGCCTCCCTATTTCATCCTAGTGGGCAAGGGCGGATCTACATGGAATGAAGCGGGAGAAAGGCCCACAACGATGTGCGTAAATTTGACGAATTTTAGCCTATGTGTTTCGGAAAATTAACACGACGAATACCTTATAAAACCTTATGCCCCCAACGAAAAAATTTTCTGGATCTGCTACTGCTAGTGGCTTTGTTGCAAACCCGGGATTCTCGTGTTTAACTCAAAATTATTCGTCTATAATTAAAAACCTAAATTAACTGGACACTAATTAAAGTTCTCTTTATTCAAAGTTGGTGTTGGGAAATTTAATTACTTTTGTGTTTAGAATTTAGACCTCTAAAATTAAATGGTTTAGAGTCATGGCTCGGATGTTTTACAGTTAATTTGTTAATCTGCAAAGTGTAGTTATAAGCTCCCTAAAATGTTTAAATCGCTAATTTTAAGTGTTATTTGTTAAAAAAAAGTTTAATGAATTTCGAATTTTTTAAAAGAGTTAAGTTTTAATTGTTTATAAAATTCTTGAGTTTAAGGATTTAATTATTTAAAAGGTTTAAATAATTTTATTTCTTGATCAAAATTGTGTTTTGAAAATTTTTCAAAATTATTTAGATCGTGCAAAATTCAAAAGACTTCAATTAAAATATTCAAGCGATTCCAACTTTTATTTGAAAAATAAAAATGTTTGATGTATGGAACTTTTTTTTAAGAATCATTATGTATTTTGAAGTAAATATTTATGTTTTTCAAAGAGAATGTGTTTTAAATGTTTTCACAGGATTATAATTTTTGATTAGTTAGTAGTTTGATTAACTCAAGATCAAATTTTCGCAAATATCAAATAATGGACTGATCGAATGTAACACCCTCCAAACCCGGATAAAAGTCACGTCATTTACAATACACAGGTGGCATAAACGCATATAAAATCCATCACACATGTCAAGGGTTTACACAAACACTGATTAATTAAACATTTTGCAGACACTAATCACGATGTCTAAAAGTCAACCCGACATACAAAACCCGACCCGAATCCCAATACTAAAAAACAAACCTGGTACAACTGACCCACAGTTTTCTAACAGTATAACGAACACATACAGATAACAAAACAAAATCCCTCGGCAACAGCACGATCACGCTCCTACTTTCGCTCAGGAGCTGGCGATCCTATCTTCGGTTCCCCTGACAACATATCAGACTCGAATACGTAAGCCTCGCAGCTCGTAAGTACACAAGGGTTACACACTGCATTAATCACGTAAGCACACAACGCATGTCACATGGTAACTCTACGCTACGCGGCATAACACATGCCAACAAGCCTCTAAATAGAGACACTAGAAGTCCAATACAGAAAGAGATTCTCATCTCAATTGGGGAAACCCTCCCTCCTGGAGCCAAGCCACGCCCGTGGGGGCTAACAGGACAACGACCGCATATATATATACACACATACACACACACACACACACACACACACACACATATATATATATATATATATATATATATATATATATACACACATATATATAGGGGTGGGTTCAATGGAAAACCACTATGCATCGGAAAACTGTGGAAACCTACACATACCGTCCGATTTCGTGCATTTCATGAAAAACGCGGTGGCATGATCGTAAATAAGGTGA